>CM077159.1:98393772-98879206 GCA_039583875.1 Platanthera guangdongensis | reverse complement strand
ATGGCAAATTGACCTCAAATCTGATGGATTTGATATCTGGGCCAATGTAGATTGCAGTTCTTTATGGCTCTCATCTACATATTTCGCAAGAGCTGCTCTTTGTTCATCCAACTTCACTTGCAATTGTAATAGAAGTGAACTGAAATCTATTGCTGGAGCTGGAGTTGATGAGACAATTTGTAAGGCTTTCTTATAGCCAGAGCTGCTCTTCCTTAGCTCTATAAGCTTTCTCTTCTTTGCCCTAGAAGCTTCTGTATCTTTTGAGGACTCAGATGAGCTTGCTATGTCCACTGTATCTTTTGGACTAGATGTTATAATGGGCATCTCCTTCTCAGTCCTTAGCAACTCCCCCTCAGTACTTGTATCTAATAAATCAAGAAAAAGCTCTTCTAAAGTAACTTCTTGTTCCATTTGTACTGGAGGTATAACTGTCTCTTTAGCAGAAGGCTCTCCTTCAAATTCCAAAGTTTCTTCCCTGGTAATGACATCCTTAGGGATATTGTCTTGATTATTCTCAAGTATTGATGGTGTAGCTGCTTGAAAGATATGGTACCTAAACACCTAGAGGGGGGGGGGGTGAATAGGTGACCTAATCCTTTTCTAATTTTTTTGGCAGCAATCAATTATATCACAACAATCTAACTAGTTTATCACAGCAAACACAGCATACACAGCTACAATTTCAGCACAGTACAGCACACAGTGATTTATAGTGGTTCCCCAAGATATGGGTACATCCACTTTCCCCCTTCGCCTATCTAGCAGTGTACTAGATTCAGCCAAACTCCTGCACTGTCTCAGAACCCAAATTGGTTCCTACACCTCAGGCCCAAAGCCTTACAACTCAGCTTTATCCAAAGCCTACACTCAGCCAATCAAGGCCTACACTCAGCCAACCAAGGCCTACACTCAGCCAACAAGGCCTACACTCAGAGACCTCTATCTCCTACACTCAGGCAAACAAGCCCTACCCTCAGCCTTTATAAATATAGGCTTACAATCACTCAGATCCAATGGATCCTACAAGTTGAAAATGTAATACAAATAATAACTCTACAACTCAGAATTAAAGGAGGGGAGTTGAGAGATTCTTGATGAGTTCTTGGAAGAACTCAGCTGGATTCACCCTGACTTAGCTTTCTTCAAAGCTTCTTGAGTAGAACTGAATAAGATTGAATCCTCTGCAGTTGTTCCTTGACCTCTGCCACTTAAGATCCAGAATAGAATCTGAAACCTTCTTCTCAGCCTAGTTCTAGAGGCTGATTTCTTGGATGGAGCCCTCTCTCTCCAACTTCTTAGATCTGCACTTGGACTGCAAGATCTTCTTGTGTTGATACTCAGTATACCACTTTAATGATTACTTCAACAATAATCTGAACTCTGTTAATAATTTGATCAACAATCTCAACAACAGTTTCTGTAAACTGTAGGTGCCTATTTATAGGCTTTCTTCATGGTAACCGGCCGGACCGGTCCATAACTGACTTCTGATATCTCTGACAGGTGTTGTAGACCAGCTGAATGGCAGCTGTCAAATCATCCAGTCACTTCTTGAAAATCTCTAACAGTCAGTAAGTGTCGAGACTTTCTGTCTTAAAGTGTCGACACTTATAGTCCAAGTGTCGACACATGTTGTGTAAGTGTCGACACAAGTCTACAAGGTGTCGACACAACTTCTTGTATGTCTCGACACAGATTCTTCTTCATGTGTCGACACTGAAATTGAGTGTCGACACAAGTACTTGTTCTTCTAGCTTTTGCTGAATTCTTCTATGTGTCGACACATCTCCTTTGTGTCGACACATCTTCTTGTGTTGAATCTGTCAAGTGTCGACACTGCTTCTTGGTGTCGACACATAGTCTTCTATGTTGAATCTTGCTGAGTGTCGACACAGCTCCTTGTGTCGACACACCTTCTTGTTGTTGAGACTTCAGCTGAGTGTCGACACATTCCCATAGTGTCGACACTTGTACTTAGAATAATTTGTTGTTCTTTCTGTTCTTTGCTAAGTGTCGACACAGCTCCTTGTGTCGACACTTTCTTCCAGTATTGAGTCTTCAGCTGTGTGTTGACACATTGTTCTGGGTGTCGACACATACTTCAAATGCTGACTCTTCTATTGAGTGTCGACACATTGTGTTGAGTGTCGACACTTACTTCAAGTGCTGACCCTTCTGCATAGTGTCGACACATTGTGTTGAGTGTCGACACTTGTACTTAGACTCTGCAGACTTTTGCTGAGTGTCGACATAGCTCCAAGTGTCGACACTTTCTGGTGTAGACACAACTTCACTGAGTGTCGACACAGCTCCTTGTGTCGACACTTTCTGTCTGCACTTTTCTTCACTGAGTGTCGACACAGCTCCAAGTGTCGACACTTTCTGTCTGGTGTCGACTCTGCATCCCAGGTGTCGACACAATGACTCCAAGTGTCGACACTGCTTGTCTGGGTGTCGACACAAGCTTTCTTAAGTGTCGACACTTTCCCTCTGGGTGTCGACACATGGACTTAGAAACTTTTTGCTTCAGTCCAGTACTTTCTTAACCTGCACAAGTAACTCAAACATACATCAAATATATTATGATGTATATCATTGAGTTTGGTGAGGCTTCTTCAAAACAGGTACATTTGACCAATGTACCCAACAATATCCCCCTATTTGGAGAAGTCATAACCCTTAGTCAATGATATACACCATCCATAATTAAAATTACAAAATGATGTACAACAGATTATATTCAGCAGGGTAAACATAAACATGTAGAAATACATACATGTATACACATTCATCATTTCAGAACAATCAAGAAATAGACACATTTACAGAACAATCATGAAATATATTTATCATATATTGTTCTAACATTTTTCTTATACATCTTCAATGTTTTACAAAAATGTTTTACATTAAAAAAGGATTGCAACATAATCTTCAAGTAAAATCCTAATCTATTTCTGATCAGGTTCCTTGATAACAATTCCCTTTCCAGCTTGGACTTGAGCTTTGACAGGGGCTTCAACAGTTGCAGCATCAGCAGGCTTCTTTCCTTTTAAGTCCTTCTTCTTCAGCTCTTCTGCTTTGATTTTCTGTCTCTCAAAATAGTGGTATGGCTTGGGGAAGTACTTGCTAGGCTCCACAGCAGTAGGAGGTAGCTTTCCCATCTTAGCCTTCCTTCTGAATTGTACTATAGCCTCCTGCCTGATCTCATGTTTCCTCCATTCGGCTTTAGAGAACCACTTGTTCCTTTCATGAGCATTGTCCTTGGCAGCTTTCCAGGCAGTTAGAATTATATTCCTAGAGGTAGGGCTCCACTGTTCAAAATCTGGCTTTTGTTCTGCTTGTTCCCTAAACCTCTTCTTTGACAGCCTTGTCTCTTCTTCTTTCTCTAATGCCTCTTGCATAGCTGCAGAAATAGGTTGAACAACCTTTTCCAGAACAACATTTGACTTCCCTGCAGTTGGGCTATACATTGTGCTTACATCTGCATGAACCATGTCAAAATTTGGAGGTGGATAAATCACTTGAGCTACCTCTAGTTGCTCACCTCCAAGATATGCAGTTTGAATCCCTGATTCAGCAACATTATCATCATCACAGAGTGGAGGATAGCCCAGTATAGCTCTGATGGAGTTAAATATCCATTTGGCATGGTCAGAGCTAGCTTTGACTAATACTCTCTCCCCCTTTATGACTTCTCTGGCCATATGATCTCTGACATCATCCTTTTGAAACCTTATCTGACTGTCCAAGTACCTGATTCACTCTTTAAAGTAAGGTCTGAGCTTAGTGAGCTGTTCAGAGATGGCCTTCTGGGAATCTTGAATTGCAGTCTTGACAGCAGTAATCTCAGCTTGAAATACTTTATCAAAGTCAGCCTTAACTGCAGCAGCAGAAGTAGAAGGTCCAGCAGTCTTATTCTTCAATTCTGTGACTATAGCATTGTGTGAAGCAGTCAAGTTGTCATTCATCCTTAACTGATTTTCCAGTACATACCCTTGCTTCAATGCTATATCATCTACCTGTGCCTTTATCTTCTCTTGGTGTGTTGCCAGATACACCACAGCATTTCCACCCTTGTGGAAGCATTCATTCATCTCTTTCTTATTCTGGTTCATCTCAAACCTTATTGACTTGATATCTTGAGCAAGATCAAACTGTAATGATATATGCCCTGCATCAACATAAGCCTCTATGGCTTTCCTTTGTTCATCCATTTTTATCTGCAGTGCAATCAGTAAAGCACTATAGTCAACAGTTGGAGCTTGTTGAACTATAGGCTGTGGGGCAATGGATTGCAAGGCTTTCTTGTAACTCTGGCTTCTTCTTTTAAAGACATAGAGTTTCTTCTTCTTGGCCCTAGCACTCTCCTCATCTTCAGAGGCAGAAGTGCTGGCAATATCAACCCTGTCCTTAGGGCTTTGAGGCTTTTCTGTTTGCACATCAGGTGCTTTCTCAGTTTCTAGCCTAATAGGCTCTTCCAGAACTTCCATGTGCTCCCCCTCAGCAGCAGCATTCTTATCTTCAGCAGCAGCATCCTTGTCCATATCAAAATCTTCTTGATCAAGATTAAGAAACAAATCTTCCATTGTATATTCAGGTGGTGAAGAAGCTGGAGATGTTCTTGGTTCTTCAACCACAGGATCAGGAATAACTTCTTGTACAGCAGATGTGTCTTCTCTAACAGCATCTGGTGCTTGAGTATTCAGCTGAGTTTGCTGAAGATCATCAGATAAATCAGCATCTTCTATAATATAGTCTAAAGTTTTTAGGTCAGTGAGTACCTCTTGGATGATGTTAGTGGCTTGCTCACTGTCCAGTGTAGATGGTTCTGTTACAACTGGAGGCTCCCCCTGGCTGTGATCCCTATGGATGGGGCTAGCCTGTGGTAGCTCCCCCTGGATCTCAGCAATGTCTTGAGTAGCAAGGGTCTTCTCTGCAGCCTCTTCCTCATGGTCATCAGGAGTGAAGACAACTTGTTCTTCACTCCCAGAACTACTGGAGGACTCCTGTGCAACAGGAGCTTTCTTCCTTTTCTTCTGTGGAGGAGAATCTTTCTTAGTAACTGGCTTCTCTGGAGTGGGCATTTCCTTGGACAATACCCTGTCCCATCTGGAAAAGATCCTTTGATCCATCTTTCTCATGTGATTGATCTTACTGCCTGCAGCTGTATTCATTACCTCTAGTATGGTACCAGCTAGGTAGAGACTAAGTATTCTGCCCAGGTTGGGCTTCTTCAGACTCTCCTTGACTTTCTCATACACCACTTGAGACCAGTCTGTTCTTAGAGTAAAGATTATTCTTGTCATAATTTCAAACATAGAGGCAGACACCCTGTCATGCCCTCCTGGCTTACTGAGAATAACCTTGCCCACAATTTCAGACATGAAGTTTCCTTGACTGTTCATGCCTTTCCTGTTAAAGACAGATCATATCTTCATCTTAGGATCAAGACCACACCAGGTTAAAGCTTCCCTGGTCTTTGAAGCAGTTACTTCTTCTTCATCTTGAGTTTTGGGTAGCTGGAGTACCTTCCTCAGACTTTTTGGAGAAATCTTGACCTTAGATCCATGAACTCTGGATTTGATTCTGTATCCAGATTCATCTACAGCAGCTCCATTAAGGAATTCAAGAACTTCCTTCTTCCAAATCTTTGTTGGTTCTGAAACCAAGTATTCTAGTCCAGAATTGGCGACTAGGGTTATCACCAATTGGATTTCTTGATTTGCGTCGTCGAACGCGCCGCGCACCAGCTCATAGCCCTCGTTCACGTTCTCCTCAAGCTTAGGAGCCATTAGGGTTTGGAGAATTTGTCTTTAGAAAAGAGAAGTGTCGACACAATAGTTTTGGTCTCGAAACTTTGAAAGCGTGTCGACAAACAAAGACAGAACCCTATTTATACCTTTCTGATTTTGAAGATGAACAGGCGGGACAGCTAGCTTAACATGTGTCAACACTGGCAATAAGTGTCGACACTGACTTATAATGTCTCGACACATATGTGTCGACACAAGTTTAGTCAACAGAGTTTATGTGTTGACACTTGGTTATGTGTCAACACAACATAACTCGACACATTGTCGAGACTTTACTTAGAAAAATTCTGAGTAAAACTTAAGTGTCGACACCATATTGAATGTGTCGACACCTACTTGACATGTGTCGACACTAACATTCTGAAGTGTCGACACCACATTCCTAGATGTGTCGACACCTTTTTCCTGAAGTGTCGACACCACTATTCTGTGTCGACATAGACTTGTCTATGTGTCGACACCTTTTTACTTAGCCAATTTTCTATTCTGTAAACTTAGTCTAAGTTTATCATTCCTAGTTCAATTTTGAATCTATTGAACTTAGCTTCTTCTAGTGGCTTAGTAAACATATCAGCTACTTGTTCATCTGTTTTAACATATTCAAGTGAAATATCTTCTCTTTCTACATGTTCTCTAAGAAAGTGATATTTAATCTCAATATGTTTTGTTCTACTATGAGATACAGGGTTATTAGCTATTGAAATAGCACTTGTAGAATCACAATAAAGTGGAGTTCTACTTACCTGAAATCCATAGTCCTCTAGCTGATGTTGAATCCACAGAAGTTGAGCACAGCAACTTCCTGCAGCCACATATTCTGACTCAGCTGTGGAGATAGCCACACTAGTCTTCTTTTTGCTGCTCCATGAAATTAGTCTTCCACCTAGGAATTGACAGGTTCCAGTAGTGCTCTTTCTATCCTCTTTGCATCCTGCAAAGTCTGCATCTGAATAACCTGTTAGATCAAAGTCTCCATTCCTAGGGTACCAGAGGCCTAGATAGGGAGTGCCCTTTAGATATCTCAAAATTCTCTTGACAGCAGTCAAGTGAGACTCTTTAGGGCAGGCTTGATACCTTGCACAAACACATGTAGCATACATGATGTCTGGTCTACTAGCAGTCAAGTATAATAGGGAGCCAACTATCCCTCTATACAAGGTTTCATCTACAGGTTTCCCTGCATCATCCTTGCTAAGAGACATACTTGACCCCATAGGAGTCTTCATGGTACTGGATGAATCCATACCATACTTCCTTATGAGTTCTAGGGTGAACTTTGACTGACAAATGGACAAACCACTCTCAGTCTGTTTAACTTGGAGACCCAAGAAAAACTTCAGCTCTCCCATACTACTCATTTCAAACTGACCTTGCATAAGTTTTGCAAACTTTTTGCAAAGGCTGCTTTCAGTAGACCCAAACATAATGTCATCTACATATATTTGGACTAGTATGACTTTGCCTCTAGATTCCCTAAGGAATAGAGTCTTATCTATTTTCCCCCTTGAGAACTTGTTCTCAATGAGGAAACTAGATAGGGTTTCATACCAAGCCCTATGGGCTTGCTTTAACCCATATAAAGCTTTCCTAAGTCTATAGACATAATGAGGTAGAGTTGGATCAACAAAACCTGAAGGCTGCTCCACATAAACTTCTTCTTTTAAATTACCATTTAGGAATGCTGACTTGACATCCATTTGGTATACCTTGAATCCTTGATAGGTTGCATAGGCCAAGAACATTCTTATGGCTTCCAGTCTGGCTACTGGAGCAAAGGTTTGATCAAAGTCAATACCTTCTTCTTGCCTATATCCTTTAGTAACCAGTCTAGCCTTATTCTTAATGATGACTCCTTGTTTATCCATCTTATTCCTGTAGATCCACTTAACTCCTATTACATTGTGGTCTTTAGGTTTAGGAACAAGTTCTCAAACCTTGCACCTCTTGAACTGATTAAGCTCTTCTTGCATTGCTTCAGTCCATTGTGGATCTTGTATTGCTTCTTCAAATTTCTTAGGTTCAACTTGTCACAGAAAGCTGGAATAGATTGCAGCATTCTGATTTCTGCTCCTTGTTTGAACTCCTTGTCTTGGATCTCCAATAATCAGCTCTACTGGATGATCTCTAAGATGCCTGTGGGCTAGAGGCATCCTCACTTCAGGTTGAACCACTTCAGCATCTGCATCATGCTGTATACCTTGGATTTCTTCAGCAACTGGCACATGTAGTTCTCCCCCTGGACAGCAGCTACTCTCCTCTCCTTGCTGTCTTGCAGCAGGCACTTCTTCTATAGTAAGCTTGTCCATTTTCTTTGTCAAACCTGTGGGGCTGCATACATTGCTAGACAACTCATTATTAATAAGTTTAGTCTCATCAAAAACTACATGCACTGATTCTTCTACAACTTGTGCAGTCAAGTTATAGACTATATAAGCCTTACTATTATTGATGTACCCAACAAAAATTCCCTCTTGGGACTTGGCAGCAAACTTAGTTATGTAAGACTTCCCATTGTTAAGTATGAAGCATTTGCAACCAAAGATCCTGAAGTAGGATAGGTTTGGTTTCCTGCCTTTCACAACTTCATAGGGGGTCTTGTTTAGCCCTTTAGTGATGGTAGCCCTATTTATAACATGGCATGCAGTATTAACTGCTTCAGCCCAGAAATACTCTAGCAGTGATGTATCACTTAGTAGGGTTCTACCAGCCTCTATCAAGGTCCTATTTTTCCTTTCAGCAATGCCATTTTGCTGAGGTGTTCTAGGTGAAGAGAATTCTTGAAATATCCCAAAGTCTTCACATAGTTTTGTCATGCTTTCAGACTGAAACTCAGTACCATGGTCACTTCTAATTTTGACCACAGTATTATTTAGTTCATTCTGAATTTGCTTGACAAAGCTGTAGAAGACACTAGGTGTTTCAGATTTCTGTCTTAAGAAGAACACCCAGGAAAACCTTGAGTAGTCATCTACAACTACAAGGGTATAGACCTTCCTACCTAAGCTGTGAACTGGCATTGGACCAAAGAGATCCAAATGCAATAGGTACAAACACCTCACAGCATCTTTGTTATCTATGCTTCTAAAGGTGGATTTAGTCTGCTTGCCCTTTTGACAAGCTGAGCAAATGCCATCTTTAACACACTTAACTTGAGGACCATTCCTCACTAACTCTTTACTAAAGAGTTTGCTAATTGTCTTGTAGTTAAGATGGGCCAGCCTCTTGTAACATTTGACACAATGAGAGACTGTCTCATCAGCTACAAGACAAACTGGAGAACCATTGTTCTCAATCATAATGTCTAGGCAGTAGACATTTCTCTTCCTATAACCTGTCAAGATGATCTCTTGATCACTTGACCTCTTGATATGACAACCATTTTTAACAAATGAGATGTCATACCCTACATCACTTAATTGACTTATACTTATTAGGTTGTGTTTCAACCCTTTAACATAAGCCACTTGAGTAATGGTGACTAAGTTTGAAGAAATGTTACCAAACCCTTTGATGATTCCTTTTTCAGAACCACCAAAGGTCACTTTAGGACCATTTTTGATTGGAATGTAGTCCTTCAGTAGTCCCCTAGTTCCAGTCATATGTCTGGAACATCCACTGTCCAAGTACCATGTAGGGGTATGGCCACTTGGACTCACCTGCAAAACAAATTAATGAACCTTAGAACCCAAAGTATTCTTGGGTCCTTGGTGATTGTTAGTTTGCAATTTGACAAACCTACCTACTGGCTTTCCAACAGGTAGTTTGGAACTCACTTTGGCATTCACATTATGCCAACAGTCCACTACAAAATGGCCAACTTTGCCACAGCACCAGCATTCAAACTTATTGTACCTTTGCTTAGGTACAGCCTTGGCTGTCTTGACTACAGCAGGCTTGTTGAATGTTGGGGCTTTGCCCTTGGACTTAAACTTGGACTGCTCAGTCCCTGCAGGTCTAACAAAACCCAGTCCAGCCTTGCCTTTATGATGAATAAATTCATCAATTAAAGGTAGCACTGATTTAGGTTTTGAAAACCTAGCAACAAGCTCTCTCTCTTTCTGAAGATTGATCTCCAGTCTCTTAATTTGATCATTCTTATAGGTGATAGTTCCCATCTGAATCACTATAATGTGTTTCAGCCTGGCTACCTCATTCAGTTTTTGATCAAATTGCTTCTCAAAATCTATTGCAACAGCCTTGAGATCAGCAATCTCCTTTGCCTGACTTTTGGCTAGGGTCTTGCTTTTCTTGTAGGCTTGCAACAGTACCTTATATTCATCTATAAGCTGATGAATATCTTCCTCAGACTCAGATATATTCTCATCACTTGATGAAGAAGAATCTGATTCTGAACTAGAACAAGAAACTGAATTTAAACTTGAACTTAGTACCTGACTGGGTCCTGGCTGCTCCAGGATTTTGGCACTGTCTGTCAAAGCCATTAGTCCTTGGCAATGACTGTCTTCTTGTTCATAAATTGACTCCAAGATCTGCATGAATTCTTCCTCTTCTTCTTCAGCAAACAGCCCTATGTAGGCTTCAGCCTCAGACTCAGTTTCTGAAGAAGAGATATCTGATAGAGTCTTCTCCTTCTTAGCAACAAAAGACTTTTCTTTCTTCCCTTTGAAGTGAGTCTTTTTCCTATCACCAGATTCCTTTCTCTTCTCTGGACAATCTGCAACAACATGGCCCTGTCTATTGCAGCAATAGCAAACAATCTTTGTACCAGTTGTCTTGCTTGATTTTGTCCTTTTCTTGTCATTCTTTGAAAACCTCTTTTTCTGATAAGAGTCTTCCTTTCCTTGTGATGTAGAAGGCCTTGACCTCCACTGTTTCTTTTTCAAAAACTTCTGAAAGTGTCTAGTGAAAGCTGCAAAGTCTTCATCACTTTCACTGCTCTTAGACTTTGTGCTGTCAGACTCATCAGACTCTGATTCAACTACCTCTGGAGGTGGAGTTAAAGACTTATTCCTGCACTTTCTGGGAACTTCTGTCTTGAAAGCAATAGTTCTTTCTTTATGCTCAATCCTTGTTGATTTCTCCTCCTCTTTTCTCACTGTTAACTGCATCTCATATGACAGTAACTTCCCAAACAGTATAGGGGGAGGAATTTCCCCCAACTTAGCCATTTCTCTTATGACACAGATCTTGGTGTCCCAATCTTTGGTTAGAGACCTTAAGAACTTGTCATTTAGTTCATAGTTATTGAACTCTCTTCCATAAGACATGAGTTCATTAACTATTCTGTAAAATTTCTTATAGCACTCAGTGATGCTATCACCCTTTCCTTGCCTAAAGCTTTCATACTCCTGATTTAGCAAGGACTTCCTATCTTGCCTAACTTCTTCAGAACCTTCCATATAGACAATGAGAGTATCGCACATCTCTTTTGCTGTTTTACAGTGAATTAAGTTCTGAAACGTTGCATCATCAATAGCACTCACTATTATGTTCTGTGCCCTCTTGTCCATGGTGGCCAGGATAATTTCATCCTTAGTCATCTCAGAGAAATCCTTTGGAGTTCTCTGATTTGCATCCAATACTGAAATCTTCATTGGCACATAAGGCCCTTCCTTAACTGTGATGTAGATTCTAGGGTCAGAGGCTTCCATAAATAGCCTTACCCTTTCTTTCCAGATCCCAAAGATCTCCTTTCTGCATATGGGTAATTTCATGGAACCCAATTCCTTGTGATTCTCATAAGAACCCATGTTTCTTGATTTTCTTGAAACTGTGTAATGCCTTACACTAAATCTGCCAAACAGGATCTCCTCAGACTGTTAGTCCTTGTTTTGAGCAACCTCCCTCTGATACCACTTGAAAGATATGCTACCTAAACACCTAGAGGGGGGGAGGTGAATAAGTGACCTAATCCTTTTCTAATTTTATTGGCAGCAATCAATTATATCACAGCAATCTAACTAGTTTATCACAGCAAACACAGCATACACAGCTACAATTTCAGCACAGTACAGCACACAGTGATTTATAGTGGTTCCCCAAGATATGGGTACATCCACTTTCCCCCTTCGCCTATCTAGCAGTGTACTAGATTCGGCCAAACTCCTGCACTGTCTCAGAACCCAAATTGGTTCCTACACCTCAGGCCCAAAGCCTTACAACTCAGCTTTATCCCAAAGCCTACACTCAGCCAATCAAGGCCTACACTCAGCCAACCAAGGCCTACACTCAGCCAACAAGGCCTACACTCAGAGATCTCTATCTCCTACACTCAGGCAAACAAGCCCTACCCTCAGCCTTTATAAATATAGGCTTACAATCACTCAGATCCAATGGATCCTACAAGTTGAAAATGTAATACAAATAATAACTCTACAACTCAGAATTAAAGGAGGGGAGTTGAGAGATTCTTGATGAGTTCTTGGAAGAACTCAGCTGGATTCACCCTGACTTAGCTTTCTTCAAAGCTTCTTGAGTAGAACTGAATAAGACTGAATCCTCTGCAGTTGTTCCTTGACCTCTGCCACTTAAGATCCAGAATAGAATCTGAAACCTTCTTCTCAGCCTAGTTCCAGAGGCTGATTTCTTGGATGGAGCCCTCTCTCTCCAACTTCTTAGATCTGCACTTGGACTGCAAGATCTTCTTGTGTTGATACTCAGTATACCACTTTAATGATTACTTCAACAATAATCTGAACTCTGTTAATAATTTGATCAACAATCTCAACAACAGTTTCTGTAAACTGTAGGTGCCTATTTATAGGCTTTCTTCATGGTAACCGGCTGGACCGGTCCATAACTGACTTCTGATATCTCTGACAGGTGCTGTAGACCAGCTGGAACGGCAGCTGTCAAATCATCCAGTCACTTCTTGAAAATCTCTAACAGTCAGTAAGTGTCGAGACTTTCTGTCTTAAAGTGTCGACACTTATAGTCCAAGTGTCGACACATGTTGTGTAAGTGTCGACACAAGTCTACAAGGTGTCGACACAACTTCTTGTATGTCTCGACACAGATTCTTCTTCATGTGTCGACACTGAAATTGAGTGTCGACACAAGTACTTGTTCTTCTAGCTTTTGCTGAATTCTTCTATGTGTCGACACATCTCCTTTGTGTCGACACATCTTCTTGTGTTGAATCTGTCAAGTGTCGACACTGCTTCTTGGTGTCGACACATAGTCTTCTATGTTGAATCTTGCTGAGTGTCGACACAGCTCCTTGTGTCGACACACCTTCTTGTTGTTGAGACTTCAGCTGAGTGTCGACACATTCCCATAGTGTCGACACTTGTACTTAGAATAATTTGTTGTTCTTTCTGTTCTTTGCTAAGTGTTGACACAGCTCCTTGTGTCGACACTTTCTTCCAGTATTGAGTCTTCAGCTGTGTGTCGACACATTGTTCTGGGTGTCGACACATACTTCAAATGCTGACTCTTCTGTTCAGTGTCGACACATTGTGTTGAGTGTCGACACTTACTTCAAGTGCTGACCCTTCTGCATAGTGTCGACACATTGTGTTGAGTGTCGACACTTGTACTTAGACTCTGCAGACTTTTGCTGAGTGTCGACACAGCTCCAAGTGTTGTCACTTTCTGGTGTAGACACAGCTTCACTGAGTGTCGACACAGCTCCTTGTGTCGACACTTTCTGTCTGCACTTTTCTTCACTGAGTGTCGACACAGCTCCAAGTGTCGACACTTTCTGTCTGGTGTCTACTCTGCATCCCAGGTGTCGACACAATGACTCCAAGTGTCGACACTGCTTGTCTGGGTGTCGACACAAGCTTTCTTAAGTGTCGACACTTTCCCTCTAGGTGTCGACACATGGACTTAGAAACTTTTTGCTTCAGTCCAGTACTTTCTTAACCTGCACAAGTAACTCAAACATACATCAAATACATTATGATGTATATCATTGAGTTGGGTGAGGCTTCTTCAAAACAGGTACATTTGACCAATGTACCCAACACTGCTTCATTGCCTAGTGTATCTGTGTGGACAGGTGGTTGTTGCTCATGAGCTCTGCCTGAGGGTAATGGCTCTTGTTGAGCTGAAATTGGAGAAAGCTCATTGGCTCCCCCTTGATTAGGCTCTTCCTGGACTTGAGCCAGTTGGATGTTGATTGCAGGAATCTGCTCCCCCTGCACCTGACTATCAATCTCAGTTTCTTGAGCAAGAGATTTGTTAGTCCGTTGAACTCCTTCTTCATCTGAGCTGAAAACAACCATTTCTTCTGAATCACTGGAAGATTCAGTGGTTTTAGAAGGTGTTTTCTTCTTTTTCTAAATCTGCTTTTATTGTTTATGAGGGGTAGAAACATCTTAGGTCAGAACTCTATCCCATCTTGATTGTATTCTCAAATCCATTTTTCTCATATGATTGATCTTAGATCCTGCAATCTGATTCATTAATTCAGGAATATTCTCTGTCAGATATAAACTTAGGATTCTACCTAGATTGGGTTTTACTTCCACCTATTTATAGACAGGATCTTAGCCTGCTCCCCCTACAATCTTTATAGTGGACAGAGTTTTACTTCCACCTATTTATATGTTTCTAATCCAAGAAGGTCAACAGGCGGGTTGAAATAAACCTGTTGTGTCGACACTGTTGGGATTTTGTCGACACAAACTACTAAAGTCTAGACAGAGAATTACTATTGTATGTGTTGACACCAATTGCGATGCGTCGACACAAATAATCTTAAGAGCTTACACTAATCTCTGTGTGTCGACACACACGACTGTATGTGTCGACACCAACATTTAAGTGTCACGATAGCTATGTGTCGACACCAAATTCTGAGTGTCAACACAATCTTCTGGATGTGTCGACATAATTTTTCTTATGTGTCGACACCATCTACTAAGTGTCGACACAGATGTCTTTATGTTTCGACATAAATTTACTTAGTCAAATTTGTCATTCTTATTCTAAGTTCAGCATGCCTAATTCAATTTTAAAATAATTGAATTTAGTTTCATCCAGTGGTTTGGTGAACATGTCAGCAATATGAAAATTAGTATTGACAAATTCTAAACTTATATCTTCCTTTTCAACATGATCTCTAAGGAAATAAAATCTTATTTCTATGTGCTTAGTTCTGCTATGAGAAACATGATTTCTAGCAATAGAAATGACACTTGTAGAATCATAAAATAATGGAGTTCTACTTACCTGGATTCTATAATCTTCAAGTTGATGGTGAATCCATAATAGCTGAGCACAGCAACTGCCTACAACAACATATTCAGACTCAACAGTGGAAATAGCCACACTTGTCTGCTTTTTGCCGCTCCAAGACACCAATCTTCCACCTAAAAACTGACATGTGCCAGTTGTACTTTTCTCGTCTTCTTTGCATCCTGCAAAGTCTGCATCCGAATACCCAGTTAGTAGAAAATCTCTATTCTTAGGGTACCAAAGGCTAAGATTTGGTGTTCTCTTAAGATATCTCAAAATTCTTTTGACTGCAGTATAATGAGATTCTTTAGGGCAGGCTTGATACCTAGCACAACACATGTAGCATACACGATGTCCGGTCTACTAGTAGTTAAGTATAAAAGGGAGACAATTATCCCTCTATAGAAAGACTCATCTACAGGTTTCCCTGCATCATCTTTGCCTATAGGCATACTTGACCCCATTGGAGTTCTCATGGTGGAGGCTGACTCCATACCATATTTCTTAATTAACTCCTTGGTGAACATAGACTGGGATATGGACAAGTCATCATCAGTATGTCTAACTTGGAGTCCCAAGAAGAATTTCAGCTCACCCATGCTGCTCATCTCAAACTTCCCTTGTATAAGTTTAGCAAACTTTCTACAAAGGTTGTTTTTTGTTGATCCAAAGATAATGTCATCAACATATATCTGGACTAGGATCATCTTGCCTTTTGATTCCCTAAGGAATAGAGTTTTGTCTATTTTCCCCCTTGAGAATTTGTTCTCAATGAGGAATGTAGACAATGTTTCATACCAAGCGCTAGGGGCTTGTTTCAAACCATATAGTACTTTCTTAAGCCTATATACATAATTAGGATAGATAGAATCTACAAAACCTTAGGGTTGTTCAACATAGACTTCCTCTTTTAAGTCACCATTTAAAAATGCTGACTTGACATCCATCTGGAATACCTTGAACCCTTGGATGCTGCATAGGCAAGAAATAGCCTTATTGCTTCCAACCTTGCCACTGGAGAAAATGTCTGATTAAAGTCTATTCCCTCTTCCTGTCTGTAGCCTTTTTCTACCAGTCTTGCTTTGTGTTTGACTATAATGCCATTTCATCTAGCTTGTTCCTGTAGATCCACTTAGTCCCTATGATATTGTGATTCTTTGGTTTAGGAACCAGCTTCTAGACCTTGCATCTTTTGAATTGATTCAGCTCTTCTTGCATCGTATCAATCCAATTTGGGTCTTGTATGGCTTCTTCAAATTTCTTGGGTTCCATCTGGGACAGGAAACTTGAGCAAAGGACTGTGTTCATGTTCTTGCTCCTTGTATGAACACCATGACTTGGATCACCAATAATTTTGTGTGCTGGATGATCCTTTAGGTGTCTTATTGCTGGAGGCAATCTATGTACACCTTGATTTCCTTCAGTTTCCTCAACATGTTGTACTTCATTTTCTTCATCATCAACTTGTGGGTCTTGTACTCCCCCTGGACAGCATCCATCATTTTCTTCATCCTGCCTTGCAGGTTGGTCTTTACTAATGGTTAGCTTGTCCATCTTTTCCTTCAAACCTGTAGAGCTGCAAGATACACTAGACTACTCACAATCGATTAGTTTAGTTTCATCAAAGACTATATGAACAGATTCTTCTACAACTTGAGTAGTCGAGTTATAGACCTTGTAAGCTCTACTATTGTTGCTGTACCCAACAAATATCCATTCTTGGGATTTGGCAGAAAACTTAGTTAAATAAGACTTGCAATTATTAAGTACATAACACTTGCTACCAAAGATCCTAAAATAGGATATGTTTGGTTTTCTGCCTTTCATAATCTCATAGGGTGCCTTTTTATGACTTTTAGTGATGGATGCTCTATTGAGAACATGACATGCAGTGTTTACCGCCTCATCCCAAAAATATTCTGGGAGAGAAGTGTCACTTAGTAGTGTTCTACCAGCCTCAATAAGAGTCCTATTCTTTCTTTCAGCAATACCATTTTGCCGAGGAGTTCTTGGTGAGGAGAACTCTTGATGAATCCCTAGTTCTTCACAAAATCTTATAATGCATTCAGACTGAAATTCAGTCCTATGGTCACTTCTGATTTTGACCACAGAATTGTTAAGTTCATTCTGAATTTGCCTAACAAAATTGTGGAAGACAGTAGGGGTTTCAGATTTCTGCCTCAGGAAGAAAACTCGTGTTAATCTAGAATAGTCATCCACAACCACAAATGTATAGACTTTCCTACCTAGACTATGAACTGGCATAGGACCAAATAGATCCATATGCAGGAGGTACAAACACCTCACTGAGTCTTTGGTATCAAGACTGTGGAAGGTGGATTTGGTCTGTTTGCCTTTTTGACAAGCTGAACACACACCCTACTTGATGCACTTGACCTGAGGTCCATTTCTGACTAACTCTTTACTAAAGAGTTGACCTATAGTCTTATAGTTGAGGTGAGCTAGCCTCTTGTGCCATTTGACACAATGAGAAGCTTTCTCATCTGCAACAAGACAAACAGGAGAATCTATATTCTCACTCACAAAACTTAGACAATAAACACTTCCTTTTCTATAACCTGACAAGATGACCTTATCACTTGTCCTTCTAATCTGACACCCATTCTTAATAAAAGAAGTGGCATAACCAATATCACTCAGTTGGCTTATGCTTATTAGGTTATGTTTTAGACCTTTCACATAATCCACTTGGGTGATAGTGATTAAGCTATTGAAAATGTTACTAAACCCTTTGATGACCCCTTTTTCAGATCCACCAAAGATCACTTTGGGTCCATTCTCTATAGGAGTGTAATCCTTCAACATCCTTCTTATTCAAGTCATGTGCCTGGAACATCCACTGTCCAAATTCCATATTGGAGTATGGCCACTTGGACTCACCTGCATCAAATAAAATTACTTAACCTTATAACCCCAATAAGTATTGGGTTCTAGGTTCAGATTTGTCTGAAACTTGACTGATTTCCCTGCAGTCTTTTTAACAGGTAAGCTGACATTTTGCCTGACACTAGTGTTGTGCCAACAATCTATGGCATAATGCCCAACCTTACCACAGCACCAACACTCATATCTATTGTATCTTCTTTTAGATACAGTCTTAACAGCCTTGCTGTCAGCTATCCTTATGTTTAGTGCTGGGGCTGGTGCAGCAAATACCAATGATTCCTGAAGAACATGGTGTGTTTATACATGGGCTGCCCGATTGATATTTGCACCCTTGTCATTCAGAATACCAGCCTTACAGCGACCATGTGTAATGTCATGGTCATACCTGTTAGTAGGCTGCACCACTTTTCTGAAAGAAATAGGGGGTTGGAGATTAGTGGCTGAACTGGGGTTTTGCCTTTTCTTTTAGAATTTGCTGCCCTAGTTCTTCCCTTAAAACCTAGACCTGTCTTACCCTTTTGTGCAATGAAGTTATCAATCAAAGGTAAGACAGACTTTGGCTTTGAGAAATTAGCCACAAGTTCCTTTTCTCTTTGTAATTTGACTTCCAGACCCCTGATCTGATCATTTTTGAATGTAATTATTCCCAACTGAATAACAGTTATGTTTTTCAGCTTGGCAACCTCATTCATCTTCTGATCCAGCAATTTTTCTGAATCAGATGTAGCCAACTTAAGAACAGCAATTTCCTTAGCCTAGTTTTTGACAAGGTTTCTGCTTCTCTTAAGTGCATGCAACAGATCACCATACTCATCAATAAGTTGATGTACATCCCCTTCAGATTCAGATCCATTAATATCTCTTGTTGTAGATGCTTCTGATTCTGATCCAGTATAATAATCAGAAACTGATGAAAAATTGTTTACCCTACTGGGACCAGGCTGATCCTGGCAATGATCTCCATCAGTCAAAGCCATCAGCCCTCTACAGTGATGATCTTCTGTCACATTAATAGAGTCTAGCATTTGCAAGAACTCAGATTCTACTGAATCCTCTTTAGTAGTGAACAACCCTATGTAGGCTTCAGCATCTGTCTCTTCTCCTGAATCTGATGATGAGGAATCAGTCCAGCTTTTCTGCTTCTTTGCAACCAAGGATCTCTCCTCCTTTCCCTTATTTTGCTGCTTCTTTTTATCTTTAGATTCCTTTCTTTTATCAGGACAATCAGATATGACATTGCATGGCCTGTTGCAGCAATAACAAACAAGTTTAGAAGAAATTTATTTACTGTGATTTGAGCCATACCTGTCATCTTTGGATGCTTTCTTCTTCTTGTAATAGTCATCCTTGGAGTAGGATGAAGATGGATTTGTTCTCCATTTCTTCTTCTTCATGAACCTTTGAAACTGCCTTGTGAAGGCAGCAAAATCTTCATCGGAATTATGAATGTTTGAAGTGTTAATGTCAGTATTTTCTGATTCAACTTCAGTCATTCTCCTGGGAGGAGATGGTGACTTTCTCCTGCCCTTTCTTGTAGCTTCAACCTTAGAGACAACTGACTTTTCTCTATATTCAGACTTATTGCTTTTCTCCTCTTCCTTTTTGGCAATGAGCTGCATCTCATAGGATAGCAGTTTTCCAAATAAGGTTGGTGGAGGTGTATCTAGAAACCCGGCCACCTCTATGATGGCACATATTTTAGTATCCCAATCCTTGGTTAGGGATCTGAGAAACCTGTCATTTAATTCATAAGTGCTAAGGACTCTTCCATAGGTCATTAGCTCATTAACAATTCTGAAGAATTTCCTATAGCATTTAGCTATGTTATCTGTCTTAACTTGTCTAAAGCTTTCATATTCTTGATTTAGCATGGACTTCCTATCCTCTCTCACTTCTTCTGTTCCCTCCATGTAGACAATCAAAGTGTCCCACATCTCCTTGGAGGTTTTGCAATGAACCAGATTCTGGAATGTAGAGTCATCTATGGCACTCACAATTATGTTCTGTGCCCTCTTGTCTAAGGTTGCTAGGATGATCTCTTCCTTAGTCATTTCTGAATAACTTTTAGGAGTCGTGAGATTAACATCAAGAACTGATATACTCATAGGAATAAATGGTCCTTCTAGAACTGTGATAAAAATTATTGGATCAGATGCTTCCATGACCAATCTGACCCTCTCTTTCCATATGACAAAATTTTCTTTCCTACAGATAGGAAGCTTCATGGATCCAAGTTCCTTCTAATTCTCACTTGAACCCATTTTGTCTAACTTATGACTGCCTTATAGATCCACTCAGACTGTTAAGTCTATTCTTGAGTAACCTGGCTCTGATACCACTTGAAAGAATTGGTTTCAAGATATCCTAAACACCTAGAGGGGGGTGATTAGGTTCAATTCTTTTTCTTTAAGGCAGACAATATTTTTACTGCTAACACAGATTATTCAGCAATTAACACAACACAGTATAAACAAAATCACAGCCAATCACAGAGTGCACACAGATTTATAGTGGTTTCCCAAATGATGGGTATATCCACTTTCTCCCTTCACCTATCTAGCAGTGTATTAGATTCGACCTAACTCCCTTCATTCTTCTCAGATCCGCAGATCTTACAACTCAGAACCTTGAAAGCTCCCTACAGCTTAGACTTCAGAAAGTCCTACAACTCAGATCCTCCCAGAGAATCCTACCTCAGAGTGAGTCCACACTCCTACAACTCAGGCAATTAAGCCCTATCTCAGCCTTTTCCCAGGCCTACAACTCAGGCAATCAAGCCCTACCTCAGCCTCTTCCACAAGGCCTACAACTCATAGAGAAAACTCTCCTACCTCAGGCACTCAGCCCTACCTTAGCCTTTATAGATTTAGGCTTACAACTCAGAGCGATAACCCTCCTACACTCAGATCTGTAAAACATCCTACATAAAAATTTATAGTAAAAAGAATAATTCCTTCACCCAAGTAGAGAGAGAGAATGGGTAGAAGGTTTCTTGGTCAGTTCTTGATAGATCTGACAACTTTAGAATCAACCAGTCTTAGCTTCTTCAAAGCTTCTTGAATCTGAACAAAGTAAGGTTGATCTTCTTGAAGTTGTAGATGATCCTCAATCCAGCTTCCTTCTACTATTCAGAATTTAATCTGAATTCTTCTTGCAGACTTGTTCAGGATCTGCACTTGTTGATTTATGGATGAAAACTTCTATTCTTCTTCTTAGTTCTTCATTTTTCTTGGATAATTCCAGCACTATCTATCCGATGATAGAACATGTCTTTATATAGGCTTCATCCGAGATTACCGGCTGATCCGGTTCCTAATGGCCTTCTGACAGCTCTGACAGATGCAACAACATTGTTAGTTATGACAGCTGTCAAGTCTTCAGTCGTGATATTTGATCCTTCATTAAACTTCAACTCAGCAGCAAAGTGTCGAGGCAATACTTCAAATGTGTCGACATAATAGTCCATGTGTCGACACAACTCTTGATGATGTCAACACAGCTTTCACAATGTCGACACAGCTTCTCTTTAACTTCTTGACACAACTTCAGTGGCATGAGTCGACACAATTTCTGTGTGTCGACACAATAACTTCTAGTCTCGACAAAGTTTGTGTCGATAGAATTTTGGTGTGTGTCGACACAGTTATTGTCGACAAAATTCTAGAATGTGTCGACATAAATCTTGTGTGTCGACACAGTTGTTGTCGACAGATTTTCTATGTATCGACACAAGTCCTGTGTGTCGACACAATCCGGCTCTTGTTGTCGACACAGTTGTTGTCGATAGATTTTCTGTGTGTCGACACAATCAAGCCCCTGGTGTCGAGACAGCCTTTCCCAAGTGTCGACACAGTTCTTCTCAAGTGTCTACACAGCCTTTCCCAAGTGTCGACACTTATACTTAGAAACTTTTTTTCTTCATTTCCTTAACCTGCACAATGAAACTCAAAACAACATCAAATACACGTTGATAAATATCATTGTGTTAGGTGAGGCTTCTCCAAATCTGGTACACATTTTCAAATGTACCCAACAGAATGTTTCTTCACAGAGTGCACTTTAATAGATTTACTTGAAGTATTTTTCTATATATCCTACGGACCTTGAAATTGCATGAAACTTAGTCAGTAGAGTTTTATGATCATTATAAGGCTTTGATAAGTTTTATATAATTTTTGGACTATGATTTATGTTACCCCCTTCTATAACTCCAATTATTTGAATTACATTGAATTAATTATTTAGAGGTCTATACATTTATAAAAATCTTTAAAATTTTATTCGCTGATAGTTTGCTGTCATATAGTATTCATAGTTGTTGAGTGGCGATAACTTAAGGAAATCTAGTACTTTATGTTCAAAATTACCCATGGCCTAACTTTTGGGAAAATCTAATAATGCTAAATTAATTAGGAAAATTACAAGTTTCTGGATTTAGACTAAATATGTCATGATAGACCCACAATAATTATCTTAGGGTATTTGCAAGAAATTTTGGAGTATCTCCCATAATGTACATCATATAACTTAAGTTGCTCTGCATTTAGTAAGACTGCAAAAATTGTGATAACAAGTGGAATGGACATAAGGAGATGAGATTTTTGGTTTACTGATCTTGGTGAAGTGAAAAAGAAAAAGAGAGCTTCATAAGGAGTCATGATGAGGAGAGTGTTGGGTTGTCAAGTGTTAAGAGGTGCTCGTGATCGACGAAAGGTCTTCTTTCCTGTGGAGAGAGAGAGAGAGTCAGAACACACTAGGGTTAGAACCAGAGTAATATTAAAAGGGATCGAGAATCGCGTATTAACTAATAATAGTAAGTGTCTTGCTAAAGGGAACGATGGGCTTCAGCTACCATCATAGTTCCTAGTGCCCTGTGAGAGCCCTTCACCGGGAATACTTTGGGCAGTCCTAGGCTAACCTAAACTGTAAGAATAATCAATGTTTAAGAGTAACTAGTATAGCTAGGATTACACATACACTCGCACTCCCCGGTGTTGTGGGAGTTAGGTTGGTCACACGAGCGGTAGGCTCAGTGGTTCTGGTGATGGGCAGGTTAGCCCGACGAACCGATGGCTCGATAGATAGTTGTGATTGACGGACTAGTCCGGGCAGCTTTTGGCTCGACAGATGATTGTGACAGACAGGATAGTCTGGGGAGATTTGGCTCAGTGGAAAATCATAGTAATATTGCATGTGCATGTGATAAAGATGGTGGGTCTACGGTATTAGAGAGTAGTCGCACCGACGCAAATATGTTGACTAGGCAAGTGTGGTTTAACACTTGGCCAAATAAAGCCCCATACGCCAGCCAACAAGAGTACACAGGAGCTCCGCTTAGTGCACCAGCGTTGAGGCGTTTGATAAGTCTGACTGGTAGTTCTGATACCGGTTTAGAGTTGGACGAGGCCGAATCCACCGCTTCTGTTTGTCACTATAGAGGTATAATGGGAGGTTAGGCTACAGAAAGGGGGCACTAAATGTCTGTGTGCACAGAGTCGAGTGTGTGTTGCACTTGCATGATTCACATCTATAACGACCTAGGGAGGACCCCTAGCGCCACCCGGCCCACCAGCAACCTATGGATGACCCATGACACCGTAGTGGTATAGTTGGAATCTACAAGGCCTGTAGGCCGTACACCCCAAAGCATATCGTGCCTGTTTATTAGCACAGTGCATTGTTGTCACGTGGTCTCGAACCCACAACCTTGATAAGAAGCCTTTAATATCACTCATCACCAACTGAGCAGCTACAGCTTAGTTGGTGATGAGGAGTGGTATTAAAGGCTTCTTATCAAGGTTGTGGGTTCGAGACCCCGTGGAAACAATGCACCGTGTTCATAAACATGCAGGAGATGCTTTGGGGTGTACGGCCTGCAGGCCTTGTAGATTCTGGCTGTACCACCATGGTGCCATTGGTCCTCCATGGGCTGCTGGTGGGCCGGGCGACGCTAGGGGTCCTCCCTAGGTTGTTACAAAAAAATACCACTCCTCATCACCAGCTGAGCTGTAGCTCAGGTGGTGATGAGGAGTGGTATTAAAGGCTTCTTATCAAGGTTGCGGGTTCGAGACCCCATGGAAACAATGCACCATGCTGATAAACAGGCTGGAGATGCTTTGGGCTATACAGCCTGCAGGCCTTATAGATTTCGGCTGTACCACCGTGGTGCCATGTGTCCTCCATAGGCTGCTGGTGGGCCGGGCGACACTAGGGGTCCTCCCTAAGTCGTTACAAAAAAATACCACACCTCATCACCAACTGAGCTGCAGCTCAGTTGGTGATGAGGAGTGCTATTAAAAGCTTCTTATCAAGGTTGCGGGTTCGAGACCCCGTGGCAACAATGCACCGTACTAATAAACAGTCCGAAGATGCTTTGGGGTGTATGACCTGCAGGACTTATAGATTCCAGCTGTACCACCGTGGTGCCATGGGTCCTCCATGGGCTGCTGTGGGACGGACGACACTAGGGGTCCTCCCTAGGTCATTACAAAAAAATGCACTTTTTTGTAATGACCTAGGGAGGACCCCTAGTGCCGCCCGACCCACCAGCATCCCATGGAGGACCCATGACACGACGGTGGTACAGCCAGAATCTACAAGGCTTGGAGGCCATACACCCCAAACTATCTCCGGCCTGTTTATCAGCACGGCGCATTATTGCCACGGGGTCTCGAACCTGCAACCTTGATAAGAAGCCTTTAATACCACTCCTCATCACCAACTGAGGTGCAGCTTAGTTCGTGATGAGGAGTGGTATTAAAGGCTTCTTATCAAGGTTGCGGGTTCGAGACCCCGTTGCAACAATGCGTTGTGCTGATAAACAGGCCGGAGATGCTTTGGGGTGTACTGCCTGCAGGCCTTGTAGATTCCGGCTGCATCTCAGTTGGTGATGAGGAATGGTATTAAAGGCTTTTTATCAAGGTTGTGGGTTCGAGACCCCGTGGAAACAATGCGCCTTGCTGATAAACATGTCGGAGATGCTTTGGGGTATACGGCCTGCAGGCCTTGTAGATTCCGGTTGTACCACCGTGGTGTCATGGGTCCTCCATGGGCTGCTGATGGGCCGAGCGGCGCTAGGGGTCCTCCCTAGGTTGTTACAAAAAAATGGGCTGCTGGTGGGTCGGGCGGCGCTAGTGGTCCTCCCTAGGTCATTACAACATCATAGCATATTTGCATGACATAGCATCATCATTACATATAACCATTGACACCTATCGTATAAAGTGGTACGAGACGCTTTATACAATAGGCCTTGCAAAATGACCCCTTAGTTTATAAGCTTCTGTGAGCATGCTTCTAAGTTATGGTTATTTTCCTATGGATATTTATCACTTGTGTATAACCGACACCCCATCGTATAAATTGGTATGAGACTCTTTATACTATGGGAACCTTGTAGAAGATCTCTTAACTTATAAGTTTGTATAAGTATTCATATAAGTTAAGGTTACATGTTTATTTGTTTACCTTTCTCATACTTTTAGCTTTACTCTACCTGTTTATATAGAACTGCTAGACTAGTTCCGCCGCCACCTGCTTACCTTTGTTATTCTCCACCTTCATTACCTTCCCTTCCCTTTTCCCCACTCGGTGCCTAGGAGCCATGGGGGAGGGGTGGGGGATGATATGACTTAGTCTTTTAGACTAACGGTCGTTGACCAATCATTTTAAGGGATCGTGGAGCCAAACCAGGAGATGCAGCCCCAGAGGTCGATGTGCTTGGAGACGTAACAATCTAATACTGGAGTTCAAGCCACAGGGACAGTGAGTCCCGATCCTTAGTAGATATTATAGATCTGCTTCTGCATTGAGTGGCTTGTAGTGAGGATTATGATGTATCGGGCAGGAACCCTTTTATTAGTATTTTGTTTTATCTTTACTGTGGACTCTCCATTCGTGGAGATTTATTATATTATATACATGTGATCTTGTGGACTTAGATTTTTACTGTTCATTTGTACTTCTACTCTTTTCTGTGATTGGTATGACAGTCAGGATCGGCGTTTTGTAGTGACGACCTTCCTGGGTGTGTTGGTGCCACCGCAAAGCGGCGGTTCTGGGCATAAGACCCAGGTGGTTTAAAGAAAAAAAGGGGGTCTTACAAACTAGTATCAGAGGAAACCTCGATCGAAAGAGTAGAAGTCCACTAACCCTGGGTCACCCGCGCTCGAGTTAGTTTGGGTAGAAACTAGAAGCGGAAGCAGTGGTGTGCCCATAAGGGGAATCATACGCAAGGTCAACCTTTCTTTAGCTCCACTTATACGTTAGCTAATAATTAGAATCCTTCTTTACAGTCTATGGTAAACCCTGCCCCCAGTAGGGAGCACCTCCGGCTGCGAAGATTTCATCTTATAATTCTCTAGTCAATGAGATAGACTCAACCCACCCGGACACATGACTAACCATGACAACTTATAATATGCCATAGTCTAAAATAGACATTGGGTATGAACTTGGTTAAGGTAAGGAGGTACCCAAAGAGAATAGAGGAGTAGTTTAACACGAGAATGGCTACCTAAGCCATAAACTCAGGTGTCCCTACGGTCCCAATCAAGGATTACTCAAACTGATAGGATTGACTTAAGGAGAATTGAGGATAATAATCTATTAGCAAAATGGCAGAAGACACCTTGTCTCAACCCTCGTACCAGTAACAAGATTACCCGAAGACAACCACCAAGACAAACACCGAGGGTCGGATAGGAATTCAAGTACGGAAGAGACCCATTCAGGATTAAGAACATTTTGACCCTAATAAGGTTGTCGTAAATGTGACTTAGAGGGTTTAAAGTATGGAGTATATTGACAAGTTTCAGGATGGAACCCCAAATCTAGGGTTGATGCCCTAGGGATTGTGCACCCATCTTGGACGGATATAATATGTAATATCAAAGATACTTAGCCCAAGGTAGGTATGGGCTTATCTTTTGTTTATTGGGGGCTTGTCTTCTGTTTATTGGGCAAAGTGGTTACAGATTTGTGTTTCCCTTAGACCTCTTCTAGAAAACATTACGTCAGGAATATAGTGAAATTGAGGTAAACCGTATTCGATGATACTTGGACGATGTCATGGTAATAAGGAAGAGTAATTACGAGACTTAACCATTACAAGATACCATGTGAATTTGATGACGGGTAGTAAGGTTTAGGATATTTGGGAAGATAAGACTAAAGTGCTATGTTGTAACATCAGAAGTATGATAACACTCGGAAATTTGAAAGAAATTAGCAGACAATATGTTGGGTATTGTGTCCACATTAACCCAGATTTGATGAAGTCACCCTTGAACTAAGATGAATTAAGTTGTATTTGATGCTTTGTTTAAGTTATGTGTTTGCAGGATTCTAATGCCAAGTTTAGACCAATGTCAGTCTACAATGGGTCACCAAACACATGACCATACAATGTAATCCCTCATTATGTGATACAAGGTATTGACTTATGTGTAGCCTCTCTATTGGAATACACTTCATATTCAAGCACTAGGACTAATTGGAGAAATGCTTGTTGCTGGATTCACCAAAGAAGAAGAGAATTCTGTTAAAAGGAATTTTCTAAGTATTTTACTCGAGTAGATCTCTACATACTCGAGTGAATTGCTTAGTTAATACTCGAGTAAAGCTCTTTATACTTGAGTAAGGAAGTTAAATCTCGAGTAGTCAAGTTATAGCTCTTGAGTAGCTAAGACAACTACTCGAGTAGATTCCTTCTCATTCTCGAGTTAACAGAATTTCTTCTCCAGAAATTTTCTAAGTAAATTACTCGAGTAGTCATATAAGTACTCGAGTAGTTTAATCCTTTTGTATCGAGTTATAGAAGTCTGGGTTTCGTGTAATTTTTCCTCACTTGAGTAGTCAAGTCATGTAGTCGAGTAGTTCATCTACTACTCGAGTAGTCCAGAGTTTATACTCGAGTAATAAGATTTTCTTCCCTCGGAATTTTTCTAAGTCCATTACTCGAGTAGTTATTTCTATATACTCGAGTAGTTCTTATCCTCTCGAGTAGTTCAGTCTCACTACTCGAGTAACCCAGAATTCTATTCCAAAAAATATTCTAAGTCCCTGACTCGAGTAGTTCCTCTACCTCTCGAGTAGTCAATTTTTCTTCACTCAAGTAGAATTTATTGTACTCGAGTAGTCCAACTCCACTTCTCGTGTAACTGTTTTAAGAACTAGAGTAAGTCTCTTTGTACTTGAGTAACTTCTTTTCATTTCAGATTTTATCCAAGTCTTTACTCGAGTAGTTCTCTTCTGTTTACTCGAGTAGTCCTATATAGTACACGAGTAGCTTTATTTTCACTCGAGTATATCAGTTTCACTTTTTCAGAAATTCTTTAAGTCCAGAATTGACAGATTTCTTAATCAGCCTTAATGTGATTGGTCCACGTGTACCTCATTAAGAATAATTATGACTGTTATTGTAGATCCTATATAAGGTCTTGTCAAACCGATAAACCCTAAGAAGAAGTTTTGCAGACAAGATTATTCTAAGTTCTCTCTGAATCTCTCTTTCTTTCTAACAACGAAAGCTGCCAACGATCTTCATCGCTCACATCCGGCTAGGGCTTTCGATTTCAGAGGATTCAGATCAAGAAGGTTTACAGATCGAGATCGTCGCTCAGTTGTTCATCTTCTATCCGATCGTATGAAGCCAAGAAAGTCCAAATCTAGCTTTGCCGAGATTTTCTTCAACCTCTCTGATAAAGCCGCAAAGATTAACGAAGAAGTTCCATGCCGATTGTTTGCAGATCTGAGATAGTGTTACTGTTCGTATTTCTACATTCTTTCTATTTCATTATTGTAGGAGAATTCTCTCCGAGTGTAGGAGCTTTTGTCTCCGAGATAGTAGGAAGTTTCATCTTCCGAGTGTAGATCCATTTTGTGGATCGAGATTGTAGAAACTTTATTCCGAGGCGTAGGATTGGTTTTCAATCTGAGATAGTGGAGTAGCCGGATCTATTGTATTGCTAGATCGGTGAGGGAAAGTGGATGTGCCCAAGGTTGCGGAACCACTATAAATCTTTTGTCATTTGTGATTGATTGGTATATAGTTCTGTGCGTAGATCTCAAATTTTTATTCCGCAAAAAGACACGCAACTCACCTATTCACCCCCCTCTAGGTGATTTAGGTAGACAACTCAACATTTTCACAATATATCGAAGATGTATACCTTAGGGACGACTCTGAAAACTTGACTCAGATAGCATCAAAGACCAGAATATATACGTTTGATGACATTATAGTCACGGTAAACAAGAACTTAAAGTACCAGAAGAGAATTGTGTTTACAAAAACATGTATTTCCCCGGAATAAAGAAAGACGTCATGTATTTTGTGATGCACGGTGAGGTTGTCGACTGGTGAAGGACAAGTGCAAAGGTTTTTGGGAACTACTACAGTCACTGCCCGAGTTTGAGTGGAAGTTCGAGGGTATAATTATGAATTTCACATATAGGTTTACCACATCCCCACTCCGGGCATAATTTTAATTGCAACATCGAGGATAGATTGATCAAGGTAGCTGGGGTCACCCCAATCTGGAAAAAAGCACATGTTGGTGTTTCATGAGATTTGGGAGTAGTTGTATATTATCATGGTGTGCTCAAGATGATTGTGGCAGATCAGAATGAACGGTTTACGCCCAAGGAAAGAAGATCAGTCTAGGCTTATCTGGGCTCTCGGTCGACATTCAACATGGCTCCCTTATAATAACAGTCACCAGTCCATCATAGACATGGCCCTTTTGAGGCATTATACGGACGGAGGTGCAGGACTCCACTGTCTTGTGTCTAGGATTAGGATCCAAAAGCACTCGGCTCGGAATCAGCGGAGAACCCAGATACCCAGGTGTGACTAATTCGAGATAGGATGTTGAAGGCCTAGAGCAGACCGGCCGAGTATTACGATGCGCGATATTGTAAAGTAGAGTTTTAGGATGGAGACCTTGGATTTCTGAAGATATGTCTGATGGATGGAGTCTCGCGAGTATACGGGCGAAAGAAGCTCGGTCTGAGGAATATGGGGCCCTACAGGATCCTGGGGTGGATCGGCCCATTGGCTTACAAACCAGATCTACCGTAGGAGTTATCGAGTTTGTACGACGTCTTCCATGTCTCCTCTCTTAGGAAGTACAACTCCCCGAAACTCAAAAGAGCGACGGGTGGCGTTTTAAGCCAAGTTCGGAACTTGGCAGGTGTCACATGGCCTGGGACACGGGCGTGTCGTGCTCGGGTCGACGATCTGGCTGAGAGGTCGACGAATTTTGGAGTCGACGATCGTTGAGCAGCAAATACGGCCTGAGACATGGGCGTGTCACAGGCTGTGTACTTCACGGGATAAAGCCGGGCCGTGGCGGGGTTGATACACGGGGTCAGCACACAGGCCGTGTCAGGTAGACATGGGCGTGTCAAATTCCGACACAGGCGTGTCGAATACCCGTGTCTATTGCGGGTCATTTTGTTCCTGTGTCGATTGAGGAACACGCCCGATAATACGGGCGTGTATTGGATGACACGGGCGTGTCAGGCTCGACACGGGCGTGTCGGGTGCCCGTGTTCTTTTCGTGACGCATCGTTTCGACGGCAAATGGGGAACACGGCCCTGGACATGGGCGTGTCACAGGCCATGTTCGGCCCAGATTTTGGATTTCAAGTTCGGATCGTGGCCGTTCGTTTCCTTATTTTGGGATCCGACGGTTGGGTGTTGTTCCTGGTGGGATATACTCGGGAATAGGGTTTCAGAGCCCTCATTTCACTTACTTAATCTCTTTCTAAATTTCTAGAGAGAGGGGAGAGCAAGGAAGAAGAAGGAGGCTAGATCCGGTCACCGGTGGAGCTTCAGAGCTCGAAATCGCAAGCCGACTTCGGATATACGGAGGCGAGGAGATTGCGGTGCTTTTCATCTACATAGATTTCCATGACGCCAAGGAAAAATGCTAGGGTAACGGTTCTCATCCTAGGACATGTGAAGTCCTCTGTTTTTTGCATAGGAAGCCCGTTCTCACGAGTTTGCGGTGAGTTTGAGGAGTTCCTGTGGGTAGACATGAATAGTCACTGTTGTGTACATGTGGAGTTCGTAATCGAGAATCAGTCATAGGCATGATGTGTGAAGCCTACCCGAACAAGTTGGTCTGGATCGGTGATGTTGCATTGCATGAATGGACGGAGAATACTTCGCGCGAATGGCTGTTTTTTGGGTTTTCTACGCGGTAGATTGCAACAGGGAGCCTTGGGGACTAACTCCAATGTGCACCCGGAAAACTGGACAGATGTATGATTCTGCCAACATGGTGGCCTGGGAGCCAACTTGCACATAACTAGGTTATGTGAAGTGTGTAATCGGATTGGGACTCAGGGAAGCTTGACCCGCGCATATGGCTTAAATTGACATTGCGGTGTGAGCAACGGGTCAGGCGGAACCGTACCCGCTCTATGTCATTCGTTTAAAGAGACCTAAAGGTACTTGGCACTTGACGTTGACATAGATGGAGGGTCTTAGGCAGTGGCCAGAAAGACCAAATGCTCACGAGATATTATCATTCAAGGGGCGGTGGTGAGACCGCGGTATTGACCGGGTTTACCGAGAATGTGCCCTGAGAGCACGGGGTGTGTGGTCGTGCGTGCCCATGCCTGTGATAAAGTGTTTATTCACTATACTGCTTGGTTATGCTAATAAGGTCCAGGGAAGGAGTATCGCCGCCCCGAGTTTAGGGGCGGGATCGTTATAATTTGGTCAGTATAGCTGACCGTTGCTTTTGTTTGCCACCGTGCGGTGGATTGTTGCTTGCAGGTGTTGCAGATCCAAGTGTTAAATAGCGGGCAAAAGCCCATGTTGCTGAGCCGGCCCTCGAAGGCCCAATTTTGAGTGTTTACTTGCTTTATTCATGTGTAACTGGCCTGGTGCCGAGGTTTGGAAAACACTGTAATTTGAGTAAACTATTGTAAGGCCTTAAGGCCATTGTAACTTTAAATTGCTTCCGCTAGAATGACTCTGTGTAGGGCGTTGGTTATTAGTTAGATGGTTTACATTGAGTAACCTTCCGGTCTATCTGTGGTATATGGCGTTGGGCCCCGGCTAGACCTGCTGCTATATGCTATGCGACGGGTAGGGGTATTACAATTTGGTATCAGACTACTGGTTTCAGTCAGACTTAAATGAATTCGTGGGCGAATTCTTTTAAGGGGTGGTGAGCACATGTGTGTGCATCATCGTTATAACATCAAAAGAACCCATGAATGTCCACTTAAGAATGAAAATACACGTGTTTAAGGAACCTGCGTGTTCTTAAAATTGCTTTTTGCAATTTTGTTTGGTCGCTTAACGGTGTTTTGTAAGACTATAGGTGACTAGAAGTGGTGCAGGGCCGTCGGAACGCCCAGTTTCTGAGGCTAGCAGCGCACCAAATGATGCTCCTACAACACCTCCATCGGCTGATTCCATACAATTAGTGTCCGAAGCAGTGTTTGCCATGATCAACGCGCAGCCTACAAGGCAAATACAGCAGCCCGCTCCTGCGATGTATCAGGTACCGCTTCAAGTGGCTGAGCCAAGGAGAGTGGAGCAAGTAGTGGTGGAACCTTTGGTTTCTAGGAGAGCAACTGAAAGACAGCACAAACATGTTATGGGCTTTAATCCTCCTGTGTTCTCAGGGTTGGGAACCCCATCCCAAGCTGAAGATTGGCTCTCCCGAGTGAAGAGAGTCTTAACAGCGATGAAAACAGAGGAGTGGCAGATGACCACTATAGCTACGTTCCTGTTTGATGGAGACGCTAAGCTGTGGTGGGAGGGTTTGGAGCTGTATCTCTTGAGGGGAAGGCAACTTATGGACGTCTCGATGGAGGAGTTCTCGAGACTGTTCTTGGCAAGGTACCTCCCTTCGGCTCAGAGGATAGCATTGGAAAATGAGTTCCAGAGGTTGGTGCAAGGGGAGAGTAGCGTGGATGAGTTTCTCCACGAGTTTACTCGATTGGGTCGGTACGCTAGCTCCATATTCGCGGATGAGGAGCATAAGACAAACTGATTCTACGAAGGTTTGAGATATGACTTAAGGCTACTGCTCTCGGGGCCTATGACGCAGGACTTCTTGGCCCTGGTCAACACGAACCGGTCTTAGCAGAAGGAATTGAAGAATGTCCAAGCAAAGAAAAGCTCTGGTGTTAAGAAGATGGAGTTTAAAGTACCGACTGCTTCGAAGTCTGGTTATCGTAAGTTCCATAAGAAGGATAGGACTTCGGGTCCAGCCCCTTATTCCGGTGCTTCTGGGGCAACTACGGGTCGGACCCCGGGCACATGTTTTACTTGTGGAAAGCCGGGGCAATTTTCCCGTGACTTCTGGAGCGGACATCCCAAGTCCGATAGGAAGCTGGGAGCAACATACGAGGAAACGTGCAAGGCAGTGGATTCAACTACATCCCATTATACTCCGGCCCAGCCTAAAGTTTATAATCTTTGCCAACAAGAGGCCATCAAGCAAGCAGATGTGGTGACAGGTACGATTTAAATTTATAGCAATTTAATTTTAAAATACTTGTTATGCGCGTGTTACCTTACCACTACTTGTTTAGAATTTGTATTGATTTGTGATAATCTGGCTATAGCACTCTTTGATACGGGATCTTTGCACTCCTTTTTGTTCGAAAAATTCATATTATACATTAGAGTACCTACTTCAATGGAAAAGGAAAAACTGGATGTGTTGTTGCCGAATGGGTGCTCAATGCGTGCGGTTAGAGTTTGTGGCGTAAAGATTCTTATTGGGAGTCCGGAGTTCCATTTACAAGCGTTATTATTTCCGCTAGTGGAATTCGATGTGATATTTGGGATGAATTGGCTCTCGGAGCAGCAGGCTTATATTGATTGCGGTCGCAAGAAAGTCAAGTTGGGAACCGGTCGTGCGACGACTTTTACGGGCTTGAAAGGGTCGAGCAAGACTTTGATGTCTGCTATTCAGGTGGTGAAGGCGGTTCGTGCTGGAGCAGAGCTGTTTTTCACGCTAGTGGAGGTTGCAAAGCCTAAGCCTACGTTGGACAGTATTTCAATGGTATCTGAGTACCTTGATGTGTTCCCTGGAAATCTTCCTGGAGCCCCACCTCAATGGGAGATAGACTTCACGATTGAGTTAGTGCCCGGTGCAAAACCTGTGTCACGCTCTCTGTATCGGCTAGTGCCTAAGGAAATGGCAGAGCTGAAGGTTCAACTTCAAGAGCTGTTGGAGCAGGGGTATGTGCATCCAAGTTCGTCGCCTTGGAGCGCACCGGTCCTTTTTGTTAAGAAGATGTACAGAAGCTTGGGACTTTGCATCGATTATCGAGAACTGAACAAGCTAACGGAGAAGAACAAGTACCCGATCCCAAGGATTGATGATCTATTTGATCAGTTAGTCGGGTCGATGGTGTACTCAAAGTTGGATCTTAAGTCCTGGTATTATCAACTGAGGATAAGGGAGAGTGATATCCCCAAGACAGCTTTTAGTACGAGATACGGGCATTACGAGTTTACGGTCATGACATTTGGGCTGACAAATGCGCCGTCAGTGTTCATGGATTTGATGAACATGACTTTCAGGGAGTACTTGGACCACTTTGTGATCGTCTTCATTGATGATATATTGATGTACTCGTAGTGTGAGGAGGATCACTTCAACCATCTGCATTTGGTTTTAGAGACGCTGAGGAGGAATCAATTGTACACCAAGTTCTCCAAATGCGAGTTTTGGTTGTCCACAGTAGCGTTCCTTGGTCACATAGTCAGTGGAGTGGGAATTGCAGTGGATCCGACAAAAATCGTTGCGATACGAGAGTGGCCTGTGCTTTATTCGGTAGCGGAAGTACGGAGTTTTCTGGGGCTTGACGGCTATTACAGGCGCTTTGTGGAGAACTTCTCGCGGATAGTGTTACCCCTCATGACTCTGATGAGGAAAGAGCAGAAGTTCGTTTGGATGCTGGAGTGCACATGAGCTTTTGAGGAGTTGAAATGTCAGTTGACCACGGCGTCTGTGCTGAGTTCGCCGAGTGGGACCGAAGGTTTTGAGATCTACAACGATGCTTCAGGCAGTGGACTGGGTTGTGTCCTACTGCAGTATGGAAGTGTGATAGCGTATGACTTGCGACAGCTAAAAGTGCATGAGAGGAATTATCCGGTCTATGACTTGGAGTTAGCGGCCGTGATTTTTGCCTTGAAGTTGTTGAGGCACTACTTGTATGGGGTAAAGGTCGATATCTATACCGACCACAAGAGCCTGAAATACTTGTTGGATCAGAAGGATCTGAACATGCGACAATGGAGATGGATGGAGTTTCTGGGGGACTACACATTCAAGATTCACTATATGCCTGGGAAAGGCAATGCAGTTGCGGTCGCGTTGAGCCGCAGGGCCCCAGCTTAAGCTAATTGGCTGTCGGTCCATGACGAGCGGTTGGTTCGGGAGTTGGAGGCGTTGGAGATCTCTTGCGTAGACAAGCAGTCAAGTGCTGAAGCACTATTGGACTGAGCAGAAGTTCAGTACGACCTGGCTGATCGAATTTGGCAGGCTTTGGATATGGATGTCCGCATGAAGTAACTCATGATAGAGGCTTTGGATGGGTCAAATTCCCAATTTGCTGTTGAGGATGGGTTGCTTTGGATAGACGGTTGTCTGTGCGTCCCAAATGTGGGCAATTTACGGGGGGAATTGTTGTACGAGGCGCATCATACCAAGTACTCAATTCACCCAGGTAGCACGAAGATGTATCGCGACGTGAAGAAATTGTTTTGGTGGCCATGACTTAAGAAGGATGTGGCATTGTATGTGGCGAAGTGTCAAACATGCGCCTCGGTGAAGGCGGTGTGCCAAAAGCCAGGAGGATTCTTGAAGTCCTTGCCTATTCTGGAGTGGAAGTTTGACGACATTACCATGGACTTTATGCACGGGTTGCCAAGGTCGCAGAAGAGAAACGACGCCATCTGGGTGATCGTGGATCGTTTGACGAAAGTGTCGTACTTCATTCCGCATAGGAAGGATGATTCTGTGGAGAAACTGGCGAAGTTATTTGTGGATAACATAATACGGCTTCACGGTGTGCCCCACAACATCGTGAGTGACCGAGATGGGCGGTTCATGTCCAATGATTGGAGGCTGGTGCAGTAGATGTTGGGAACAAAACTGAGTTTCAGCACAGCCTTTCATTCGCAAACAGATGGGCAGACCGAGAGGGTTAATAGGACGATGGAAGACATGCTTCGCATGTGCGTCCTGGATTTCGGGAAGCAGTGGGAAGATCACCTATACTTAGTGGAGTTCGCATACAACAATAGCTACCATGCGAGCATACAAATGGCACCCTTCGAGGCCCTTTATGGTAGAAGATGTCGCACGCCGTTGTCTTGGTTGGAAATGGGTGAGTCAAAGTTGTACAAGCACCAAGAGGTGGAATACGCAACGTCGTTGGTTCGAACAATTCGAGAGAGGTTGCTAATCGCTCAGGACCGCCAAGCCAAGTACTATAATGCCATGCATAAGAACGTGGAGTTCGCTGTCGGCGACTGGGTGTACTTGAAGATCAAGCCGTTCAAGGGTGTCTCGCGGGTGCGGCGCTTGAAGAAGCTAAGCCCGAGGTATCTTGGACCGTTTGAGGTTCTGGAGCGGATTGACATAGCAGCTTATCGATTGAGGCTATCAGTGGAGCTTAGTGGTCTACACGACGTATTCTACATATCGGTGTTGCGGAAGGCGGTGCAAGAGCCTTCGCAAGTAATTGTGGTCGATCGAGTGTCGGTCGATAATGGGTTGACGACGAAGGTCAAGCCCGTTCGCATTGAGGATTCGGAAGTCAAGCGACTACGCAACAAAGAGATCAGGATGGCCAATGTTCATTGGGACAACTGCGGTCGGGAGGATCTCTTGTGGGAGCGAGAGCAGACCATGCTTGAGGAGTCCCCAGAGTTATTCCGCTCAGGTACCATTTAAGTTTTGTGCTTATGTTTCCTTTATGTAATTTCAGGACAAAAGTATTTTAAGGGGGAGAGAGTTGTAACGCCCCGAAACTCAAAAGTGCGACGGGTGGCATTTTGAGCCAAGTTTAGAACTTGGCAAGGGTCACACAGCCTGGGACACGGGCGTGTCCCAGGGCGTGTCGTGCTCGGGTCGATGATCTGGCCGATAGGTTGACGAATTTTGGAGTCGATGATTGTTGATCAGCGAACACGGCCTGAGACACGGGCGTGTCACAGGCCGTGTCCTTCACGGGGTGAAGCCGGGCCGTGACGGGGGTGATACACGGGGTCAGCACACGCGCCGTGTCGGGTAGACACAGGCGTGTCAAATTCCGACACGGGCGTGTCGAATACCCGTGTCCCTTGAGGTCGTTTTGTTACTGTGTCGATTGAGGAACACGCCCGGTAACACGGGCGTGTACTGGATGATACGGGCATGTCAGGCTCGACACGGGCATGTCTGGTGTCCGTGTTCTTTTTGGAATGTGTCGGTTTCGACGGTAAATGGGGAACACGGCCCTGGACACTGGCATGTCACAGGCCGTGTTCGACCCAGATTTTGGATTTCAATTCTGGATCGTGGCTGTCCGTTTCCTTATTTTGATATCCGACGGCTGGAGGTTTTTCCTGCTGAGATATACCCAAGAATACGGTTTCAAAGCCTTCATTTCTCTTACTCAATCTCTTTCTAAAGTTATAGAGAGAGAGGAGAACAAAGAAGAAGAAGGAGGCAAGATCCAGTCACCGGAGGAGCTTCGGAGCACCAAATCGCAAGCCGACTTCGGTTCTACGGAGGCGAGGAGATTGCGGTGCTTTTCATCCGCATAGATTTCCATGGTGCCAAGGAAAAATGCTAGGGTAACGATTCTCATCCTAGGACATGTTAAGTCCTCTTTTCTTTGCATAGGAAGCCCGCTCTCGCGAGTTTGCGGTGAGTTTGAGGCCTTCCTTCAAGTAGACATGAATAGTCCCCGTTGTGTACATGTAGAGTCCGTAATTGAGAATCAAACATAGGCATGATGTGTGAAGCCTACCCAGACAAGTTGGTCTGGATTGGTGATGTTACATTGCATGAATGGCCGGACAATACTCCGCGCGAATGGTTGTTTTTCGGGTTTTCTACGCGGTAGATTGCAATAGGGAGCCTCGGGGACTAACTTCAAGGTGCACCCGAAAAACTGGGCAGATGCGTGATTCTGCCAACATGGTGTCCTAGGAGCCAACTTGCACATAACTAGGTTATGTGAAGTGTGTAATCGGATTGGGACTCGGGGAAGCTTGACCCGCGCATATGGCTTAAATTGACATTGCGGTGTGAGCAACGGGTCAGGCTGAACCATACCCGCTCTATGTCATTCGGTTAAAGAGACCTAAAGGTACTTGGCACTTGTCGTTGGCATAGATGGAGGGTCTTAGGAAATGGCCAGAAAGACCATATGCTCACGAGATATTGTCATTCAAGGGGCGGTGGTGAGACCACGGTATTGACCGGGTTCACCGAGAATGTGCCCTGAGAGCACGGGGTGTGTGGTCGTGCGTGCCCACGCCTGTGATGAAGTGTTTATTCACTATATTGCTTGGTTATGCTAATAAGGTGCAGGGAGGGAGCATCGCCGCCCTGAGTTTGGGGGCAGGATCGTTATAATTTGGTCAGCATAACTGACCGTTGCTTTTGTTTGCCACCGTGTGGTGGATTGTTGCTTGCAGGTGCTGCAGAGCCAAGTGGTAAATAGCAGGAAAAAGTCCATGTTGCTGAGCCGGCCCTCGAAGGCCCAATTTTGAGTGTTTACTTTCTTTATTCATGCGTGACCGGCCTGCGTGCCGAGGTTTGAAAAACAATCTAATTTGAGTAAACTATTGTAAGGCCTTAAGGCCATTGTACTGGTGTATTATACGTTCATTCCTGTTGGTTTGAGTAGTGGACATTCATGCTTATGGCTGGGTTCTTTAATTTGTAACTTTAAATTACTTCCGCTAGAATGACTCTGTGTAGGGCGTTGGTTATTAGTTGGATGGTTTCCATTGAGTAACCTTCTGGTCTGTCTGTGGTATATGACGTCGGGCCCTGGCTGGACCTACTGATATATGCTATGCGACGGATAGGGGGTGTTACAGGAAGGCTCTACTATGGCTGGAGGAGCAGGTTACTAGTATAGATGACTCGGCAGCTTCTGATCGATCGATCCGCTTAAGGTGGGCCAGTATGGATGATACGATATGGTGAGTCTTGCGGCACGACAAGGTTCCGGTGGTAAAGATCATGTGGGAAAATCATGGACAGAAGGAGTATACCTGGGATCCACTAGATCTGATACAGTGAATGTACCTGGAGCTCTTTGCATTAGGTATAACATCAATTTCTAAGGGATGTTACATTCAGTTACTTTCAGTAGAAACCCCGCAGGCCTAACCTGAATTTCGGGGACGAAATTATTATTTTTGTTTATTGGGATTTGTAACACCCCTCAAATAAGTAGATCCCTAGGATTGGTTTTGTCATGACTAGGTCATGACAAAATCCTAGGAAGCCCAAGAAGACCAAGTGAATGTAGGATTGAAGGTGAGATCACCTTGGTCTACAAATAGTAGAATTCCAATTACTAGCATAGGGATGATCATAAGGCTTCAACTTGACTTCATGACCCGACCACAACACCACTGACCTATTAGAGGGTCCATTAGAGCCATAGGGACCCACTAGGGTCAACTAAAAAGGTCAAGTTGACCAAAGCCAACTCAAGACTTGATTAGGTCAAACTAAGCTCACCCATGCCCAATTAACATCCCCTTGGCCAAAGGGACCCACCTAAACCTTTCCATGCCCTAAGCGAGGTCAACCAAAGTCAACCCTAGCCCTAAAGTGGTCAAAGTGCCCTCACTAAGGGTCAAGTGACCACAAAGATTCCAAGCCCACCCTACCCAACCCTTCCAAGACCTTAGGGGAGGTCAATGGGTCACCAAGGACCCATTGGAGTCAACCCAAATGGTCATGCTGACTAAGGTCAACTCTACCCTAAGATTAGGTCAAACTAGCTTAAATGGGCTAACCCAAGCTCAAGCCCATTTCCCCCTCTTGGGCTAACTTTATTTTATCTAATATTATGAGCTAATGGGCTGCCAATAGGCTGTAGTGGTCATCAAATTCTGCCATGATGACTAGGAGAGACAAAACTCCATTTTTCTCTTTAATGGAGGAGAGAGAAAGTGAAAAGAGAGGGCATTCATGGCCATGGGAGACCAAGGGCCTCTCCAATTGATGGATGCATTCCCCCTCATCCGTTATGAGGAGTTGAATAATCATAGCCAGCCACCAAAGTGGCTGAATTTAATTTCTCTCATAAGAAAGAGAGAAAGAAGAGAGAGAAAGCCATTAATGGCCATGGAAGAGCAAGAGTCCCCCTCCAAATGATTCCAAAGTCTTGATTCATCTTCCCCTCATCAGTTAGAGGAGACCAGAGGTTTTTCCCAGCCTCAAGGTGGCTAAAATCAATTTCTTCAATAAGGAGGAGAGAGAAAGAGGGGTCAATAATGGCATGGAAGGTGAAACCCCCACAAATCCCCCATTAATGGCTAGATTCAACTCCTCAGGGGTAGGGGAAGAGTTTCCAACATTTTTCAGATCATCAAGGGGCTTAAAACAATGGGAATTCAGTTACTCAAAATTTCACTATTAATGGTGAAAATGGGAATTCATCCCTTAACCCTTCCCCTCCCCCTTATGGCTCTTTTAAAAGCTTCCCCAAGGTTAGAGGATATGTTTCCACACTTTACCTGAAGGAGCCGTGCACTTTGATAGTTCTGTTGCAGAATACCTGGAAGCTCCACCTCTGGCCATGGTGCACCACCACCACACTCGTCGGCAAGCCCGGTTAAAGGTCCTCCTCTACTCCTCTCTTCGTGGGTTAGATCCTTAGATCATTTAGGAACGAAATCAGGTTCAATTAAGCCCGATTGGAGAGAGGAGTTTCAAAAATTTCCATGGTTTTTCAACCCCTCGGGTTCGCCGGAATCCGACCCTCCAGCGGCCGTGCCGCCGCCCGGCGATAGCCCCCACCTCAACGAAGATGGTGGCGGTGGTGGACGATCAGGGAGGTGGATGGGTGGCCGGGAAATCAACCTGGAAGAGGTCCATGTCGGGCTAATCGCAGCCGTTGGCTGGAGGAAGAAGAAACGCAGGAGCCGCCCGATCTGCTTTAAGATCTGTGCTGGATCTGAATTTATTAATTCTTGTTATTTAAATTTCTGTCCCATTACTGGGCTGTTGTTAAATTAAATAGTCAAAATACTTAAGTTCCTCTACACAAAATGTGATCTACATGAAATTGTAGCCCTAAGAGTCTAGTTTAATTTAAAATTGGTTAGAACTAATTTGGAGTGCAGGTCAGACCACAACACCCATTTTGGTGAGGTCTATACCTCGGCTAGATCAGAGATTGTTTTGAGTGCCCCCATCAATCCAACAATCGAAATGACTTGAAATTTTGGATGGGGGCCGGTCTTACCTGTACCGAGAACATATCCAAAAATTAGAATTTTTGGAAAAAATTTCCTAAAGTTTTTGTAGAAATTTAGTAATCCATGTATGAATTATTTAAAGGTTCTAATGACCTCCAAACCCTCCCAAATTTTGGTGAGTGGTCCATTGGATTAATATAGGACTGTATAAAATTTCATTTAATTGGGATAAGAATTGGTATGGAATTTGGTCAACCCTAACTTAAGCAAAAAAGGGTTAATTAGGGTAAAATGCCCCTTGTGGTATTGAGTGACCAAATCACCTCAATAGAGGTTGAAACTTGGGACACTGAATTGCTGTGACATTTAACACCCTCATATGGAGTTTGGGTTGATTAGGGTGTATTTTCCCTATAACCCTAGTTCAAACCCTAAGGATGAACCTAAGGGGTTTGTGAAGGACATGGGGTGATATGTCCTTGTATGGACATGGAGTTTAGTCCATGTGATCTTAGGATGGTGGAATACCCTAGTATGGAATTTGGTAGTATTTGGACACATGCACCCCACTTTAATCACTTGGAAATTAATTAGGTCTATACACCTTAAAGAATAAATAAGAGGTCATATGACCTTGGATCCATATGAAATGTTGGTACAAGTGATTTTATAATTCTATTGACCTCTGAAATTTATTATAGGAAGATTAGAAAAGAGTATCTCATACTTGTAGTTATAATCTCCACCTTGCCCTTTTTGATGATTTTGAAGTAACCATGGTTAGATTAACTTAGAATGATGTGAAACTCTGGCAAAGTTAATTAAATATCATTTAGAGGCTCTAGTAAATTATTTGGATCATTTAGACATTTCCTCTTAGTACCTCATGTGTTAAGTGAACTAGTGCACCATATTTTGATAAATAGAATATAAATGCTATATCTTATTGGAAAATTGTGTTATTTGGCCAGGGAATCATTTAGGGCATAATAAAGCCTAGATAATTATTACATGTTATTTAGATGAGTTTATAAGAATGTTTTTTCACAAAGTGCACTTTAATGGATTTACTTGAAATATTGTTCTATATAACTATTGATCTTGGAATTGCATGAAACTAGTCAGTAGAGTTGTATGATCATTATAAGGCTCTGGTAATTTGTATGTAAGTTTTGGACTATAATTTATGGTACCCCCTTCTTTAACTCCAATTATTTGAATTACATTGAATTATTTATTTCGAGGCTTAAACATTTATAAAAATCTGTTAAATTTGGTATTCGCTGATATTTTGTTGTTATATAGTATTCATAATTCTTGGGTGGTCATAACTTAAGAAAATCTAGTACTTTATGTTCAAAATTACCCATGGCCTAGCTTTTAGGAAAATCTAATAAATGCTAAATTAATTAGAAAAATTACAAGTTTCTTGATTTAGACTAAATATGTTATTATAGACCCACAATAATTATCTTAGAGCATTTGGAAGAAAGTTTGGAGTATCTCCCATCATGTACATCATATAGCTTAAGTTGGTATGCATTTAATAAGACTGTGGAAATTGTGATAACAAGTGGAATGGAGATATGAAGATGGAATTATTGGTTTACTGATCTTGGTGAAGTGAAAAAGAAAAAAGAGAGCTTCATCAGGAGTCATGATGAGGAGAGTGTTGGGTTGTCAAGTGTTAAGAGGTGCTCGTGATCGATAAAAGATCATATTTCCTGTGGAGAGAGAGAGAGAGAGTCAAAACACACTAGGGTTAGATCTAAAGTAAAATTAAAAGGGATCCGGAATCGGGTATTAACCAATAATAGTAAGTACCTTGTGAAAGGGAACGATGAGTTTCAGCTACCATCACAGTTCCTAGTGCCCTGTGAGAGCCCTTCACCGGGAATATCTTGGGCAGTCCTGGGTTAACCTAAACCGTAAGAATAATCAATTTTTAAGAGTAACTAGTATAACTAGGATTACATATACACTCACACTCCCCCAGTGTTGTGGGAGTTAGTTTGGTCACACGAGCGATATGCTCGGTGGTTTTAGTGATGGGCAGGTTGGCCCGGCGAGCCGATGGCTCGGTATATAGTTGTGATGGATGGACTAGTCTGGGGAGCTTTTGGCTCGTTAGATGATTGTGATGGACGGGATAGTCTGGGGAGCTTTGGCTCGGTGGAAAATCACGGTAATATTACATGTGCATAAGATAAAGGTGGTGGGTCTACGGTATTGGAGAGTCGTCGCACCGAGGCCAATACGTTGACTAGACAAGGATGGTTTAGCACTTGGCCAAATAAAGTCTGGTGCGTAGCCGACAAGAGTACGCAGGAGCTCCGCTTAGTGCACTAGCGTTGAGACGTACGATAGGTCTGACTGGTAGTGCTGATACTGGTTTAGATGTGGGTGAGGCCCAATCCACCGCTTCTGTTTGCCACTACGAAGGTATCCTGGGAGTTAAGGCACCAGAAAGGGGGAACTAAAGATCTGTGTGCACAAAGTCAAGTGTGTGTTGCACTTGCATGATTCACATCATAGCATACTTCCATGACATAGCATCATCATTGCATATAAACCTTGATACCTATCGTATAAAGTGGTATGAGACGCTTTATACAATAGGCCTTACAAAATGACCCCTTAGTTTATAAGCTTGTGTGAGCATGCTTATAATTTATGGTTATTTTCCTATGGATATTTATCACTTGCTTATAACCGACACTCCATCGTATAAATTGGTATGAGACTCTTTATACGATGGGAGCCCTGTAGAAGACCCCTTAACTTATAAGTTTGTATGAGTATTCATATAACTTATGGTTACATGTTTTTTTGTTTACCTTTCTCATACTTACAGCATTAATCATGGAATTTTTGGAATCTTTATACGATGGGAGCCTTGGGGACTAACCCAAAGGTGCACCCGGAAAACTGGGCGGATACGAGATCCTGCCAACTTGGTGGCCTGAGAGACAACTTGAACATAACCGGGTTATGTGAATTGTGATGGAAACGGGACTCGGTGGAAGTTTGACCCGCGCAGATGGCTTAAATTGTCGTTGCGATGTGAGCATGGGTTAGATGGAACCGTACCCGCTCTATGTCGTTCGGTTTAAGAGACCTAAAGGCACGTGGCACTTGTCGTTGGCATAGATTAGGGTCTTCGGCGGTCGATGGCTTAAGTTGTCGTGACCCAGGCCAAGAAGACAAATTGCTCATAGGTTTGGCCGTCAAAGTGGCGGTGGTGAGTCCGGAATGTCTATGGCTTTAATTGACGTGACATCGACCGGTTCACCGAGAATGTGCCCTGAGAGCACGGAGCGTGTGGCCGTGCGAGCCAACGTCTGTGATGAAATGGTTATATATATATATATTGCTTGCTTATGCTAATGAAATGCAGGGAAGGAGCATCACCGCCCCGAGTTGGGGGCGGGATCGTTATAATTTGGTCAGCATTGCTGACCGTTGCCTTGTTTTGCCACCGTGTGGTGGTTTGTTGCTTGCAGGTGCTGCTGGACCAAGTGGTCAATAGCGGGCTAAAGCCCTTTTTGCGAAGCTGGCCCTCGAAGGCCCAATTTGGAGTGTTTACTGTTTTATTCATGTATGACCGGCCTGCGTGCAGTGGTTTGTAAATCATGTAATATCAAGTGAAACATTTTGTAAGGCCTTAAGGCCTGTGTTGGTATTTGTATAACATTCCTATATTGGCTTAGTGGACATTCATGCTTTAATGCTGGGTTCTTTATTGCAACTTTTATAAACTGCTTTCGCTAGAATGCTCTGTGTAGGACGTTGATTGGTTGGATGGTTTCCATGAGTAACCACCCGGTCTATCTGTGGCATACAGCGTCGGGCCCCGGCCGGACCTACTGCTATATGCTATGCGATGGATAGGGGGTGTTACACGCTTCTCCTCCACAAACAGAGAGATGTTGAAATGAGGGTTCACCATTTCAAGAGGCTCAGTAAATCCCAACAACCATGTAAACTCGTGTTCACGCCCTTTCACTCGGTGGCCTAGATTTGGGATGGCGTTCCAAAGTTCCAGCAACTCCCAACAAATTTTGAACATAACCATGCACCGTGTTTATATGGAGCTTATCCGTCCGGTTTTCGAACACCAACCAATGTTTTTTGTGGTGGACTTCAATGTGGCCGCCACTATTAGCCCGCACATCGCACCAGTCTCTGAAAAGATCCAACAAGAATCTCAAACTTTGTTTCCGAAAGATGATGCTATGTCATGCAAGTATTCCATGATGTGAACATGCAAGTGCAACACACCCACTCGACTCTGTGCACACATACCTTTAGTTCCCCCTTTCTATAGCCTAACCTACTAGGATACATCCGTAGTGTCAAACATAAGCGGTGGGTTGGGCCTCGCCCACCTCTAAACCGGTATCACACTACCAGTCAGACCTTTCGTATGCCTCTGTTGGAACACCCTATTACTGATTTGGGTCAGGATCACTATGTCTCTTAGGAAACCTGTTTTGACCTCATTGTATAGATCTAAAGGTCAATTAGAAGGTCAATTAGAATTGAGTCTAAGGGTTAGTAGTTAGGTTTGGAAGCTGCCCTCAAAACCAGGTTTTTCAGTTTGGAGACTAAGTCATTTCGTCGAGCTCAGTACGACGAATCGTCGAACTCCATTCGACGATCGGTGACCTCACTTCGACGAATCGTCGAACTCCATTCGACGATCTCTAAGCTCAACTTCAACAAGTCGTCGAACTCCATTCGACGATCTTCGAGCTCAGATCGACGATCTTGACTTCAGTTTAGTTCTAAATCTCTGAGCTCAGTTCGACGATAGTTGAGCTCAGATCGACGATCTCTGTTTCTGTCTAAGTCCAAATCTCTGAGCTCAGTTCAATGATAGTGGAGCTCAGTTCGACGACTTTCTGAAGAGTTTAACGATTGTCAAGATTCAAATTCAGACAGTGAGAAATTATTGTCAGCAATTAATTCAGAGATCTTGTAGCCGTTTTCATTTATTCTGGAGCAAGTTTCAAGGGATTTTCAAGGAATGTTTTATTGGACTTTCCACCAGAAGACAATTGCAATTAAGGAAGTCATTTAATGACAAGCCAACGACTATCTTTGACAGTGGATCATTTCTATTCAGATAAAAGGAATAAAAGATAAGATTTTTTTTCCTACAACAAGAAGAAGAACAAGAAGTTAGAAAAACTCTCTGCAACAACAATCTCTGCAACAACTTTAAAAACAACAATTACACCGAGAAAGAAAGAGAGTTCCAAACATTCTCAGTCTCAAGATTCATACAAGAACACCAACACCAAAAGGAGATCAACAAACTGAAATCTTCAGATCTCTTTTGATTCAAGTGTTCAAGGCCATCATCATTCAAGACTCTAGACAACTCACATTTCAGTTGTTGCTGAAATCATCATTTGCTGGAGATCAATTTTCTGAAGGCCTATCACCCTACTGCAAAGCTTCACTTCCTGAACAACTACAGATCTCAGGGGGAGCTTTGACAACATCACTGAATCCACATAGTCTTCTCACTGTGATTGAGAAAAGAAGACTTTCACCACTCTCTCATCCCCACCTCTGTAAAGGGTTTTTCAAACTCCCTTCAAAAGTTTGTGTGTGGTTTTTGAGCACCTTATCAAAAGCTCATTGGTGGCAAGACACCTGATCAAAAAATCTGGTTTGGTTTTTGAGCACCTTATCAAAAGCTCATTGGTGCCCAGGACACCTGATCAACTCATCCTGCAGTGGATTCCTACCTAGGGTGGTAGAAGAGTGGATGTACCCAGATTGATTGGGGAACCACTATAGCTCCTTGTGTCTTCTGGTTGCTTGTTTTTATTTTTGTTTCTGGCTGTGGTTTGTGACTAGGTTGCTTTGTGACTAGATTGCTCTATGATCATTCTGTGATTAGATTTACCTTTTATTATTTGCTTCCCTGTTCACATTATAATACAACAACTGTTGTAAAAGGTTTTAGCAAGCACCATACTCTATTCACCCCCCCCCCTCTAGAGTATATCAGATCTAACTCACACTTTCAATTGGTATCAGAGGGAGGTTGGTTAAAAATACCACATCTTAGTGGTTGCACAGGCTAACACCTGAACCCAAAGATTCCTATAGTTAGATCTGCTTGTTGTAGATTTTGTTATTATATTATTTCTTCACAAATCATAGCCCAAAACAAAGATTATGCTAGCACCAGACCTCCAGTGTGCAATCTATCCAAGTTTGCACTTTGGAAGGCAAGGATTAGACTCTACATGAATTCTATTGATGAGGACATCTTTAATTCTGTTTTGACAGTGTGTCCAAGACCTCCAGAGAACACAAGTACAAGTGTTGTTCCACCTCCATCAGGAACAATGCTGACATCAAGAAGTGGAAAGTAGCAGATGCAAAGGCTATGAATATCTTATCCCAGACTATGTCTGATGACATTTTCCAAAAGGTAGCTGAATGCAACTCAGCAAAGGAGATCTGGGACAAGCTATCTGAAATATTCTCAGGATCTGCTGATGAAAGAAAGGACAGAAGATCTCACCTCATATCCCAATATGAGAATTTCAAGAAAGGAGAAGCTGAGTCAGTAGCTGAAATGTATAACAGACTCAGTCTGATAGTCAATGAACTGAAGACTTTGGATAAAGAGATCTCATTAACTGAGATAAATGACAAAATCCTAATGTGCTTTCCAAGCACTTGGGACTCAAGGATCTGGCCAATCAAGGATGCCAGAAGTCTGAATGAGATTACAACAGAAGCTCTCTTGGGCAAGCTCAAGTCTTATGAGCTGCTCATTAAGAACAAATAAGAAGAGTAGAAGGCTGCCTCACCAGCCACAAGAAAGGAAAAGTCAATAGCCTTCAAAGCCATTGAAGATCAGCCTGAAGACAAAGTCACATGCAATGAAGAGCTGCTTAGTCTGCTGGCCAAAAGATTTTACAAGATGTACAGAAAGGACTTCAGGAAGAGATCATACAAAGAGCATGACAAGCCAAGGTATGATAAATCAAACAATTAAGAAATTGTTTGCTTTGGTTGCAGGAAACCAGGACACATTGTGCCTGACTGTCCAGAGAACAAAAGCAAGGACAAAAAGGACAAGAGATAAAGAAGAAAACATAAGGACTTCAAGAAGAACAGCAATGACAAACACTTCTCAAGCAAGAACAAACACACAAGGAAGGGATTTGTTGCTGAATCTTGGAGTGAGACTGAAGAGGAATCAGAAGCTTCATCCAGCTCAAGTGATGATGAGGATGATGCTGAAGAAAAGGAATTCTGCATGATGGCTATCAATGCCTCACAACACAATTCTGATGTAGAAGATTCAGAGACAGACTCAGAGACTCAACTTGAAGAGGATCGGGTGATAAGTTCTTTTGATTTCAATTCTGAGGACTTTAAGTATGAATTTAAAGCACTATGTTTAGACCTATTAAAATCTGAGAAGAAAATTATCTCTCTCAAAAATCAATTATCTGAACAGAGTACCTTAAAATCAGAAAACCTCAAACTCTCTGAGGAGTTGGAGTGTTGTAGGGAGCAGATAGCTTCACTGAAAAGTGAGCTGTCAGAGGCCAAGAAGCTTGAAGAATCCCTCAATGGGAGAAGCATCAAGCTAATGGACATCACAAACACAGTGAACTCTAGATTCAATAGTACACTGGGCTTGGGTGCTTCATCCAGCCAACCTATAGTTGTAACAACCCCAATCAAGTTTATTTCTGATAAAGGGAAGGGAGTTGTAGAGGTAGCTAGGAAAAATTCTGATTTACCCAAGAAAACAAGTGTTCAACAGAAATCGTCGAACGGAGCTAGACGATCATCGAATGCAGATCGACGATCTCAGGCAAAATCGTCGAACTCAGGTCGACGATCTATAATTCCTGAACTCTACCATAGTCGACCATCGAATGGAGCTCGACGATCTGACCTAAGATTGTAGAACGCAGCTCAACGATCGTCGAGCAGAGATCAGAGATTTGAAAACTTCTTCAAGGGTAAATCAAATTCAAATCCTAGGGGCCCTTCATCCAGATTTAACCATTATACTGAATGGATAATTCCTCCAAGGAGATATCATCCTGAAGGTTATAAGAGTCAACCAGGAATGTCATTTATTTCTGAATTTAAAGGTTATCAACCTAGGCCCAAGGTAAACTGGGTCAAAAACAAGTAAATTGCTTATGTGCAGGTGAAGACCTATCCAACATCAAACCAATAATGGTATCTGGATAGTGGGTGCTCAAAGCACATGACAGGAAACAAGGACAATCTTACATCCTTTAAAGCCAAGCTTGGACCCAAAGTCATATTTGGTGATTCAAACTTTGGACTGACAAAAGGATATGGTGCAGTTCAGATTGGCACAGTCACATTCAAGAGAGTAGCCTATGTGGAAGGACTGAAGCACAACTTGATCAGCATCAGTCAGCTATATGATGAAGGCTACCAGGTGACTTTCAGCAAATCGTTATGCAGGATCCAATCAGAGGACAACACAACTGTGTTGACAGGTAAAAGGAAAGGTAACATTTATTTAGTAGATTTTCTTTCAACTAAAGTAGATATTTGCCTGTTTAATTCTGTTAGTAGACCTAATGTTTTATGGCATAAGAGACTAGGGCATATAAACCTTAGAAACATTGCTAGGCTATCCAAGGACAACCTTGTTAGAGGACTACCTTCTGGCCCCTACAAGAATGAAGGACTCTGCAGGGCTTGTCAATTAGGCAAGCAAACTAAAAATAGTTTCAAGTCACTTAATAAGAGTGATTCCCCTAGGATTTTGTATCTGTTACACATGGATCTTTTTGGACCCATTACAGTACAAAGCTTAGGAGGGAAATCTTACACTTTAGTAGTTGTAGATGACTTCTCTAGATTCACATAGGTGTTCTTTCTAAGGAAGAAGTCTGATAACTTTAAGTGTTCAACAGAGTTTCTCAAATGCATACAGACTGAGTTCAATACTCACATTGCCCTGATTAGAAGTGATCATGGGACAGAGTTTGATTCTCTTCTCATGCAAGAGTTCTGTCAGAGTGAAGGGATCAGGCACACTTTCTCAGCTCCTAGAACTCCTCAACAAAATGGGGTAGCTGAAAGGAAAAAATAGAACCCTTATTGAATCTGCCACTACATTGTTGTTAGATGCTCATCTTCCTCTATCTTTTTGGGCATAGGCGGTGAACACCTCTAACTATGTGCTGAACAGAAGTTTAATACATAAACTGAAGGGCAAGAATCCCTATGAATTACTCAAACGGAAGAAACCTAAAGTAGATTACTTTAGAATTTTTTGTTGTATCTGTTACATACACAATAATGACAAGAAGTATTTAGCAAAATTTCAAGCTCAAGCTGATGAACTAGTATTTCTGGGATACTCCATGATCAGTAAGGCTTATAGGGTTTATAATAAATCAACTCTTAAAATTGAAGAATCTGTTCACATATCTTTTGATGAATCTAACATGTCTTTCAAGGAGAAGAACACTTCTACCATAGAACCTTTGCAGGTACATTCTCTTGCTGAAGACTTGGACAGATTACAAATCATTCAAATAGAGGAAAGCAGTGAAGATGAAGAAGACATTCAACATCCTGTAGAGAAACCTCTTGAAGAGCCAGTTGTTGTTCCACAAGAGGAAATAACAACACAGGTTGGTGAACAATCAACACCTCCTGTTGATTTAGTAACATCAAGAGACCATCCAATTTCCCAAGTAATTGGAGACATCTCAGCTGGTGTGCAAACCAGAAATCAGGTCAACTAAAACTTGTTGCACACTTGCTTCCTATCTCAAATTGAACCTCAATCCATTCAAGATGCAGAGCAAGATCCACACTGGATCATTGCAATGCAAGAAGAGTTGCATCAATTTAAAAGGAACAAAGTTTGGGAACTAGTACCAAGGCCTAAGGATCACTCCATTGTTGGAACAAAGTGGGTGTTCAGAAACAAATTGGATGATCAAGGAGTCATTGTAAGGAACAAGGCAATGCTAGTTGCTCAAGGGTACTCTTAAGAAGAAGGCATAAATTATGACCAGACTTTTGCACCAGTTGCAAGGTTGGAGGTTATTAGAATCTTCTTAGCATATGCAGCACACAAAGGATTCAAAGTATATCAGATGGATGTAAAAAGTACTTTTCTCAATGGGGATATCAAAGAAGAAGTCTATGTCAGACAACCTCCAGGTTTTATCTCTCCAACCCATCCTGATTATGTTTTTAAATTGAATAAAGCATTATATGGTCTCAAGCAAGCTCCTAGAGCATGGTATGAGACCCTAGCATGCTTTCTCCTGAAAAATGAGTTTATAAGGGGTAGAGTAGACCAAAATCTTTTTATTAGAACCCATAAGTCCCATACCCTACTAGTACAGATTTATGTAGATGATATTATCTTTGGTTCTACTGATTTAAATTTGTGCAGAAGGTTTTCCAATCTAATGCATTCTAAATTTGAAATTGGTAGCATAGGTGAGCTATCCTTCTTTCTAGGATTGCAAGTCAAACAACATGCTGAGGGCATCTTTATTTCTCAAACCAAGTATGCAAAAGAATTGGTTAAGAAATTTGGTATGTCTGAAGCATCATGTATGAAAACACCTATGCCTACCAATGCTGTATTAGATGCTGATGAACATGAGAAAACTGTTGATCAGACCACATATAGAGCAATGATTGGCTCTTTATTGTACCTTACAGCTAGTAGACCTGATATAATGTTTGCTACATGCATCTGTGCTAGATTCCAAGTGAACCCTAGAGAGTCACACCTAACATTAGTAAAAAGGATTCTCAGGTATGTTAAAAGTTGTCCAAATCTAGGTCTCTTGTATCCAAAAGATTCAGCATTTGACTTAACTGGATTTTCTGATGCTGATTATGCTGGATGCAGAATTGACAGGAAAAGCACCAGTGGAACTTGTCAGTTTCTTGGTGACAGACTTGTCTCTTGGTTTTGCAAGAAACAAACATCTGTGTCAACTTCAACTGCAGAAGCTGAATATATGGCTGCAGGTAGTTGTTGTTCACAAATATTCTAGATTCAAAACCAACTCCTATACTATGGCTACAACTTAGAGAAGTCTAAAATATTTTGTGATAATACCAGTGCTATTTCTATAGCTCAAAATCCAGTCCTCCATAGTAGGACAAAACACATAGAAATTAAGCATCACTTTCTAAGGGATAATGTTGAGAAAAATAAAATTGAACTTCAATATATCCCAACTGATTTGCAAAGGGGAGATATTTTCACCAAACCCTTGGATGAAAAAAACATTCCTTCTTCCTAAATCAGTTAGGAATGTTAGATGGAGGAAGTTTAAAATAAGTTCCAAGATTTTAAAACTCTAAAAAATGACCAAGACTAGACAAACATCTTGATTTTTCTAGTGTATAAAGTGTTTCTGGTCTTTGAACTGCGCTCGACGATTTTTCCCCAGATCGTCGAATGGAGATCGACGCTTTCCGAAATCGTTGACCAGAGTTCAGCGCTTCTCAGATAGTGTTCAACTATATCTCCAGGTCAGCGATCGTCGAACGAAGCTCGACGATTTTGTTTTCTGAACTATCGTCGAACGGAGCTCGACGCTCTCAAATATCGTCGACCGGAGATCGACGATGTTGATGACCTTTCAGTTTCCTTTAGGAGCCCCGATCGTCGAATTGAGTTCAACGATCTTTCCTTTTATGCGTCGAACCCTAATATAAAATTCTTTTTTCGGCCGTCATTCTCCCTTACGCTTTCATACTTTCTGCAAAAATTCTCTTTCCCTCCAAACTTCTCTACACTTGGTCGTTTGTTTGTTGATTTTTGCAGGGAACAATGGCCGTCTCAGTTACAGTCCTGGCCGCCATGAAATTTGATGCAGGATTTGATATAGATATGGACTCTTTCAATAACAGTGATCAGATTTTCCAAGACATTCTAGACCTTTTCAAGGAACAAAAGCTAGTTACTATCATGTCCACCAGAATCAAGGTACCTACTGATGAAATAAAGGAATGGGTATATACTGCCCACAACCAGGATCAAAATACAATTGTTGGCTCAATTTCTGGAACCCAGGTACCTCTGACACCTACTATTCTGACAGAGATTTTTGGATTGAATTCTAGAGAGGACTCTGCTGAAATGTCTGGAGAAGAATTTTCTACTATGCTTGATAGAATGGGTCATTCTGATGCAAACCCTAGCAAGCTGCTGAAAAAGAATTTATCTGTGTAATATAGATTTTTGGCTGATGTTGTAGGAAAAGTTCTGTTGGCCAAGCACTCAGCCCATGATACCATCTCTAGGTATCAACTATGCTTGATGGGTGCTCTAGTGGATAAGAAACAACTGAATTGGGGAGAAGTATTCTTTGACTTGATTAAGAAGAAAATCAACAAGAATTTTGTGAATTATGGAAGGATATTAGGGTTGTTTCTTCAAAACAGATGCCCTGCCCTGCTTGTCTCAAATGGGATGCACATCAATGCCTCTAAGAGGCTCTCTTGTGCCATGTTTGGCAAATGGGACAGGCAGATAGTGAAGCCCAGCAGGCCCTCTGCATCTACCACTTCAGGCACAAGGGCTGTTGTAGTCTCTTCCCCTCCAGTCTCTGCCCCTATAGAAGACTTGCCTAGATCTTCTTCTCCTCCTCCACCTCTTATTTCATCTCCACCAGTCACCTCCACCATTAAAATTTCCTCCACAATCATTATTTCAACCCCATCTCCACCTTCAATTTCTCCACCTCCACCTCTCACAGAAGAAATCTTTCATCCTTTACATCACTACCCACATCTAGAAATTGATTCATCATCTCAACTTCCATCTTTCACACTTCTGGATGATTCCTTTATGGATGATTCCCCTTCATCCCCTCCTGATATACTCTCTTCATCCACATCATATCAACAGCTACTGCAAGATATCATTGCTCAACCCTCCTTCACACCTTCTATTTCCATTCCACTATCTTCCATTTCAACAATCCCCACATCTAAACCTTCATTTCCACCATCCACCAGCTCTCCACCAACATCTCCAGCTGCTCCACCTTCAGTCCCTACCTCTACTCAAATCCCTATTGAGCATGTAGATATTCCAGCCTTAGCAGACAGACTTTATGAGTTGATAGCTCCCAGGCTATCTCTCTTGTTGGAGACCTCCTTGGCTCCACTTTTAAAGTCAGTTGCAGACCTGTCTGTCAGGCTCTCCTCCCTCATTCCTCCTCAGGCAATCCCTTCATCTGGGTGCCTTGATCCAGTCCTGACTGAATTTAGGCAGGGGAAGATGCCTCATGAAGTGGTTAGATTGCCTGCTGCTGCTGTTACCTCAGTTCAAGCTCAAGCCTCAACACCACAAGTTACAGTTTTCTCAGTGGGCCTCAGGTCACTTTTATCAGATTTTGATTCAGTATATTTCAGTTGTCTTCCAGAGAGCACTGCAGTCCAGCAATCTGAGGATCTCTCCAAGGCCATTGTGCCCTTTTCCAGCTGTGACACCAGTCTCATTACTTATTTTATAAAGTCCCTTTCTGCTGCTGCCCCTGCTGTTTCTGTTGCTGCTGCTCCATCAGTCTCTGTTGAAAGTACTAAGGCTGCTCCTACTGCTGCAAATGTTGCTATTTCTGTTAGTTCTGATGTGGCTGATGTTTTAGTTTCTGAGGATATGCAGACAGAGACATTTGACCTTGAGCCTACTGTTATTGCTGATGCTGAAAGTATTGTTTCTGAAACTGCTGTAACTAATGTATCTGAATCTGCTGTATTTACTGCTATATCTACTGCTGCTGCCACAACCTCTTCTGCCAGTGTTGCTTCTACTCCTTCTGTCGTTGCTGTTACCAGTGATGTCACTACTGTTTCTCCTGCTCAATCACAACAACAAAAAGACTACCTTAAAAGGATTGATGCATTATATGATGATCAGAGCTCAGAAAGTGATCAGTTCAGAACTGATTCAGATGATTCTTCTGCTACTATAGCAAGGAAAAGAAAGTCCAGAAGCAAGGCAATGAAAAGAGTTCCTCCAGCTAAAGTCAAAGACACAAATGACATTCCTTACTACATATTGCATAACTGCCCCATTACAGAACACTGGATGCAATATTCCAAGAATCAACTAAAGGATATGAAAAAGAAGAGAAAGTATGAGAAAGGTTCCTCTCAGTTCCATCATCCTCCTCCACCTCCTCCCTCCCCTGATGCAGGTGCAGGTGGAAGCTCTGCTGTTCAACCCTCTATCAGAAGCCAAACCCTTATCAGCCTCAAGGAAGATCTCAACATAGGGGAAGCCAATCCAGAGGCTATCAATCAAGGAGAGGAAACTACAGAGGCAACCAAAGAGAACTTCAAGTTTATTCCAAAGGCTATTCCAGGCAACATCCTTACTCAAGGGAAGGACCAGGTCCATCTGATACTACTTCAGGTCCCTTTCCTTACAAGCTGAAAGAGTTAGTCTCCTTCAGAGCTCCTGCAGACAATTCTTCTAATAGGTATGAGCCTCCAGTTCCCTTTGAGGATCCAGAGAACAATCCAACTTCCTGGACAGCTAGGATGAAGAAATTAACTGCTTTGGATCAGATTAAGAAAGCCAGAGAGCAAGGCAAAGACACCTCCAGTATTACTACTTTGTCAGAATAAAGGAAAAAGGAATTGGAAAGATACTCCTCCAGCAAGTTCTTTGATTCTGAAAGCTACATGAAGCTGCACCCTGAAGCTATAGTACCAAGGCCAAAACAACAAACATCTCTAGATACAGCTGATGACAGAAGATCTAAGAAGAAAGCTCTTAATCCAAACAGGGAAATAAAACTTATAAAGAGCAAGGAAAATGAGTAATTCTGTAAGGTGACAATATATGCTGTTTTATGATCTGTCTGAGATAATATCTGTGTTTCTGCAATGTTTTGTTGTTATATTGTTGTTCTGTATGTTTATAATTTTCCAATTTCTGTAAATAGTAATCCTAACCCAAATAGTGGGAGATTGTTGGAACACCCTATTACTGATTTGGGTCAGGATCACTATGTCTCTTAGGAAACCTATTTTGACCTCATTGTATAGATCGATAGGTCAATTAGAATTGAGTCTAAGGGTTAGTAGTTAGGTTTGGAAGCTTCCCTTAAGACCAGGTTTTTCAGTTTGGAGACTAAGTCATTTCGTCGAGCTCAGTACGACGAATCGTCGAACTCCATTCGACGATCGGTGACCTCACTTCAACGAATCGTCGAACTCCATTCTACGATCTCTGAGCTCAACTTCAACAAGTCGTCGAACTCCATTCGACGATCTTCGAGCTCAGATCGACGATCTTGACTTCAGTTTGGTTCTAAATCTCTGAGCTCAGTTCGACGATAGTTGAGCTCAAATCGACGATCTCTGTTTCTGTCTAAGTCCAAATCTCTGAGCTCAGTTCAACGATAGTGGAGCTCAGTTCGACGACTTTCTGAAGAGCTCAACGATTGTCAAGATTCAAATTCAGACAGTTGAGGAATTATTGTCAGCAATTAATTCAGAGATTTTGTAGTTGTTTTCATTTATTCTGGAGCAAGTTTCAAGGGATTTTCAAGGAATATTTTATTGGACTTTCCTCCAGAAGACAATTGCGATTAAGGAAGTCATTTAATGACAGGCCAACGGCTATCTTTGACAGTGGATCATTTCTATTACGAGAAAAGGAATAAAAGATAAGATTTTTTTTATTCCTACAATAAGAAGAAGAACAAGAAGTTAGAAAAACTCTCTGCAACAACAATCTCTGCAACAACTCTAAAAACAACAATTACACAGAGAAAGAAAGAGAGTTCCAAACATTCTCAGTCTCAAGATTCATACAAGAACACCAACACCAAAAGGAGATCAACAAACTGAAATCTTCAGATCTCTTTTGATTCAAGTGTTCAAGGCCATCATCATTCAAGACTCCAGACACCTCACATTTCAGTTGTTGCTGAAATCATCATTTGCTGGAGATCAATTTTTTGAAGGCCTATCACCCTACTGCAAAGCTTCACTTCCTGAACAACTACAGATCTCAGGGGGAGCTTTGACAACATCACTGAATCCACATAGTCTTCTCACTATGATTGAGAAAAGAAGACTTTCATCACTCTCTCATTCCCACCTTTGTAAAGGGTTTTTCAAACTCCCTTCAAAAGTTTGTGTGTGTTTTTGAGCACCTTATCAAAAGCTCATTGGTGGCAAGACGCCTGATCAAAAAATCTGGTTTGGTTTTTGAGCATCTTATCAAAAGCTCATTGGTGCCCAGGACACCTGATCAACTCATCCTGCAGTGGATTCCTAGCTAGGGTGGTAGAAGAGTGGATGTACCCAGATTGATTGGGGAACCACTATAGCTCCTTGTGTCTTCTGGTTGCTTGTTTTTCTTTTTCTTTCTGGCTGTGGTTTGTGACTAGGTTGCTTTGTGACTAGATTGCTCTGTGATCATTCTGTGATTAGATTTACCTTTTATTATTTGCTTCCCTGTTCACATTAGAATACAACAACTGTTGTAAAAGTTTTTAGCAAGCACCATACTCTATTCACCCCCCCCCCCCTCTAGAGTATATCAGATCTAACTCACACTTTCAGCCTCAACGCTGGTGCACTAAGTGGAGCTCCTGCGGACTCTTGTGACTGGACCGCCAGACTTTATTTAACCAAGTGCAAAACCACACCTGCCGAGCCAACGTATCGGTGTCGGTGTGATGATTCTCCAATACAGATTTCCACAACCATATATCTTATGCACATGCAAAATTAATGAATTTTCCACCGAGCCAAAGCTCCCCGGACTAACCTGTCCGTCTCAAAACTATCCGAGCCATCGACTTGCCGGGCTAACCTGCCCATCACCAAAACCACTAAGCCTACCGCTCGTGAGACCTAACCTAACTCCCACAACACCGGGGAGTGTGAGTGTAAGTGTAATCTTAGTTATACTAGTTGCTCTTAAACATTGATTTTTCTTACGGTTTGGTTAGCCCAGGACTGCCCCCGGCATACCCGGTGAAGGGTTCTCAAAGGGGACTAGGAACTATGATGGTAGCTGAAGACCATCGATCGTTCTCTTTCGTAAGTCACTTACTATTATTGATTAATACCCAATTCCCGATCCCTTTTTAATATTACTCTAAATCTAACCCTAGTGTTTTTTGACTCTCTCACTCTCTCTCTCTACAGGAAAGATGATCTTTCGTTGATCCCGAGCACCGCTTATACTAGTCGGCTCATCACTTCTCCCCATAATGATTCCTAACAATGAACTCATTTTCACTTCACCACAACCAATAAGCTATTAACCCCAACTCCCTGTGTACATTTCACATTCTATCACGATTTCTGTAGTTTTACTATATGCGGACCAATCTAAGCTATATAATGTATACGATAGGAGGTACTCTAATTTTTTTTCCAAAAGCTCTAAAATATTTATTGGGGGCCTATCATGATATATTTAGCCTAAATCCATAAACTTGGAATTTCCTAAATAAATTGGCATTTAATTAATTTTCCCAAAAATTGGTCCATGGATGATTTGAACATGAAGTACTAGATTTACTTATGATATGACCATACAAAAATTATGAACACTATAGGATAACAAGATATCAGTGAATACCAAATTTTATAAGTTCTTATAAAGGAATTATCCTCCAAATAAATAATCCAAGGTAATTCAAATAAATAGGGGTAATGAAGGGAGTACCATAAATATTTGTCCAAAAATTATACAAAATTTAACAGAGCTTTATTATGATCATAAAACCTTACTGACAAAATTTCATGCAATTTCAGGGTCAGTAAACTATATATAAAAATATCTCAACTAAATCCATCATGGGGCACTTTGTGAAGGAACATCCTTATAACCTCAACTAAACAACATGTAAATATTTTTCCAAGCTTCTTTATGACCTAAGAAATACTCTGGCCAAGCAACTCAATTTTCCAGTAAGTCATAGTATTTATTTTCTATTTATCAAAGTAAGATGCACTAGTTTACTTTACACATGATGTACTAAAAAGAAATGTTCATCTATACTAAATAATTCACTAGTGCATCTACATGTTATTTGATCAACTTTTCCAGAGTTTGAAATCATTATAAGACAAAAAAACATAATTACATCAATATCATCAAAAGGGCAAGATGAAGTTTATAACTACAAGGGCGAGTTAATGTTATCTAGACACCCTATAATAAATTCCAGAGGTATATATCACTATGACAATACTCCTACCACAATACCACCAAAATCCAAGGTCATATTACACATTGAACATTACCTAAGATGTAAAGACCTGGATATCTACTATGTGCTCTAAGTGGGGTTTTTGTGTCTAAAGTATACCAAATCCCTTCCTATGGCATTTCACCTCCCTAGGATCGCATGGACTAATCAACAAGTCCATCCAAGGACATAACACCCTATGTCCTTCACAAATACCCAAAGTTCAACCTTAGGGTTTGAACTTGGTTCCTAGAGAAAATCTACCTTAATCTATCCCACCTTCCATATGAGGGAGTAAAATATCATAACAAATCAGTGACCCAAGTTTCAACCTCTTTTGAGGTGATTTGGCTACCTAAAACCCACAAGGGACACTTTGACCTAATTACCCCTTATTGGTCCAACTTAGGGTTTGCTTATTTTAAAACTAAATCATCTCCAAATGGGATGAAAATTTATAAAAAGACTTATAATGACCCCAAGGACCACTCATCAAAATCTGGGAGGGTTTGAAGGTCATTAGACTCTTTAAATAATTCATACATGAATTATTAAATTTCTACAAAATCTTTAGGAAAATATTTTCCAAAAATTCTCATTTTTGGATATGTCCTAGGTATAGGAAATAGTGACCCCCATCCAAATTTCAATTCATTTGGATGGCTGGATTGATGGGGGCACTCAAAATAGTCTCTGGTCTAGCCTAGGTATAGTTCTCACCAAAATGAGTGCTCTGGTCAAAAAACTTATCCAAATGGGTTGAAACTAATTTTAAATTAAAGTATACTCATAGAGCTACAATTTTCATGTTGATCATTTTCTCTGGAACATCCCCTAGGTATTTTTAAACTTTAATTTAAGACACTGCAAATTATGTGACAGAATAATACAAAAGCTATAGTTAATTTTATTTAATCAGCACGAAACTTGGCGCAAGATAAACGGAATCCTCTCATCTTCCCCAACGCGCCAACTACCGGGATTGTCCCGTCCTTGGCTATTTTGGGAGGCGATTTACCGGCCACCTGAGCCTCTCCTCGACCGACCAACGCCACCACCTTCGTTGAGCTGGTGGCCGTCGATAGGCGGTGGTAGGCTGGCCGGACGTGGCCGGAATCGAGGTATGTAGGTGGAAGAAATAGCTTTAAAATTCAAGCTTTCGACCATGCCGATCTTGGGCCAATTGGCCTCAACTCCGGCAGCCGTTAAGAGTGGATCTATCCACTAAAGAAGGAGGTGAGGGAGGACCTTCTTGGAGGGTTGGAGGCGGGTCGATCGTCGAGTGGCCATGGCCGGTGGTGGTGTTTTCCCATGCTCTGCAACTACACTGTAGGAGGGCTCGAATTCTTCAGGTAAGATGTGTAAAATGCTCCTCTCTATCTGGTGAGGCTTTTAGAAGCACCAATTGGGGAAGGGAAAGAGTCTAACACTAATGGCCATCAATGGACATTAATGGAGGTTTTCGGCCATGCCATGGAGGGGGTGAACCTGGCTCAGTGTGGCCAGAAAATGGTTGGAAACTCCTCCTCTTCCCCAGAGGAGTTGAACCCAGCAATGAAGGATGGCCCTTGGCTTCCCTATGCCATGAATGACCTTCTCCGTCACTTTCTCTCTCATCCATTAATGGGAAAATGGAGTTTTCTCTCTCCTACTCATCAAGGCTGATTTTGATCTCTCCTCCACCCTATTGTAACCCCACTAACTCATATTAATAATAAAAATGAGATTAGCCCAAGTGGGGGAAATGAGTTTGAGCTTGGGTTAGCCCATTTGGGCTAATTTGACTTAACACTAGTGTAGAATTGACCTTGGTCAACATGTCCATTTGGGTTAACCACAATGGTTTCTTGGTGACCCATTGGGCTCCCCTAAGGTTTAGAAAGACTTGGGTAGGGTTGGTTGGGCATCTTGGGGGTCACTGAAAGAATTAGTGTCTAACCACCTAGAGGGGGGTGAATAGGTGTACTTTTCCTTTTGCTTTTAAGGCAGAAAATCTGTTCTGTTATTTATCCAGAAATTGCAAATTCTACAACTACACAACACAGCAATCACAGAAACATTCAATCACAAAGTGCACACAGATTTTATAGTGGTTCCCCAAGGTCTGGGTACATCCACTTTCCCCCTTCGCCTATCTAGCAGTGTGCTAGATTCGGCCTAACTTCTATACTTCACCTCAGATCCTCAGATCTTACAGCTCAGAACCCAAATCAAGTTCCTACAACTCAGAGTGTATCCACACTCCTACAACTCAGGACAACTGCCCTACCTCAGCCTTCAACAAGGCCTACACTCAGAGATCACAATCTCCTACACCTCAGGCTCACAGCCCTACCACTCAGAGAAAATATTCTCCTACACCCAGCCTTTATATAATAGGCTTACAACTCATATCTAGAATAGATCCTACAGAAAATTGATTAAACAAAGTGTTTTACCACCACCCAGATAGAGAGAGAAGTGATGGATGGTTTCTTGATCAGTTCTTGGAAGAAACTGATGGCAGAGCACAACCACTCTTAGCTTTCTTCAAAGCTTCTTGAATCTGAACTCGGTAGGGTTGAACTCTTGAGAAGTTGATCTTCAATCAGCTTCTGACTTGTGATTCAGATCTCAATCTGCATCTTTCTTGGCAGCCTAGTTCAGCAACTGCACTTCTTAGATGGAGCTCTCTCTCTCCAACTTCTTAGATCTTCTGTCGAAGGTCTTCTTCTTTGTGTGTTGTTAGTTGTGTATATTCTTCAATCTTCTTCTTAATTGTGTTCATCTTCTGTTGAAGGAGAAAGCCTTTATATAGTCTTCCTCCATGGTAACCGGTTGATCCGGTTTCTAACAAACTTCAGACAGCTTTGACAGTTGCAGTAGACCGGTTAGAAATGGCAGCTGTCAAGTCATCCAGTCACTTCTTGAAATACTGCCCATGTATGAAAGTGTCGAGACTGATCTTCATCATGTGTCGATACAAGTGGACTAAGTGTCGACACAAGCCTTGGTGGTGTCGACACATCTTCTTTGTTGTTGTTAATATTTCTCGACACAGCCTTCTATTGAATGTGTCGACACAAGCCTTTGTGGTGCCGATACAGTCACTTCTTTTCTTCATACAAATTTACTTAGTTGAAATTCTGCCATGTGTCGACACAAGTCCTGTGTGTCGACACATTTGATGTCGACAAGATCTTCTGTGTGTCGACACTGCCTCTGTGTGTCGACACAAATACTTCTTCTCTTTTACTTTGTTGAAACTCTGCTGTGTGTCGACACAAGTACTGTGTGTCGACACAGTTGATGTCGACAAAGTCTTCTGTGTGTCGACACTGCCTCTGGGTGTCGACACAATTGATGTCGATAATGATTCACTGTGTGTCGACACAGCCTCTGGGTGTCGACATAGTTGATTCTGGTGCCGACACAGCCTTTCCAAGTGTCGACACAATTAACTCCAAGTGTCGACACAAACCTTCTTAAGTGTCGACACAGCTTTTCCTGGTGTCGACATATGGACTTAGAAATTTTTCTGCATTCCTTCATTTACTTAACCTGCACATATAAACTCAAAATAACATCAAATACACCTTGATGCATATCATTGAGTAGGGTGAGGCTTCTTCAAATCTGGTACACATTTTCCAATGTACCCAACAATCTCCCCCTATTTGGAGAAGTCATAACCCTTAGTCAATGATATACACCATTCATAACAAATACACATTATGATGTATAACAACATTATATGACAGGGTAAATACTAAAACAAAACATATATAACAAATTATCACAAGATAACAATGCAACCAGAATGAGCATTAATCATGTTTTGTTCAACTTTCAAAAAATTCTTTAATAGAAGTTTACATAGATTTTAAACACTAAAGTTTACAATGTGATAAAATCTAGTAAATCTAATTTTAGGCTGCTCTGGCTCCTTGATGACAACTCCTTGGCCTGATTTGATCTTGGCTTGCATAGGAGCATCAGTATCAGCAGCTGGCTTCTTGCCTTTAAGATCTTTCTTCTCTTGCTCTTCAGCCCTTTTTCTTTGCCTTTCAAAGTAATGAAAAGGCTTAGGGAAATATTTGCTAGGCTCCTGAGCATTAGGAGGTAGCTTCTCTAGTTTTTCCTTTCTTCTGTACTGAACTATGGCTTCTTGCCTGGCCTCATGCTTTTGCCATTCTTGTGCAGAGTATCATTTACCCCTATCATGGGTTTTATCCTTTACAGCTTTCCAAGCAGTCAGTATAATGTTCCTGGATGTTGGACTCCACTACTCAAAATATGGCTTTAACTCAGTCTGTTCTCTGAATCTTTTCTTAGACAATAGAGCTTCTTGCTCTTTCAAAACTGCCTCTGACACAGGCTTGTCTACTTTCTCTATGATCACATTTTGAGCACCTTCTGGAGGGCTGTACATGGACTGTACTTCATGATGTATCATCACAAAATCTGCTAGAGGATAAATTACTTGAGCAACTTCAGCTTGTTCACCTCCAAAAGAAGCAGGATGCACTCCAGATTCAGCCACATTGTCATCATCACAAAGGGGTAGATATCCAAGTGTGGCTCTGATGCTATTGGAAATCCATTTAGCATGGTCAGATCCAGCTTTGACTAATACTCTCTCCCCCTTTATGACTTCTCTGGCAACATGATCCCTAAGGTCATCCTTTTGAAATCTTATTTGTTCATCTAGAAAATTGACTCCATCTTTATAAAAAGACTTCAACTTCAGTAGCTGTGTAGAGATAGTCTTTTGAGAATCTGTAATAGCAGTTTGGACAGCAGCTATTCCTTCTTGTAGTTGCTTGGCAAATTCTACTTTGTCTGTAGCCCTTACTGCAGTTTGTGCAGTAGCAATATTCTTCAGCTCTGTTACAAGCACATTATGTGATTCTGTTAGATTATCATTCATTCTTAGTTGATTTTCTAGGACATTACATTGCTTAAGAGCTATATCATCAACTTGTGTCTTTATCTTTTCTTTATGGGTAGCTAAGAAAACCACTGCATTGCCTCCTTTGTGGAAACAATCAGTCATTTCCTTCTTATTTTGATTCACTTCAAATCTTATTGATTTTTCATCTGTTGCCAAGGAGAATTGTAGTTGTTTATGAGTCTCATCCATATACTTCTCCATGGAAATCCTTTGCTCATCTAACTTGACTTGCAAGGATACTAACAATGAACTATAATCAGTTGTTGGGGCAGGCTGAGAAGCAGCAGTTTGTAATGCCTTCTTGTAGCTTTGGCTTCTCCTTTTGAAGACCATTAGCTTCCTCTTCTTTGCTTGAACCTCAGCTGCATCCTCAGAATCTGAGGTACTGGCTATATTTACTCTATCCTCTAGACTAGGAGGCAATTCCTATGCAGTCTTAGGTAGCTCCCCCTGAGTCCCTTGCTCCTCCTCAGTCCTTGCATTCTCCCCTTGAGACCCCACTTGCTCTCCCTCAAGGACAACTTGCTCTCCCTCAAAAGCAGTTTTCTCCCCCTCAAAACTAGCATGCTCCCCCTCAATATTAGCTTGCACTAAATCAGGAAACAACTCTTCTAAGGTAAATTCTTGATGAGTAGGATCTTGAGGTACCACAAACGCAGGAGCATTATCAGCAGCAGATGTATCTTCCATGACAACATCTTGTGGTTGACTGTATAGTTGGGTTGGCTGGTCAACATCAATCAAAAATTCAGTTAGTGTCTCATATGTATCAATAAGAATTGATTGATTCACCTCTTGAATTACCTCAAGGATTGTCTGTGTAGCCATTTCACTGTCCAGGTGAGTTGGCTCTTCCTCAATATGAGGCTCCCCTGCACTTGTGCACCATCTATAGAGGCTTGGGCAGGAATTTCTTGTGTTGTAGATTTCTCAGGAACCTCTTGCCTTTCCTCATCAGGCATGTCCTTAGTTAGGACCCTATCTCATCTTGAGATAATCCTTATGTCCATCCTCCTCATGTGGTTAATTTTAGAACCAGCTGCTAGTTCCATTACTTCTGGAATCATTCCAGACAAGTAGAGACTCATAATCTTTCCTAGATTTGGTTTCTTAATTCTCTCCTTAATCTTCTCAAATATTACTGCTGACCAATCAGTATTTAGAGAGTAGATGATCCTGGTCATAAGGGTGAACATATAAGCAGAAATCTTATCATGCCCTCCTGGCTTGCAGAGTATAACTTTGCCAACTATTTCTGAAAGAAATTTGCCTTGCTGATTCATTCCTTTTCTGTTCATTGCAGCTCCAATCTTCAAGGTGGGATCCAATCCACACCATTGAAGTGCTTCCTTTAGCTTAGATGCAGGTACATCTACTTCTTCTTGTGTCCTTGGCAGGTGTAGAACTTTCCTTAAACTCTTTTGGGTGATTTTCACCTTGACTTTATGGACTGTGGATCTAATCTTGAGTCCAGTTTGATCTAGGGTAGCAGTACCAAAGAATTCTAGTGTTTCTTTCTTTCAGATCTTAGTTGGTTCAGATACTAGAAACTTCAACCCATTCTCAGCAATTAGGGTTACTACACCTTTAATTTCAGATTCTGCTCCATCAAATGCGTTGCGTACCAGCTCATATCCTTCGTTGACATTGTCTTCAAGCTTGGGCGCCATTAGGGTTAAGTGAAATCTTGAATTTAGATGAGAGAATTTGTAGACACAAAGTTTTGGTTACAAAACTATGGAGTAACGAAGGTGAAAAGGCGTGTCGACAGACAATGTTGTTGACCTATTTATACATTTCTAAAAACGAAGGTGAAAAGGCACGGCATAATACTCTAAATGTGTCGACACTGTTGAAAAGTGTCGACACAGACTTCTAATGTCTCAACATAAGTGTTGAATTCTATGTGTCGACACTTATTCCTTTGTGCTCGACGATCTGTCGATTGTCCACTCGACGAAATCTGTATTGAACCTAAGTGTCGACACCAACTCTGGATGTGTCGACACCACTCCTGGATGTGTCGATACTATTTCTCTGAAGTGTCGACACCAATTTTCTAGATGTGTCGACATCATTTCTCTGGAATGTCGACACCACTTCTATTTGTCGACACAGACAACTCCTTGTGTCGACACTATTTTACTTAGCCAATTTTGTTAAACTAATCTATGTTCAACATTCCTAATTCAATTTTAAACTTATTGAACTTAGTTTCATCTAGAGGCTTAGTAAACATATCTGCAATTTGATAATCTGTTTTAACAAATTCTAGTGAGATGTCCTCTTTCTCTACATGTTCTCGAAGAAAATGGTCTCTAATTTCTATATGCTTAGTCCTACTATGTGAGACAGGATTATTTGCAATAAAAATAGCACTTGTAGAATCACAAAGCAAAGGTGTTCTACTTACCTGAATACCATAGTCTTCTAGCTGGTGCTGAATCCACAATAGTTGTGCACAACAGCTTCGTGCAACAACATATTCTGACTCACCTGTGGAGATTGCCACACTGGTCTGTTTCTTACTGCTCCAAGACACTAGTCTTCCACCTAGAAATTGACAGGTACCTATAGTACTTTTTTTATCTTCCTTACAACCTGCAAAATCTGCATCTGAATAGTCTGTCTGTAGAAAATCTCCATTCCTAGGATACCAAAGGCCTAGATAAGGTGTGCCCTTAAGATATCTCAAAATCCTTTTGACTGCAGTCAGATGAAATTCTTTAGGGCATGCTTGGTACCTAGCACAGACACATGTAACATACATGATATCTGGTCTACTAGCAGTCAGATATAGAAGTGAGCCAACTATCCCACTATACAAAGTTTCATCTACAGGTTTCCCTGCATTATCTTTGCTTAGAGACACACTTGTCCCCATTGGAGTTCTAATGGTAGTGGATGATTCCATACCATAGTTCTTTATTAACTCCAGGGTGAACTTTGACAGGGATATGGACAAGCCATTTTCAATCTGTCTTACTTGGAGACCCAAGAAAAACTTAAGTTCTCCCATACTGCTCATTTCAAATTTTCATTGCATTAGTTTTGCAAACTTTCTACAAAGATTACTTTCAGTAGACCCAAATATTATGTCATCAACATATATTTGAACTAGAATAATCTTTCCTTTTGTTGGGTATTGTATCCACAATGTACCTGATTTGAAGAAGCTCCTGGACAAGCTAAGGTCAATAGACTATGTATTTGATAAACTTTTTCAAGTTGTACTTGCAGTTTCTCCACGCTAAGTGCACACCAATGTCAGGGTGCAGTAGGTCAATATACACAGGTCTGCACGACGTAATCCCTCATTGAGCAGATCAGTGTGTTGGCCTATGTGTAATCTCTCTATTGGAGTGCACTTACTTTCAAGTACAGGGCCGTTCATATGCAAGAAGAGACAAGGAGCATGGAGGATCAAGGAGCAGCTCCTAGGTGGAAGACGAAAATTCGTCCAAGGCAAATTCGACGAGAATCACCAAGTGATTCTCGCCGAATCGGCGAGAATCACTAGTGATTCTCGCCGAATCGACGAGAATCATTAGTGATTCTCGCCGACTCCTTCTGGCCACCTCAAAATGGTGCCAAGTAAGATTCGGCGAGAATCACTTGTAATTCCCGCCGAACCAGTGGTCAAGCAGCCCATGTATAAAGTAAAATTCGTTGAGAATCGACAAGTGATTCGACGAGAATCACAAACGATTCTCGACGAATCGTCGAGAATCACTTGGTGATTCTCGCCGATTCGTCGAGAATCGTCTGCGATTCTCGCCAATTTTTACTTGGCGTTTTCTCAGAACGCTGCTGAACCGGATTCTGCTTTTGGACTAGTTTAAACCGGGATTTGGGGAATTCTTTTGTGGGTCCCACAAACGGTCATATTTGAGAATCTTACAGTATTTATACACGGGTATTTTTTGAACGAGATAGACACAGAAAAAGACGCCGAGCTTACGGAAACCCTAAGATCGCGAAATCCTTCCGCCGCCTCCGTCGCCGCTCGCGCAAGTTCGTCGCCGCCGCTGATCTATCTTCTTCCCGATCTCCGGCGACAGAAGCTTAGCAAGGCTTGTGTCTCACGCGTCTATCCAGAGATCCTTTGTCTCTCGATTTGTTGATCGGAAAAACTTCCCATCCGAATCGATCGAGACGACCGATCCTCGTGTGACCGTTGGAAGACCGAGCTTGCTTCGCTACGAAGTTTGGATCTCAAAGTCCTGCAGCTGCCGCTCGTCATCGTAGCCGCCGACCCCGAAGCTAGCCGCCGCTCGTGTGCCGCCGCCGGGTCCGGGGAGATCCTCTCCAAGTGAGACCAAGGTCGTAGACTCTTCATCGACCTCGAGAACACGTCGTCGAACGAAGAGGAACACCGTAGTATCCGAAAGAAGTTTGTATCTCATATACATTCCATATTTACTCTTGTTGTAAAGGAACTTTTGTTCCGTGTTGTAAGGGTTGGGTGCAACCCGTTTTGTGGGAGTGTTGACTCTCACGTGTGGAAGGGCTCCTTCCGTTAGTGAAGGGATTGGATTTCAATCCCGTTGGAGAAGTGACCGAGTCGTCCCTTGTTGGGGAGATAGGTCGAAGGGGGAAAGTGGATGTACCCAAGTCGGGGAACCACTATAAATTTGCTGTGTATTCTGTGTGCTGTGCTTGTTGTTTTTATTGTGCAGGTACATCCGTAAATTCCGCAAAAGAACCACACGTCACCTATTCCCCCCCCCCCATAGGTGCACATAGCTGACACTAGGTGGACTTTCAAGTGGTATCAGAGGGAGGTTGCTCATCAAAAGGTTAACACCTTGAGTAGAATCCTGCCTCTAGTGTCAACAAGGAGACTTACATCTACTATGGACGGGCTCAAGTACTCCGGCAAGATCCCAGTGTGCAACAGACTCAACTTTCCTATCTGGAAGGAAAGGATCAGGTTCTACATGGAAGCTGTGGACCCTCGACTGTTCATGATCGTGCTGGAGGGACCTTATGTCCCCACTAAGGCCTCCACCATTGATCCCACCAAGAAAGTGCCGAAGACACTCTCTGAAATGGACAAGGATGAGATGGTCCTAGTGGGCCTTGACATGAAGGCAAGAAACATCCTGGTCAGTGCAGTTGATGACTCGATGATGCAGAACTTCAGCAACTGCAGGACAGCTCAGGAGATCTGGCAGTGTCTGATCATTCTTATGGAGGGCACAGATGAAGTGAGGGATGATCGTAGATCCCTCCTGAACCAGAAGTATGAAGCCTTCAGACAAGGGCCGAAGGAAGAGATCGGGGTCACCTACGAGAACTTCCTAAAGATTGTCAACGCCCTCAAGGGGTACGGAAGAGTGTTCACCAATGGTGAACTCAATGACAAATTCCTTAGGTCCCTTACTAAGGAATGGGACACTAAGATCTGCGCCATCAGAGAATTTGGCAGACTGGCAGAAACTGATCCACAAATTCTGTTTGGGAAGCTGATGTCCTATGAGCTTCAGCTGAACACTAGGAAAGCTGAGGAAGAAGCAGAAAAGGCTGCTGCAAAAGAAAAGACTGTGGCTCTAAAAGCAAGTCACTCCAGAAAAGGGAAGAGCACGGTGTCGTACCGTGCCAGGAAAAAGGATGAGGAGGAGGACTCCGATCCATGCTCCTCCAGCTCAGAACTGTCGGAGGAGGATTTCTCCCTCATCACTCGAGAGTTCAAGAAGTTCCTCAAGATGAGGAATCAAAGAAAGAGAGACGGCTCCTCTTCCAGACATCAGAAGAAAAACTACTCTTCTGACAGGTATGCATCTAAACCCAATAAACATCGTTCTTCTGACATTATTTGCTTTGGATGTAATAAGCCAGGGCACGTCGTGGCCGACTGCTATCAAGGCAAGAGGGAAAAAGGAAAAGAAGAGGAGCACAAGTCCTCCAGAGACAAGAAGAAGGAGCGAAGCTACATCGCTAAACGGCCAAAGACACTAAGTGAGTCTGATTCCTCAGACTCCAGTGATGATGAAGAAGCCTACTTCGGGCTGGTGGGTCGATCGAACTCAGAAGGAGAATGCCCCCCATTCACTGGGAAGGTAAAAGCTCACACCCCTCTCTCCGACTCCGACTCTGATCCTGAGTCTCAGGATGATGAACCTGAGGATGGCCCTTCGGCCCGTGAAGCTGAGCTCCTCGAAAAGTATGAGCTTCTGCTCAACACTTTCGACGAGTGCCGCAAGAGACTGAAGGCTGAGAAGAAGGAAGTAAAATTCCTTAAGGGTGAGTGTGTATCCCTAAGGGAAGAGGTCACCAGCTTGATCTCTCTCAGATAGGAGCACATTGACCTAACTTCAAAGCACTCAGAGTCTTTGAAGCTCCTTGATCTCAAGCAGGAGGAAATCAACAAATTGGAAGAACTACTTGCGGTAGAAAGGAAGATCGTACAGAGCTTCTCTATGCCAAAAACAGTGCTTCCAGTCGTTGACACCTTCTCTGCTCAGGCCAAAGGAGCTGGCTTGGGGCATATTGGGGCATCTGGTTCTTCATCTAGGAGAAACAAGAACCAGAGGAAGAATAAGGCCGCCAAGAAGGCCTCTGCTGATGAAAAGGGTAAGGCTCCTCTCAGTCCTGTTGCGTTCAGAAAGCCTGGCTTTCCTTGCAACCAACATGACTTTGACTCAACATTTGGGCATCATTTCCGGCCCTCGGCTGCAAAGCCTAAGAGCCGGTATGACGGTTGGAACTTCCCCCGGAACTTTGGTGAGAGTGCCTTCAAGGCACCTTATGAGGAAATCCACATAGGAAATTATGGTCCGTTCTCTAGCGGCCATAATAGAAAGCAGGCACCTAAGGCCAAACCTGTTATACAGAAGGTGACAAAGTCATGTGACTGTTGTCACCATGAGGTCTCCACCTCCAGATCCAAGGCCCCAGCTGCACCCACCGTTCCAAGGGTAAGGCAGGAGCCTAGGAAGAGATACAACAGGTTCGACTGTTGGTGCTGTGGCAAAGTCGGTCACTTTGTCGTGGATTGTTGGTTTAATCCAAGACATTACGAGACTCCCCATGTTAATAATGCGAGGCCGACCACTCGTAGGGTTAACCAACCGAGGGGGAGTGTGCTAACCCGGAATCTAGGACCCAAAGTCGATTGGGTTCCTAAGGCGAATTAATTTTGTTTTGCAGGAATGTCCAAAGGCCACCAAAACGCCAATCTGGTATTTGGACAGTGGATGCTCCCGGCATATGACTGGGACAAGAAGCCTGCTGCGTGATTACACTCCCGTCGAGAATGGACCCAAAGTCATCTTCGGAGGGTCAGATCGAGGAGTCACCAGAGGTTACGGTATGATTTCCAACGGTATAATCTCTATCACCGACGTGGCGTATGTTGAAGGGTTAAACCATAACCTGATTAGCATAAGTCAGTTATGTGACAAAGGTTATGACGTTAAGTTCTGCAAGGATAAATGTCTGATAATTTCACGTACCTCTTCTGAGACGGTATTATCAGGCATTAGGAGCAGAAATATCTTCTGCTTAGATTTTCTTAGTATAGATTCATCTACCCCCGTATGCCTTGTGGCAACAGGCAGTGCATCTCTTTGTGAACAATGGCACAAGAGATTGGCACATATTAATTATAAGACAATTAGTATGCTATTTTCTAAGAATTTAGTAAGAGATGCTCCCAGTATCAAGTGCATCAAGGATAGCCCCTGTCATGCATGCCAGATGGGCAAACAGACACGGGCTACCTTTAAGAGCATTGCAGACAAAGACTCTTCCCGATGTCTTTACCTGTTACATATGGACTTGTTTGGTCCAATGCAAGTTCATAGCTTGGGAGGCAAATCATATACGCTAGTGATAGTTGATGATCACTCTCGGTTTACATGGGTGTTCTTTTTGAAACGAAAGTCAGATACTTTTGACATCTTCACTAATTTTGTCAAGCAGGTTCAGAATGAATTTAACTGCTCAGTGGTCAAAGTCAGAAGTGACCATGGAACAGAATTCGAATCTGGTGCTATGACAGAATTCTGTGAAGAACACGGTATCTTTCATGAGTTTTCCTCCCCACGCACTCCTCAGCAAAATGGGGTTGTGGAGAGGAGAAATAGAACTCTCATTGAAGCCTGCACAACAATGTTGAAAGACGCCTCTCTCCCGGAATACTTCTGGGCAGAGGCTGTCAATACAGCTTGTCATGCACAAAACCGAGCATTGATCAACAAGCATCATCGTAAGACGCCCTACGAGCTACTGAAAGGCAGGAAACCAACCATGTCCTACTTAAGGATTTTTGGTTGCAGATGCTATGTACTAAATAATGGGAAGTACCCGCGTACTAAATTCGGTGAAAAATGCTTCGAAGGCATATTCATGGGATATAGTTCCCATAGTCGGGCATATAGGGTCTTCAATAAGAAAACCCTAGTGGTAGAAGAATCAATAAATGTTGTATTTGATGAAGGAAGTTTGCTTCACAGCAACTCTTCCAGTGGTATTCTTGAAGATGCAGGTGCACGATTGAAACAGCTGAGTCTGGATGAGCCCGCTCAAGATGACACTCCTAAGTACATCAAAGTGTCCACCTCCACGTCATCTGAAAATGTCGAAGACCAAGATGAATCAAATCACTTGGAAGAAAGAGAAGCCAAAGAAGTAGTTGAAGCACCGGACGCCAGACTTCTAGAGCTCCGTCACGTGAGGGATCATCCTAGAGAACAGATCATCGGAGATCCTCGTGTCGGCGTCAGAACTTGAAGAGGTACAACTAACGAAGTATTGCATCTTAGCTTCCTGTCACAGGTAGAGCCAAAGAAGTTCGACGAGGCGAACAAGGATGCGGCATGGATTCTGGCCATACAAGAGGAACTACATCAATTCGAACGGTGCAAAGTTTGGACGCTGGTTCCCAGACCATACAAGCAGAATGTGATCGGCACAAAGTGGATCTTCAGAAACAAGCTGGATGAACATGGTGTCATCGTAAAGAACAAAGCCAGGCTGGTGGCTCAAGGTTACCGACAGGAGGAAGGGATTGATTTCGATCAGACCTTTGCACCAGTAGCAAGGCTCGAGGCAATCAGGTTGTTCCTGGCGTATGCTGCAGTCAAAGGATTCACAGTCTATCAAATGGATGTGAAATCGGCATTCCTAAACGGAAATCTGAAAGAGGAAGTATACGTCGCTCAACCCCCAGGTTTTGTCGATCCTACTTTTCCCAACCATGTTTACTTTCTTAATAAAGCATTATATGGGTTGAAACAAGCTCCACGAGCTTGGTATGAGACTTTATCTAGGTTTCTTCTTGAGAACAAGTTCTCTAGAGGTAAAATAGATAAAATATTGTTTCTCAGGGAAGTCAAAGGCAAGATTTTGCTGGTGCAAATCTATGTCGACGACATAATATTCGGCTCAACGGACAACAATCTTTGCAAAAAGTTTTCTAAACTTATGCAAGGAAAGTTTGAAATGAGCAGTATGGGAGAGCTCAAGTATTTCTTAGGACTTCAAGTGAAACAATCTGAGGATGGAATCTTCATCTCTCAGACGAAGTTGACAAATGAACTCCTTAAGAAATTCGGTATGGAGAGTGCAACCTCTATGAGGACTCCAATGGGATCCACCATGTCTCTGGATAAGGATGAGAAAGGTAAACCTTTCGATGAAACCAAATACAGAAGCATCATTGGATCCCTGCTCTACCTTACTGCCAGTAGACCGAAAATTATGTTCTCCACATGTGTCTGTGCCAGATATCAGGTGAACACTAAGGAATCTCACCATGTCGCTGCAAAGCGAATTCTAAGATACCTTAAAGGTACTCCTAATCTTGGCTTGTGGTACCCGAGAAACAATGATGTCGAGCTAATAGGCTTTTCAGATGCTGATTTTGCAGGGAGTATGTATGACAGGAAAAGCACTTCCGGGACGTGCCAATTCCTCGGAAGAAGGCTTATCTCATGGAACAGCAAGAAGCAGAACTGTGTGGCTACCTCCACAGCAGAATCTGAGTACATCTCCGCAGGCAGCTGTTGCGCACAACTCCTTTGGATCCGAAATCAGTTGGCCGACTACAACCTTCAGTTCAAGGAAGTTCCTATGTACTGCGACTCCTCCAGTGCTATTGCCATTGCCAACAATCCTGTCTCGCACAGCAGAACGAAGCATATTGAAGTGCGCTACCACTTCATTCGGGAGCACGTGGAAAACAAGGACATATCTCTCTGTTATGTCCCCACGGACATGCAGATTGCTGATATATTCACAAAGCCCTTAGACGAGGCAAAGTTCAATCTTTTCAAGACTGAATTGGGGATGCTCAATTATGAAGAATGAAGACTACAGAAGCTTCCGACCCGTGCATGATCTGAGGGGGAGCTAAGGGCCAAAGGTTGTTGACCCCGATTTGCCGAAGCCGAAAAGGGGGAGATTACCCTCTCGGGGTCAAGGCTAAGGTGGCTCCAGCTTGCTCCCAAGCAATCGGTATTGGTAAGGGATGACTCCACTTAATGATGTTAAGTTTATGGCTTTCAGTTGCTTTCCTTTCCATTTGCTCTATTCACCTTAGCTTGTAGGGTTTAGGCTTCTTCAAATAGGGGGAGATTGTTGGGTATTGTATCCACAATGTACCTGATTTGAAGAAGCCCCTGGACAAGCTAAGGTCAATAGACTATGTATTTGATAAACTTTTTCAAGTTGTACTTGCAGTTTCTCCACGCTAAGTGCACACCAATGTCAGGGTGCAGTAGGTCAATATACACAGGTCTGCACGACGTAATCCCTCGTTGAGCAGATCAGTGTGTTGGCCTATGTGTACTCTCTCTATTGGAGTGCACTTACTTTCAAGTACAGGGCCGTTCATATGCAAGAAGAGACAAGGAGCATGGAGGATCAAGGAGCAGCTCCTAGGTGGAAGACGAAAATTCGTCCAAGGCAAATTCGACGAGAATCACCAAGTGATTCTCGCCGAATCGGCGAGAATCACTAGTGATTCTCGCCGAATCGACGAGAATCACTAGTGATTCTCGCCGACTCCTTCTGGCCACCTCAAAATGGTGCCAAGTAAGATTCGACGAGAATCACTTGTAATTCCCGCCGAACCAGTGGTCAAGCAGCCCATGTATAAAGTAAAATTCGTTGAGAATCGACAAGTGATTCGACGAGAATCACAAACGATTCTCGACGAATCGTCGAGAATCACTTGGTGATTCTCGCCGATTCGTCGAGAATCGTCTGCGATACTCGCCGATTTTTACTTGGCGTTTTCTCAGAACGCTGCTGAACCGGATTCTGCTTTTGGACTAGTTTGAACCGGGATTTGGGGAATTCTTTTGTGGGTCCCACAAACGGTCATATTTGAGAATCCTACAGTATTTATACACGGGTATTTTTTGAATGAGATAGACACAGAAAAAGACGCCGAGCTTACGGAAACCCTAAGATCGCGAAATCCTTCCGCCGCCTCCGTCGCCGCTCGCGCAAGTTCGTCGCCGCCGCTGATCTATCTTCTTCCCGATCTCCGGCGACAGAAGCTTAGCAAGGCTTGTGTCTCACGCGTCTATCGAGAGATCCTTTGTCTCTCGATTTGTTGATCGGAAAAACTTGCCATCCGAATCGATCGAGACGACCGATCCTCGTGTGACCGTTGGAAGACCGAGCTTGCTTCGCTACGAAGTTTGGATCTCAAAGTCCTGCAGCTGCCGCTCGTCATCGTAGCCGCCGACCCCGAAGCTAGCCGCCGCCGGGTCCGGGGAGATCCTCTCCAAGTGAGACCAAGGTCGTAGACTCTTCATCGACCTCGAGAACACGTCGTCGAACGAAGAGGAACACCGTAGTCTCCGAAAGAAGTTTGTATCTCATATACATTCCATATTTACTCTTGTTGTAAAGGAACTTTTGTTCCGTGTTGTAAGGGTTGGGTGCAACCCGTTTTGTGGGAGTGTTGACTCTCACGTGTGGAAGGGCTCCTTCCGTTAGTGAAGGGATTGGATTTCAATCCCGTTGGAGAAGTGACCGAGTCGTCCCTTGTTGGGGAGATAGGTCGAAGGGGGAAAGTGGATGTACCCAAGTCGGGGAACCACTATAAATTTGCTGTCCATTCTGTGTGCTGTGCTTGTTGTTTTTATTGTGCAGGTACATCCGTAAATTCCGCAAAAGAACCACACGTCACCTATTCCCCCCCCCCATAGGTGCACATAGCTGACACTAGGTGGACTTTCACCTTTAGATTCCCTAAGGAATAGAGTCTTGTCTATTTTCCCTCTTGAGAATTTGTTCTCAATGAGGAAAGTAGACAGAGTTTCATACCAGGCCCTTGGGGCTTGTTTCAACCCATACAAAGCTTTCCTAAGTCTAAAAACATAATCAGGTTTGAAAGGATCAACAAAACCTGAGGGCTACTCTACATAGACTTCTTCCTTTACATTTCCATTTAGGAATGTTGATTCTACATCCATTTGGAATACCTTAAAGCCTTGATATGTTGCATAAGCAAGGAACATCCTAATTGCTTCCAGTCTTGCTACTGGGGCAAAGGTTTGATCAAAATCAATACCCTCTTCCTGTCTGTATCCTTTTGCAACAAGTCTTGCTTTGTTCTTCACAATGATCTCATTCTCATCCAGTTTGTTCCTAAAAATCCACTTTGTTCCAATGATGTTATGGTCTTTTGGTTTAGGAACTAATTTCCAGACCTTGCACCTTCTGAACTGATTCAGCTCCTCTTGCATGGCATCAATCCAATGTGGGTCTAGAACAACTTCTTCAAATTTCTTGGGTTCCACTTGTGATAAGAAACTTGAGCACAGAACTGTGTTCAGATTCCTGGTCCTTATTTGTACTCCTTGTCTTGGATCACCAATTATCTGATTTGCTGGATGATCCTTTAAGTGTCTATTAGCTGGAGGTAATCTATCTTCAGGTTGAACACCTCCAGTCTCTTCATCATGCTGCACCTCTTGGTTTTCATCAGCATCTGGAGAGTCTTGTACTCCCCCTGCACAGCAGCCACCATTTTCCACTTCCTGATTTGCAGTTGAATCTTCTGTAATTGTAAGCTTATCCATTCTCTCATTTATACCTGTAGAACTGCAAGAACTACTTGGCAACTCACTGTTAATTAGTCTTGTTTCATCAAAGACTACATGTACAGACTCTTCTACAACTTGAGTAATCAAGTTGTAGACCCTATAAGCCTCACTATTATTGTTGTACCCAACAAATATTCCCTCTTGGGATTTGGCAGCAAACTTGGTTAGATAAGACTTGTCATTGTTAAGGACATAACACTTGCAACCAAAGATCCTAAAATAGGATAAGTTTGGTTTTTTGCCCTTCATAATCTCATAGGGAGTCTTTTTGTGGCTCTTGGTGATTGTTGCCCTATTGATCACATGACATGCAGTGTTTACTGCCTCAGCCCAGAAATATTCTGGGAGAGAAGTGTCTCTCAATAGTGTTCTACCAGCCTCAATCAGTGTTCTATTCTTCCTTTCAGCAATACCATTTTGCTGTGGTGTTCTAGGTGAGGAAAATTCTTGAAAAATCCCAAATTCTTCACACAGTCTTGTCATACATTCAGACTGAAATTCAGTGTCATGATCACTTCTGATTTTGACCACTGTACTATCCAACTCATTCTAAATTTGTTTAACAAAACTATATAAGACACTTGGAGTTTCAGATTTTTATCTTATAAAGAACACCCAGGAATATCTAGAATAGTAATCTACCACCACAAAATTGTAGACCTCCTACCTAGACTATGAACTGACATATGACCAAATAGATTCATATGCAAGAGGTATAGACACCTCACTGAATCCTTGCTTTCAAGGCTATGAAAGGAAGATTTGGTCTGCTTGCCTTTTTGACAAGCTGAGCATATCCCATCCTTTATATACTTAACTTGAGGACCATTCCTCACTAACTCTTTGCTAAAGAGTTGGCCAATAGTCTTGTAGTTAAGATGGGTCAGCCTCTTGTGCCATTTAACATAATGAGAGGCTCTCTCATCAGCTATAAGACAAATAGGAGAAACATTGTTCTCACACTCAAAGTTAAGACAGTATACATTTCTTTTCCTATATCCTGTCAATATGACCTTTTGATCACTTGACCTTTTGATATGACATCCATTCTTAATAAATGAAATGTCATATCCTAAATCACTCAACTGACTTATTCTTATAAGGTTTTGTTCAAACACTTCACATAGGCCACTTGAGAGATAGTAATCTGGTTATTAGAAATATTACCAAATCCTTTGATGATTCCTTTTTCTAAACCACCAAAGGTTACTTTAGGGCCATCCATGATAGGTGTGTAGTCCTTCAGCAACCCCCTTGTTCCAGTCATGTACCTGGAACATCCACTATCCAAGTACCATATAGGGGCATGACCACTTGGACTCACCTGCAATAAAGACTACTTAACCTTAGAACTCAAATAAGTTTTGGGTCCTTGGTTCATGTTAGTCTGAAATTTGACAAATCTGCCTGTAGCTCTTCTAACAGGCAGATTGCTATTCTTCTTGACACTGGAATTATGCCAACAATCTAAGGTAAAGTGGCCTACCTCGACACAGCACCAGCACTCAAACTTGTTATACCGTTGTTTAGGTACAACCTTTGCTGAATTGTTTACAGCAGGTCTCTTGTTTTGTGCTGGAGCTTTGCCTTTCTTATTGGACTTAGCAGCCCATGCTGTTCTCTTAAACCCTAATCCAGCCTTACCCTTTTGTGACACAAAGTCATCTATTAAGGGTAATACAGATTTTGGCTTAGAAAAACTAGCCACAATCTCTTTTTTTTTCTGAAGTCTAACCTCCAGATTTCTAATCTGATCATTCTTGAATGTGATTGTGCCCATTTGAATAACAGTTATGTTTTTTAATCTGGCAATCTCATTCAGTTTTTGATCCAGCAACTTCTCTGAATCTAATGCAGCCATCTTAAGATCTGCAATTTCCTTAGCCTGAGATTTGGCCAGGTCTTTTCTCTTCTTAAGTGCCTGCAATAAATCTCCATATTCATCTATCAGCTGATGAATATCACCTTCAGACTCAGACCCATCCACATCACTTGATGCAGATGTTGCTGACTATGACTCAGTACTACAATCTGAATTTCTAGTAATACATTGTACCTTACTAGGACTAGGCTGATCCTGACATTTGTCTTCTTCTGACACAGCCATCAGTCCCTTGCACTGATGGTCTTCTTGTTCATATATAGAGTTCAGCACCTGGAGAAACTCTTCTTCTTCATCTGCTGCATATAGACCAATGTAGGCCTCAGCTTCAGATTCTGACTCTGAAGTAGATTGGTCTGTCAAGCTCTTCTCCTTCTTAGAAACAAAGGATTTCTCCTTCTTGCTCTGGTGTTGACTCTTCTTTTTATCTGCAGTCTCTTTTTTTTATCTGGACACTCAACCACAATATGTTCAGGCCTATTACAGCTGTAGCAAACTATCTTTGATGTTGTAGATTTGCTTGGCTTAGACCTGCTCCTGTCCTTCCTGGATGACTTCCTCTTTTGATAATACTCATCCTTAAGCTGAGATGTGGAAGGCTTAGACTTCCACTGCTTCTTCTTTAGGAATCTCTAAAATTGTCTTGTAAATGCTGCAAAATCTTCATCTGAGTCACTGCTGTCTGAATTCTGGTTGTCTGAATTATCTGAAGCAGTTTCAGCAACTATCTTAGGAGGTGATGGAGACATCCTCCTATTTTTCTTAGTGGCTTCAACCTTGAAGATCACAGACTTTTCTCTATGCTCACCTTTTGCACTTTTCTCTTCCTCTTTCCTAGCCATCAATTGCATCTCATATGACAGCAACTTTCCAAATAAGGTTGGAGGAGAGATATCTGCAAGTTTGGCCACTTCCCTAATGGTACAAATCTTAGTGTCCCAATCCTTTGTCAAGGATCTTACAAATTTATCATTCAGTTCATAGGTACTGAAGATTCTTCCATAGGACATCAGTTCATTAACTATTCTATAGAACTTTTTATAACATTCAGTTATACTGTCAGACTTTCCTTGTCTGAAACTCTCATATTCCTGGTTCAGCATAGATTTTCTATCTTATCTTACTTCTTCAGAACCCTCCATGTAGACTATCAAAGTATCCCACATTTCTTTGGAGGTCTTGCAGTGAATCAGATTTTGAAAAGTTGCATCATCAATGACACTTACTATGATATTCTGGGCTCTTTTATCCATAGTTGCCAAGATGATCTCATCCCTGGTCATCTCTGAATAATCCTTGGGAATTCTTTGGTTTGCATCCAGAACTGAAATCTTCATTGGAATATAAGGACCCTCCTTTACTGTAATGTAGATCCTTGGATCAGAAGCCTCCATAAACAGCCTGACCCTTTCTTTCCATATTCCAAATATCTCCTTTCTGCATATGAGTAATTTCATAGAACCTAGTTCCTTATGATTCTCACCAGAACCCATTTTCTTGATCTTGACTCTGCCTTATGGATCTACCTCAGACTGTTAAGTCTTTCTTTGAGTAACCTCGCTTTGATACCACTTGAAAGAATTAGTGCCTAACCACCTAGAGGGGGGGGGGTGAATAGGTGTACTTTTTCTTTTGCTTTTAAGGCAGAAAATCTGTTCTGTTATTTACCCAGAAATTGAAAATTCTACAACTACACAGCACAGAAATAACAGAAACATTCAATCACAGAGTGCACACAGATTTTATAGTGGTTCCCCAAGGTCTGGGTACATCCACTTTCCCCCATTGCCTATCTAGCAGTGTGCTAGATTCGGCCTAACTTCTGTACTTCACCTCAGATCCTCAGATCTTACAGCTCAGAACCCAAACCAGGTTCCTACAACTCAGAGTGTATCCACACTCCTAAAACTCAGGCCAACTGCCCTACCTCAGCCTTCAACAAGGCCTACACTCAGAGATCACAATCTCCTACACCTCAGGCTCACAGCCCTACCACTCAGAGAAAATATTCTCTTACACTCAGCCTTTATATAATAGGCTTACAACTCAGATCGAGAATAGATCCTACAGAAAATTGATTAAACAAAGTGTTTTACCACCACCCAGATAGAGAGAGAAGGGATAGATGGTTTCTTGATCAGTTCTTGGAAGAAACTGATGGCAGAGCACAACCTCTCTTAGCTTTCTTCAAAGCTTCTTGAATTTGATCTCAGTAAGGTTGAACTCTTGAGAAGTTGATCTTCAATCAGCTTCTGACTTGTGATTCAGATCTCAATCTGAATCTTTTTTGGCAGCTTGGTTCAGCAACTTCACTTCTTAGATGGAGCTCTCTCTCTTCAACTTCTTGGATCTTTTGTCGAAGGTCTTCTTCTTTGTGTGTTGTTAGTTGTGTATATTCTTCAATCTTCTTCTTAATTGTGTTCATCTTCTGTTGAAGGAGAAAGCCTTTATATAGTCTTCCTCCATGGTAACCGGCTGATCCGATTTCTAACAAACTTCAGACAGCTTTGACAGTTGCAGTAGACCAGTTAGAAATGGCAGCTGTCAAGTCATCCAGTCACTTCTTGAAATACTGTCTCTGTCTGAAAGTGTTGAGACTGATCTTCATCATGTGTCGACATAAGTAGACTAAGTGTCGACACAAGTGGACTAAGTGTCGACACAAGCCTTGGTGGTGTTGACACATCTTCTTTGTTGTTGTTAATACTTCTCGACACAACCTTCTGTTGAATGTGTCGACACAAGCCTTTGTGGTGCTGACACCGTCACTTCTTTTCTTCATACAAATTTACTTAGTTGAAATTCTACCATGTGTCGACACAAGTCCTGTGTGTCAACACATTTGATGTCGACAAGATCTTTTGTGTGTCGACACTGCCTCTGTGTGTCGACACAAATACTTCTTCTCTTTTACTTTGTTGAAACTCTGCTATGTGTCGACACAAGTCCTCTGTGTCGACACAGTTGATGTCGACAAATTCTTCTGTGTGTCGACACTGCCTCTGGGTGTCGACACAATTGATGTCGACAATGCTTCACTCTGTGTCAGCACAGCTTCTGGGTGTCGACACAGTTGATTCTGGTGTCGACATAGCCTTTCCAAGTGTCGACACAATTAACTCCAAGTGTCGACACAACTTTTCTCCAGTGTCGACACAGACCTTCTTAAGTGTCAACACAGCTTTTTCTGGTGTCGACATATGGACTTAGAAATTTTTCTGCATTTACTTAACCTGCACATATAAACTCAAAATAATATCAAATACACCTTGATGCATATCATTGAGTAGGGTGAGGCTTCTTCAAATATGGTACACATTTTCCAATGTACACAACAGTCACTCGACCCTTAATTAGGGCACTTTGACCTTCTTCGGGCTAGGGTTGACTTGGGTCAACTTAGCCTCTTTGGTTGACCCCAATGGGCCCTTGCTGACCCATTGGACTCCCTTAGGGCTTGGGAAGGTCTAGGTGGGTCCCATTGGCCAAGGGGAGGTCAGATGACCATGCATGAGCTTAGTTTGACCTGATTAGGGTTTGAGTTGACTTTAGTCAATTTGACCATTTTAGTTGACCTTAGTGGGTCCCTATAGCTCTAATGGACCCTCTAATAGGTTAGTGATGTTGTGGTGGGGATGTCATGTTGAAGCCTTATGGTCATCCCTAAGCTAGTACTTGGAATTATACTATTTGCAGACCAAGGTGGTTCACCCACTAACTCCCCAGTTCACCCAAACCTTTCTATACTTCTCAGGGTTTTGTCATGACCTAGTCATGACAAAACCATCCTAGGGGTCTAGAAGTCTGAGGGATGTTACATTCTCGGCTTCACACGCTTCTTCTCGCGCTCCTTCACTCACTTCCACAATGAAATCCAGAATCTGCCTAAGAATAAAAGCCCCCACATTCCTCTCGCTCCCGTTCTTGACTCTGCAGTATTTGGAGTGCAAATTATTGGGCCGACCACAATTTACAGGAATTCTGGACAGTAATAGCTAGAATTCCCACTTTCTTCACTAACAAAGTGGGGAGTTATCAGACGAAACTGCTATGTACCTTATCCGCTTAGCTGATTTGCAGAGTAACTGCCTCGTACGGGATCCCAACCTCCACACGGGATCCCGTGCGTCGGCGCCCCTCTTGGACACCAGCCGGCCTCGGCTAGCCGCCATGGCCGACCGACCGTCGTGGCTTAGACGGCCATTATGGGCTGGCCTCCCTTTGCCACATATCAATCAGGTGGCCGACGATCGGTGACCAAGGTCCAACCGCTCCCTCAGCCGCCGGGTGCTCGGTCAGTCGAGGCCTCGACAATCCCTAAGGGCCGACATCCCTCCCTGGGCTGCTCAACACCCGGGAAGCTCAGGGCTCCGACGGCCTTTCGGGGTCGTCCGCCCTGCCCTTGGGCACCCGAAGTACGTGCGGCCGCGAGATTCGACCGGTATCTTCGTGCCATCCCCCCGTTGGTTGCCCCACAAATGCGCGGTCGGGGGATTCGGCCAGCCTCTGAGCGCCGCCCGCCCCTATGTTCGCCTGATGGAGGGAGTATTAAGTTGGCCTCCCCCTTTGACTGCCCCCATGTGGGCTGCCAGAGATTCGGTCGGCCTCTGAGGGACTACCGCCACCATGTCCGCCCAGCGCACGGTCAGCCTGGGGATTCAGCCGCCTCCCCCTTCGACAGCCCCCCACGCGCGTGGATGAGGGATTCAACCGGATTCCAAGGGGCGACCACCCTTTTGGTTGCCCGACGCACGGGAGGCCGGGGGCTCGGCTGGCCTCTAAGGGCCGACAGCCCCCTTCGGCCGCCCGACGTGGGGCAATTGGGGTGGTCGCGGCCCTGTCCGCCGCCTTCGTTTGGCCGCCTAACGCGTTGGGCCACCCGCTTCATTGTGCGGGACTTTACTTAGACCGGGGGTAGGATCGCCATTTATCTAAAATTGGTGATTTGTTTGCTCAAATCCAGACGTTTCAATTTGTCTGTCTGGTAGTTACCGAGTAAATATACCAGGCTGCTCTTTCAAAAATTTATAAATAGCCATCTTTTACTCCTCATTTGGATCATCTTTTGGACTCCAAACTTTCACTCTCTTCTTTCTCTCTTTTTTCTCTTTCTCTCTCTGATTTTCTTTCTCTCTCTCTGCAAGATCTCCGTAGAAGTCTGTCTTGACCATCGAAGCCTCCCTCAAACTCCAGCAAGCGCTTGGAGGGTCACATGAACTCTAACAGTTACTCTCTACCTCAAGTTGTCCGCAAGGCGTCAAAGCGAACCGTAGGATTCTCGACATCAACAAATCAAGCCTACCAACACGCTCAAGTTCGCTGGCTCCCCTTCATATGAAAAAGCAAGACCATTGGAAAAAGTGTAGATCCCTGCCACAATCTGAACACCCTCTCTCATATCTAGTTGTAACGTGGAGTGGTCTGTCTCCCCCGCCTTCTTCTAGAAGCTTTGTAAACAAACTCTATCTAGTGAAAGTTAGGTCGACACAGAATCAGTCGTGTGATTTTTCACCCAGATTGCGAATTTTCCACATCAAAAAGACTCCCTCACACTATTTTGTGGACTTCTGACTGTTTGCATGCTCGATCGCTCATTGGGCTAGGACGGTTCAGTGCGCCCGGTCTACCAAAAGCCTCGTGTAGGCCGCAACTGTAACAGACTCCCCAACACACGGCTCGAAAGGACGACCGCCAACACACCCAACATCCAGCTAGAATGTGTTCATCCTCAACTGGTATGCAGACCATGCACCCTAACCCCTCTCCAAACCCACCGACAAGTTGTTGGAGACCGCAACCTCCCTTTGATGAGAAGTGATCGGGTTAAGCGCCTCTACATGAACTTCCCAGGAGGTCACTCATCCAAGAACTTCTCCAGCCCGAGCACGCTAAACTATAAATTTCATTCACTTCTCTTCGACAATTGAGCTCGCGGGGGCCGGCGAGCCCTTGCGGGGGCCGGCCGTGCCAAGGCCGCTCGGGCTTGGCCGGAGCTAGCCGGCCCTTGCGGGGCCGGCCGCAGCGAGGCTGCCCAGGAATGGGTGTCCAAGGAGAGGGCGCGAGCGGTGGAGCCTCCGGTCGGCGTTGGGTGCACCATGTCTGGGATCCAGTGCGCGGTGGTTACCGCGAGGATCAGGCGCGCAGTTTGCGCGTGCGGTGATTACGCATGTAACCTCCCATGATGCTAGTGGGGGAGTGGGTGAACCGGCTAAGCGCATCCTGATTTCTTTATAAATTGAGGCTAACTCCATCAATATTTTTATGAGATAAATTATGTGCCTATGTCTTTATGTTCTAAATTATTTGTGTTAATTTATAGCTTCATCTTTTTGTGTACCAAATCCTACAACACTTTCATTTTGAAGCGTGTGTTGCCTCTGTAGGACCCTTCTTCTTAAGAAATTCCTCAAAGTTATTAAGCTTGTCATTTGAAAGCATATTTTGATCCTATCAGATTTTATCAAAAAAGATGATGTTAGGGCTAGATTTGACCGTTCTCCCTCCTTTGACATATCATAAACACTAGCTTGAATCTTGTGATTCGTGTTATATTCCAGTGCTTATCTCATTTCACTATATTCACCTCTCCAGCGCTTTCCTATGTACGTCCACCATGTTTAAATGCTGACTTACAAAAATATAGTTAGATTATTTATTGAACATTATTTGAGAAAAAAGAGTATGCATTTCCTACTTTCAAAATCATGGGAAAAAATGTAACGTTTATCATTATTTAAATTGATTTAATAATTTATTTATTTCATCCTTCTCAAATAAGCTAAGTATCTCGTGCTCCCTATCTTCCTCTCGTACTTTCTTCTCGCCACTCTCTGCCCTACCTTCTCCATTTTCTCACTCGGAATCAATGGCTCAGAGAAGTCTTTCTGTCATCGTTGGAATCCGAGTCTTCACTCTACAAAACTTTCTGTGCGCCTTGTAGCTCCCCCAAAGCTCACAGTTTTATTTCAAGGTCAGCTTCAAAACGTGGTTTCATTTTTATAGTTCTTTTCCTACATACAAGTTGAATCTTTGGATGCTATTTTTACGTTTTGCAATAGATTGGATGCGTTTCTATTGTTGAACGAAGAACATTTTTGAAGGGGATCTTATTTATCTTCATATTGAATAGATTTTTATATGTACTTTTCAAAGATCTTATTTTTTTAGCTCTCAAAGTTCTACTCCCTCTTATCTACGTTTTTTCCCCTGCGAGATAAGGTTGTGCTTTTGTTTCATTTAAGGCGTTTTAAAGAAAATGATTCATTTGATTTACTTAAGTATAAATTACAATAGCCTGCCTGCTTCATTTTTTTTTCATTCTTGTTATTCATGTTTACTTCCTAAACACCCATACAAGGAATATTGATATTCGATCTGAAGTTTCTTTGCCTTTAATCCACTCTAAGGTTTGATAAGAAACTTTTGTTCTTAAAAAATTTCTTAGAGCTTGAGAAATACATGATTCTATGAGTTGAACTCTTCCTTTTTTACGATCTGATATAGTTAAACCAAACTTATTTTAATATTACTTTTGGCCTCCCTTATGTCTTGTCATATATTCAAAATACAATGTACAAACATATTTAAAAAAGATCTTCATTTCATCCGACAGATTCCAACAGAGATTAGAAGCTGGGATTGAGATAAATGGGCAGAGGTAGAGGAAAGGGTAAGAAACCGGCAACTGTAGGAAGGGATGAAGACCCAGAAAGTGAAGGTGAAGAACATAATCCTTCATATAAAAGAAGGGGCGGGTCTCCAAAGTCATTGCCAGATGATGCCGACAAAGAGGAAATTAAAAGGTTTGAAGAAAATGATGATGATTCCACACCTAAAGAGGAGAAAGGGAAGAAGAGGAAGAGGTACTTGCAAGTAAAAGATGACTTCAATACAAACCTGGAAGATAAGGCAACCAACATTAGATCCAAGTTAGAGGAGACTACGAAGACTAATGGCTTCAGGCATAATGGAAGCAGGCGCAAGAGTAAACCTCACCGTGCAGCTGAAGCGGTGGTGCCTGTAGCTGCTGTCTATAAAGGGTTCTGAAGTTTTTGTGACTAAAAACATACTATGGCCATATGTTTTGATGCTTTGATATTTATATTTTGTTGTTTTCTTTTCAATCTTCGCCAAGCTTTTCCTTGTTATCACTGGAGTAAACCCTTTTGCTCATATAATTGGTAAGCATTCTCAGTTTTTATTAGTTTTGGAAAATTTCTGTATTATCTGTTGCTATTTTTCTCTTTTTCCAAACAAGGACAATATATTATCTGTGTTCATCATTGGAGATAAGCTCGAGCTGCACATGAGAGCAGAGAATATTCTCCTATTGGAAGTGAAGATTATTATAAGATAATATAAATTTATGCATGATATGTTTAAGTATCTTGATCTATTATTATAATGTCATGGGGATGTAGAAAGAAATAGCCTTTAAATTTAGTGCTTGGTGTTTGAAATGGTGGGGTGTTACTGGAGTACAATGTGATATAAGAGTAACATTTAGGCTTTGTTTGGCATAACGGTGGCTGTTGATGCCAAAAATGCGCCTCTCCGTGAGCTTGAGAGGTGTATACGTTCGATCCGGGATGCGGGGATAAGGGAGGTGATCATGATTGTCGAATAGTAGGTTACTTTTACGGTTTTGATTAACGGTTGAGGCCGAGAGAAGGGAGAAGGGAAAAAGAGAGGCCGCTGGCAGCGACAACAACAAAGTTCGCCCGCCGCGGCTAAAAAGCCACTCCTGCGACGGGCTTTCCTTTGATTACAAAGCTTGCATTACAACATGAGTTAGCTCCTTTACATGGAAAAACATAAAGGGTACAAGAGAGAAGCTGGCGGCTAGAAAGAGAAGCCTCTAGAGGTCGCGCGGGTTGAGCTATCAAGCTGCGCGGACTGTCTTGATCAAATAGTTCGCATCCTCAAGCCGCTAGACCGTGCGGGTTGATTTCCAAGATCGCAGAGGTTGCCTGAGTGCTGAGGCTTAAGGCCGAGTTGGCCTCTTGAAGTTGCTTGTCGCGGCTCTTAGTCACCCAGGTAGCTGGAGGATGGAATGCGAGGCGGTTTGACCGAACAGTCCGCTGAGGAGATGGAATTCGCTATTGCCCGGCGATAGCGGCCTGGAGAATGTAGCCGTTGCCGAGCTTGGTTGATGGTTGTCGGTGTGTAGAGCTAGCCGCGCGGGCTATCCGCAGAGTCCGCCTGAACTGAGGGTCAGGCCGCAGGTAGTGTCGGCGGATAGGAAAACGTATCCGCAAGGTTTGATGTCGAGGTTGCCCCCCCGGATCTTCTTCCTCAAATGAGAGGCCTAGGGTCCTATTTATAGGATCGAGGAGGAAACTTTCAGAACTGGCCTTGATGACGTCACTTAGAATGGTCAGAGTGCAGAATGGATCTAAGTGTGAGACCGCCTTCTATTCGGCGGACTGCGCGGGCAGGTCGCCCCTGCTAGGCGGACTGAAGAGGCACGCCGCCCATGTTGGGCGGTTTGGAGCAGGTCTCCCCTGTTGGGCGGATTGAGAAGGTATCTACCCTCTTCTGGGCGGACTGAGAAGGTATCCACCCTCTTCTAGGCGGACTGAGAAGGTATCTGCCATCTTCTAGGCGGGCTGAGGCAGACTGGTATGCTGGTCGCACCTGTCGGAGAAAGTGCTCTATCGCCTGGCAATAACCGCTATCGCTATGCAATAACTTGGTTAGCCTACCTAGCCGTGCGACCTGCTGGAGCGTGTTGATGAAACAGCCTGTGCCCCTTACACAGCATGCGGCTACCATGCGGTTCACCCGGATAGAATTGGGAATTCACACAAGAAGAGCTATTGTCCGGAGATATCTCTATTATCGGGCGATAGTGCGGTTAGAAACTTTGTCCGCGCGGCTTAGCAGAAATGCTGGTTGCGAACCCCCGAGACGAGCTGGAGTAGTCCGCGACTAGCGAGCTAACTTAGGAGAGGATCGTTGATTTCTGGGTTAACATTATCCTTGCACTTTTTTTAAGTTTGTAAGAAACTTTGAAAAAGTGGAGACAACCCCTGAAACCACGATCAGCCCCTCAAGAAACAAGAAAAAAGGGAGAGAGAGAGAGATAGAACCTCATGTCCCCCATAAAAGAGTCTGAATTCACTTACTTTTTCCTCTGCAAAGGAGAAATATTCAAAACAAGTAAAAAATGTGCATCTTGCGAATAACTGAATTGTTGACTCAAGATGAAGAAGACTTGTAAACGTCTTCCGCTAAATTCTGCAAAATAGAGATGAAAGGGGGTATGGAAGAAAATTAACTTGCAAGCACCTGAAGGGAACTCACATGCATCTATTAATCTCTACAAAAGAAGAGTAAAGAGCAGATATAAAAGAAAAATAGAATGCAAGTACCTGACAGGAACTCACAAATAACTGTTAATCTCCGCAAAAGAAGAGTAAGAAGAAGATATGAAGAGAAAATAGAATGCGAGTACCTGAGAGGAACTCGCAAATACCTGCTAATCTCTGCAAAGAAAAAGTGTAAGAAGCAGATATGAAAAAAATAGAATGCGAGTACCTGAAAGGAACTCGCAAATACCTGCTAATCTCTGGAAAAGAAGAGTAAGAAGCAGATATGAAAAAAAAATAGAATGTGAGTACTTGAAGGGAACTCGCAAATACCTGCAATTCTCTGCAAAAGAAGAGAAGTTAAAGCAGGTAAAAAGAAATGTGAGGCATGAATACCTGAAGTGGAGTCGTGGATATCTGTTAATCTTTGCTAAATGTTAAATATTGATGTGGTAAGGCAGACATAATTAAATAGCACAAAGAATATCCAACAAACCTAGCTATTAACCGAGTAAATGAATGAGCAGAATCGAGCAGAGATCAAGACATATCAATAATCTGATTGCGCGGTCAGATATGATATCCTCAATATGAAATCCAGATCAGCCAAATGAAACCACTTTGATTAGACCGCACGGTTTGTTGACAAAGAGAACCAGATCCTCCAATTAAAAAATTGGTGCCAAAAATATTCAATAAGCATAGTAGAGGCACTGTTAACTGCCAGCCGATAGAGCTCTATATAAGCTGAGTATATCAAGAGAGTATAAGCAAGAAAGATGATGTCTCGAATTCATCAGATAGGTCGGATTTAACCTGTTAACCTGATAAAAGGCGGTTTACACAAAAAAGGTCTACAACCAAAGATGATCATCGAGGCCGGGTGCGCCCCAGGTGTTCCCCGGGGGCTAAAGCATTGCCCGCTCAAGAAAAATCATCAAGAGCGTAGTCCTAAGAACGGATTAACTGCATTCCCCTGAAAGGGCACAAAGAAGAAAAAACAAAATCCTAAGAAGGAACGATGGACGCACTGCTCTCATGCCTTGGGCTATAAGTTACGCTGATCAGTCAGGCCAGGTGCGCCAAGCGGTCTACAACATTGCTCGCCCTAAAAGATCAGCAATGTTGTGGGTCCCCTGAAGGCATGTCTTGAGAGTACCTTGTAGTGTTCGACTATCATAACGTGAGATGATCACAGAGACAAGGCTACGCCCGGGGCCATTGCTTGCCAAACAATGATCATCTTAGCTGTAATGTATCCCTAACAGAGCGAAGTAGAGCTAACACACTGGGACCTCCCTTGATGCGCATTGTTTGTTAGATACCAGCTAGGATCCGAAGCCCTGAATTCTTCCTGCATAGATTGGATGTCTCCCACTACACATATGCGAACACTCGCCACTATATGTGGTCATCGTGGTGTTACGCCAGAAACCATCCTATGGGGGGACGAGCAAGACCAGACGATATCTCGTTGGTTTAGTGATTCCTTTGACAAAGAGAAAATATGGAGGAGAAACTCCAAAAAGGGAAAAGTGTCAGTACGGAATTTTTGATGCAAAAATATTGAAATGAATGAAAAAGTACTTACGTGTTCCAGAGACAATGTTCAAAGAATAAAAAACAACCAGCTATGATTGCGAAGAGTTTTTGGGAGTTTGCGATGTCTTCATTTTCCTCAGCATTATAGTTATCCAAGTGTGCCTTCGTCATCAGCATCGATGCACTCACTAATAATGAAGTTGACACCGCTGCTGATTTCGCTCACTCCCTTTGAGCCGTAAGGAATGTTCGCTACTTCTTTGCCTTTCGAAGTACACAGATCAGAGTGGTCATCCCTATGGAATAAGTCACGCAATTTACCCTGCCTCAACATCTTCTCCACCAGTTGATGAAGTGCTCGGCAATTTTCAGTGTCGGGTGCCGTTTCTCTTTATGGAATCCGCAGTAGGGATCTGAATCTTTGGATCTTTGATCTGCGGGCTAATAAGGCATGTTATAACCGGTCTTACCTTTCATGACTTGAACTACTTCCTGCATAACTTTTTCTAGTTCATCTTCTAACGAGTTATCACCCGACTGTTGGTATACTGAAGCTGCTTGTGGAGCCAGTGCCGGATAAGCAGGAGCTGACAATTGTGATCTTTTGACCTTGGGAGTGATTCCGGCTTGGGAAGAGGTGTTGATGACATCGTAAATTCCTTACCTTCCTCGCTCACGTTTGAAAATCCTTCTGAGGAGACTTTGGAGGTTGCTCGTACGAAGAAGAAGGATCTTTCTCTGTTACAAGCCTGGAGATATAGTTGGGATTGCTTTTTTCACCTTGTATATATAAGTTGGCAAGGCTGATCATCTCCTGGTATGTCCTTGACACTCGGACATTAGCTTCGAACTTAAGTGGTCCTTCTCTTAAACCACTTATTAAAGTGACTCAGTACATTTCTGGATCGACGTTCTTAATCTCAAGAATCTCTCTTTGGAAACGATCAACAACATGAGCCCAAGTCTCGTTTTCTCGCTGCCTGATCTCAAACAGGGCTTTAGAACCGCCTTTCCTCTTTGTAGAGGTAGAAAACCTGAGTAGAAGTTATCTTCGCAGATCAGCAAAGGAAACGATGGACTGAGGGCGCAGTCCATAGAAACACTCACTCGCTTGTCCATCAAAGGACGTTACGTGGCGTTTGTAACTGGTAGCATCTGTAAGAGTCTTGAGAGCGACGACTGATTCGAAAGCTTGCAAGTATGCTATTGGGTTAGACTCCCTAGTGTAAACTGGTAAACATGGCTCTTTGAAGTGAGCTGGATCGGTTCCTGTCGTACACTCTCTGCAAACAACGATGACTCTTCCTACTCCCCTAACACATAAGGGAAAGGAAAAATGGAGCATAAGATGCAGTTGAAAAAGGAGCAGGAGGATAGAAAGGAAAAGCTGTTGTAGGAGGAAAAACTGCAGGAGCTAAAGGGTACGGATGAATTCCCGGAAAATTAAAGAATCTTGCTGGACTTCCACAGGCGGCTTCCCAAAAAAAGTTTGACGAGCTATAAACTCATCATTTTGAGACCGCAAAGGGGCTGCGGCTTGCCCTGGCGGGTAGGTTGCCGGACAGGTCGGCGGATGAGTTGGTGGATAAACAGGAGGGTAAACCGGCAGATAGGTCTACGGATTCCCCAATGTTGGTGTCGGGTTGACTGGAGGAACCGGCGCTGCTACGGGTTGTGCCTCTAATCGCTGCGTGATAGCAGCTAGAGTACGGTTGATTGCCTGCAACGGTTGGGCGGTTTCCCGACACGATTGCTCCAAGGCTTCCCAAAGAGGATCTTCACTAGGACTTGAAGGAGCGAGGTTCACGGCAGGTTGATGATCTGTCATGGCTAACCGTTGGATTTCACCGTCTATTCGAAATCTGAAGTTCGTGTGTTATGTTGATGCCAAAAATGCGTCTCTCAATGAGCTCGTTAGGTGTATACTTTCGATCCGCGATGCGGGGATAAGGGAGGTGATGAGGACTGCCGAATAGACAGTTACTTTAACAGTTAGGATTAACGGTTGAGGCCAAGAGAAGAGAAAAGGTAAAAAGAGAGCCCGCTGGCACCGACAACAACAGAGTTCGCCCGCCGCGGCTAAAATGTCACACCTGCGCCTGGCTTTTCTTTGATTATAAAGCTTGTGTTACAACATGAGTTAGCTCCTTTACATGAAAAAACATAAAGGATACAAGTGAGAAGCTGGCGGCTACAAAGAGAAGCCGCTAGAGGTTGTGCGGGTTGAGCTATCAAGCCACCTAGCCGCATTGACGTTCTTGATCAAATAGTTCGCAGCCTCAAGCTGCCAGACCGTGCGGGTTGATTTCGAAGATAGCAGATGTTGCCTGAGTAATGCGGCTTAATGCCGGGTTGGCCTCTTGAAGTCGCTTGTCGCGGCTCTTTGTTTCCCAGGTCGCTGGAGGATGGACTGTGAGGCGGTTTGAGCGAACAGTCCGCCGAGGAGAAGGAATTCTCTATCGCCCAGTGATAGTTGCAATCGCTCGGTGATAACAACCTAGAGAATATAGATTCTACCGAGCTGGGTTGATGTTTGTCGGCCTGTAGACCTAGCCGCGCGAGATATCCGCGGAGTCCGCCCGAACTGAGGATCAGGCCGCAGGTAGTGTCGGCGGATAGGAAAACGTATCCACATGGTTTGATGCCGAGGTTCCCCCCGGGTCTTCATCCTCAAATGAGAGGCCTGGGGGCCTGTTTATAGGCTCGATGAGGAAACTTTCATAAGTGGCCTTGATGACGTCACTCAAAATGGTCAGAGTGCAGAATGGATCTAATTGTGAGATCGCCTTCTATTCGGCGGACTGCTCAGGCAGGTTGCCCCTGCTACGCGGACTGAAGAGGCAGGCCGCCTCTATTGGGCGGTTTGGAGCAGGTCGCCCCTGTTGGGCGGATTGAGAAGGTATCTTCCCTCTTTTAGGCGGACTGAGATGGTATTCACCCTCTTCTAGGTGGACTGAGAAGGTATCCGCCCTCTTCTAGGAGGACTGAGGTGGACAGGTATGCTGGTCGCACATATCGGAGAAAGGGCGCTATCGCCTGGCGATAACCGCTATCGCTAGGTGATAACGCGATTAGCCTACCTAGCCGCAGCACCTGCTGGAGCGGGTTGAGGAAACAACCCGCGCCCCTGTAGAGCGTGCAACTATCATGCGGTTCGCGCGGATAGAGTTGGGAATTCACACAAGAAGAGCTATCGTCCGGCGATATCGCTATCGCTGGGCGATAGTGCGGTTTGAAACTTTGTTCGCGCGGCTTAGCAGAAAAGCTGGCCGCGAACCCCCGAGACAAGCTGGAGTAGTCAGCAACTAGCGAGCTAACCTAGGAGAGGATCGTGATTTTCTGGGTTAACAGTGACAGTCATAAACTTATGGATTTAACAGTCATTCATTAACGATCACCTAACAAACTTAATTCATCCCTAAAAGTAGATGAAGTTACTTAGGTGTGCTTTAACAAATGACTGTTTAACCCCCATGTTCACGACTGTCATCACCGTACCAAACAGAGCCTTAATTTGAATGATAATATTTGCAAAATTATAATTTGGCTTCAGGTGTTCAATGGATTGGAATTTTTGATCTTGCAAATCTCTTTGATTGTTAATCTGAGCATTGTGTAGATGAAGAGTGTTAAGACGTAAGCATTGCAAGAAGAGAAGAAATAAAATTAAAATTGACCACGATAGAGGATGTTTGAGTTATACTTGTATGGGTAAAAATGCACTGATAAAAAGATAGATAAATTTAGTGGTTACGGATTAGAAAGGAGATGGGCAAACATCTATTATGGCATGCGATTAGAAATTCAAATTAATTGTGAAGATTAGGTTTATTAACTCAGATGGTGTGGTAAGAAGTTAATCACAAGTAAATTGTGAAAAATCGGTTTACCATCTCTAAACAAGAAAGTCACATTTTTGCGCTGCACGGTTATGAAAATTCACAAGCAGCGGGGTGAATTGTATGTGTCATTTCCCATTTAGCTAATAAGCTCAAGGATATTGTAATTCTGCAAGCTGTACTTTCAAATACTGTATTTGAGGCTGTTGTTGGAACTACTTAGGATATGCAACTAAAACCAGTTCTTGTTAATGGTAAAAAGGGAGCTTTGAATGTTGGATTGTTCTTATTTTACTACACCCTCCCCCAAAACAGTATTTCTCCCAAAATAACAAAGATGAGCATTCTTCACATGTTTCTAGTGATTCACACGACATCATCAAATGATACAAGCCTTGGATAAGAATCTACAATGCAGCCTTTGTTAGCGATCCTTTACTCTGATAGTTGTTGAGTTCTCATTATTCATCTAATGCACATTGGAATACCAGAACTAGTGTCAAATAATCATGCAAACTCAATAAATCAAGAAAACGAGTTTATACTTGCGACAAAATCAAATTTCATGAATATTGCTTGAGAACCAAATGCAGAACGTAATTCACGTCTCTATTGATATCCACAAGAATGCCAAAAACACCACGTAGGTCATCCAACGATCGCGGATTAGGAAGATAATTTCCATTCTCTATAAGGAAATACTAGTTTTGTTTTTCCTACAGAAATTCCTCTATGTTCCTCTCCTCCCAGAATGATTTCTGTCGAATGAATAATCTATTTTGCTTCAGTTTCTCAAACTGCCATTATTATCTCTGCAAGAGAGATTTCCAAAATCCTGTAAGAGTGAAGGTTATGATAATGTCATAATCATTTTTCAGTTTAGAAACAACAAATAAGAACTATCAAAATTCCCCAAGTTCAAAATCGACAAACAAGAACATCTATCAAAATTCTCGAATTCTGCTGAACTCAACGTACGCCAGTTTTTCAAATTGATGTGCGTTGATTTCTCAAATTGACGTGCATCAATCTCTAGCAAACGGTTCTAATTTTTTTGTTAAACGCAAACCAAATCAACTTACATCAAGTTCTCAAATCAACATGCGTCAAATTCTATGGGGTGCTTCTGTTAAGCGCAAACCAAATTGACTTGTGTTGATTTCTTAAATTGATGTGTGACTAATACTGCCTTAACAACCAATTTGAATCTAATTTGATAAGCAATTAGTCTTGATCGCTATTTAATTAATTTTCAATTAATTAAATTTCATAGATTCATGTTTTGGCCTTAGTTTTTCATTTATATCTAATATAAATAAAAATCAATACGATCATTTATCTAATTTCATAAACTTTTAACGTGCGATCCTGTAAATTCATATTACAATAACAGTAAAATTAATATTGTGATCGCTTCTGGATCACAAATCCAAACATCGAGAATTCCTCGAACAATGTGATAACTCACAACATGTAAATCCTTAGTCCATCGTCCTCTTTCTAATACTTAAAAAATGTTCTTGTGAATTTTGGCCAATAACGAGCAGGTATATAAACAATGATTTCAAATCCACAGGCTAATCTTATTGTAGTAACTTTACACAAGGTAGAGTTTAGTTTTGGGGTGTAATAGTGGATGAGTTGACATAAGTCACCCTTATTGTCACTTTACATAATCGTACATGAGATTTTCATATCATAGCTTCTCGTTCAATTCTTTCAAAGTAATTAGATACTTTTCTTCGCTCTAGAATCTCCTCCCTTCTTCCACTCTGTCACGAAGAGTAACTCAGACCAATTCATTCACATTTTCATGTTACAATTGAGCACTTTCCATTTATAATCGAAGGAGAAGATTCGTCTTTGTGAAATCTTCATGTTTTCCTCCACTATCCTAGTATGCAAACCAAACCCCAAAGGTATAGCGTTGAATCAATAAAGAACTTTTTCTTAGTCTGTAGAAGACATAAGTTGTACAATATTGGGATGTATGGGTTCGAGAAGGGTAGTGATTCATTCGTAATACTAGTACTACCATTCTAAAGACCAAAGAGTAGGGTTACGGGGGGGGGGGGGGGGGGGGGGGGTCTTTGTTCCTTGTTCTTGATGCGGCCCGACAAGAGTACCGATGTCGCACAAGTATTAATAAATGGGAAGTAATTCCCAGAGTATTTAATCTCGTGGAACACGACAGTGGAGTTTACTTTCGTGAAGTAGTTGACATTGAATTCTTGGCTGGAGTATTAAAGTGAGTATGTTGTGGGGGGGGGGAGGGGGTAGATTTTGACTAAAAACACTAGTGCAATGAAGAGAAGACTAAATTAACCTGCGGGTCGCCGACACCGCTTCTCACCTTCGTAGGTCCCCTTCCTCCACTTCACACACACTCACACAGTGAGGGCCTCCTTCACCTCTTCATACCTCCACTGGTCACACTTCTACTCTTCGCACACTCATTGCGCCTTGCTCTAGAAAAGGACAACATACTTGCTTGTTTCTAACTCAACGACGTTGCAACATAACAAACAACTGCAAGATCACAACCACAAAGCCATTCACATTCGCAAGAACACAATACTATCAAAACTAGAGGAACAACTACATGTCTATGACATACACAAATAAGAGTGAGCCTATGAAACTGTATTCCCAATGGTCATGCTGCATCTACACTTTGTAGAACACTTCAAATAATACTACAATAATCTTTAAAGTGAGGAAACATATACAAGTTATAGATCCTTAGCACAGAGGAAACGTGAGACTCTTCATTGAATTCAAAGGGTAGCCTGAATTAGTTCACCATCAAGTCCTCTTCCTCGTTGGCTTCTTCCATGATATGGGAGGAACTATCACCTTCTCCTAATCACGTCTTCACCTGGGGTTTGTTCACCTCAACACTAAGGTCTCCAGACTCTCCAAAGGACCCATGTAAATTCCTCCAAACACCTTTAGGAAGTTCGGGGAGGTAGGAGATGGCTAGGGGTTGAAACCCTAGACTTCTGGGTGAAAAACGAAGGATACAACACGTGCAATTGATCTGGCTAAAATCACGAGCATCAGTTATATAGGAAAATAGAGTGCACACGCATGCATGACATTAACACCTCCAGAAATCTAGGCACCCGGGTCTCTCATGTGCAATTGCATGTGCGAACTTGTGCATGAGAAAGACCGCACACAAAAATTCAGATGGACAAAAACAAGCTACACTATGGGGAAAGAAGCGCACACATGTGCTAAAAACATGCATGAGCGTGCATAAGTCAAGTTGAATATAACGTCCCTCCAACATGTACAAACGTCCACACTTGTAATTAGAATTCATCCACACAACCCACATGAACAATAAATCTCAATATGAGCAATAATTTTACACATATAGTACAAAATTGGATGAAAACAATAAAAATGATAGGGTGAAAACACTATACGAAAACACATATCAAATTAATCATACTTGAATGATTACTCATCCCGAGCAAACCACTATCCTCATAAGTACTCGACAAGGCTAAAATGTAAATTAGAAAGTGATAGAAATATGTAAACATAGAAGTTTTGTGCTCAAGGTGCAATATGAAGAAAACTAGAAATATGTCAATGTATACTACATATTTATACTTTTCAAAACATCATATCAACTGGTTATATTTACTCCTAAATAAGAAAATTGGATCCTCCAAGATATAACACAAAAAACTAGTGTTGCCACTGAGCTTAACATTATCTTCCTAAGATTACGTTGTAGCCTCCAATGAAATCCATCAATGACGATGACCATAAGCTTGTCAGATCACAGTCTCTTCGTTGCGTTGGCTAAGTTTAATTCTACGAATCAATAGGATTTGATATTAAGACAAAACATTAGGCTTGGGTTTAAGGTGAGATAAGTAAAGGGTTTAATCACACTTAAACAAATATGAGAGCTAGCATTAAAATCAGTCTACCAAAGGAAAGAAATGGGATGTGACACCCCCTAACATTGCATGTGGGGCCACTTCCACAATATCCAAACTCTACTCTCTCTTTTTATTCAAATTATAGTTTTTTTCTTTTCCATTTTTCTTTTGTTCTTCTTTTATCTTTTTCAAATGATCTTCCTTTTAAAACTTTTTTAAAGGCACCCAAATAATATGCTTTAAACAAACACCACATCACAACATTTCAACATAAAAACTGCAAGTAGAAAAATCAGATTTTGAAATTTAAGCTCAAATTTAAGTGTGAGATTAAGTTGCTCTTTTAGAATTTGATGATTGCATGGTGGGAATGAATCAAAAGGATGAGTGTAAAGACCCAAAGAGTGTATGCAATGGTAGAACTGGATAAACATGGATGCAAAGGCTCAATCAACCCAAACAAAACCTTTCATTTTCACAAAATTAAACTAACCTAAACAAATGCTTTGAAAGTTTCTAGGGGCAAGTTCTAGACGTCAAGAAAGGATTCCCTTTCGTCAAAGTCAGATAATACCCATCTAGTGGCTCGTTACACACATTCCTACACTAATCTACAGATGACACCACGTTCTAACTAGGAGTTGATATACACCATATATACATAGTAGAAAATCATAAAATAAGAAGCACACAAAGCAGTTAAATCTAAAATGAAATCATATTTACACATCTGCACAAAACTAGAAACACTGCATGAGTCACTATACACCCCCATAATAAAATTCTAAAAGAAATTTAAACTAATCTAACACCTATGAAAAAACGAGATAGCTCGAAAACTAACGATTAATCAAATCCTAAATGCGTGTGTGCTGAAATGAATGCATGCGTATAAGGACATTTTAAAACATTTGGGGTAAAATTTGAAAAAAGAGCAAAATCATATATGTGTGATTGTTGAGAAAAATGAGTACCACAACTACCCCCTCCCCCAAGATTTAAACATTGCATTGACCTCAATGCATAAAAACATGAAAAGAAGGGAGAAAATGCGTTACCAAATGCTCGATACAGAGAGTTGTTGAGCTCTTTAAGATCTACTCGAGAGGATGCTAAGTGCAGAAAATCTACGAAGATACATCACCCAAAAATTAACAACAAGCTTGCCTCCATTGAGGGAAGAAATGTAGTGGAAGATATATTAGTAGAAGTCTAACAATCACTAAGTAGATAGAGGTGAGGGTTTGCAATAATATACATATTGGATAAGTGGTTCCATCTCTCCCCCTGTACCACTAATGTTCTCAAGGGAGTTAGTAAGCTGTCATATAGTAAGTGTCAGGATAGTGCAATAATACACACACACACACACGCGCACACACATGCACACATACACGCACACACGCACACACACACACACATACAAGCAGACACACACACAAGCACGCACACACACAATATGGAAATAATATAAAAAACACCTATTTGAAAGATTGTAATACAAACTCACATGCATATATAGAAGCATACACAGACTCACACACATACACATGCACCCATGTGCGCTCTTGATGCAGGCCCACACATCACCGTAAAAGACATCGCACTAAACATGATTGCCTCTCCACGTTCAAAATCTACACTTGCACAAAACATCCAATACGGCGCACACACTATTTGATTTTATCAATTAGATGCTAGCGTATAGGTAGCCAAACCGATTAGGATCGAACAAAAGTTATATGCCAATATTCTTTTCGGCTAAAGGGACCAACCAGGTCCGATCGAGCGATGGTTGTACCAAAAGAGATCTACCAAAAAAGTTACGATTCGGAAACAGTAGATCTCTCGCAACAAAAAGAAAACAAAGGTTCGCCAAATCTTTTGAACTTAAATAAAATAAGCATGAATAATAAAATCAAACGAACAAAACAAGATAAATTCAACGTTTCCACGATCACGCCAAAGTATCCACCACAATGAAAATCTAGAGGGAAACACCAAAGTAGAAAGGTTTCGTTACCCAATCGGAATGGATGATTCCTATTCACTATTTTCTGGATCGTCCTTCAACGGCTCCGCCAGAGTCACGCCGGATGGAGAAAAAACTCGCACGCCTTCACCGCTTCACTCCATAGTTGGAATCAAAAAAGGGGGGGGGGGGGTCTTGCCTTAGCCGAATTTTACCCAAAAAATAAACAGGTTGGTTGGGTTTTGGAGAGGGAGTAGTTTTGGCCGGATAGAGGGGGGGGGGGGTGGTTGGGTTTATGAGGTAGATGAAAGGAGAAGGAGGAGGAGGTGGAGAGGAGACCAAATTGAGGGAGGGGAAGAGAGGTGGCCGACGACCAAAGAGAGGGGAGGAGGAGGAGGAGCCGAATTTTCCAAGAGGGAGAGAGGGGAAATAGGGGGGAAAAGATTTCAAGAAAGATTTAGGGATCCAAATTCTTATCATTCATCCTCTAAACAATATGACCAATATCATGGCCTATATATATGATTACACCACTCCATCTCCTCCAATTCAAAATTCAAAATTCAAAATGACACTATGATGGTTATATGCACCTATCATGAAATAAAAAATAATACAAAATTCAAATGCATGAAATTAAAATACTCTTGATGGTTATAAGCACCCATCATTACATGAAATTAAAATAATAATGAAATGCTTGGAAATAAAAATGCTAAAACATAAATGATAAAATATATAATTATAATTATGTAATTTATAATTATATATTTTATTTATTGGCAGCGGCAAACGTCGAGCAAAACATGTAGCGGCGGCAGCGTTGGCGAAGAAATGTCATGGTAGACTCCCATCGTCGAGCTTACGGAAACGACCGTCCCAATCCACGAACTCTCTATGACGGGGATCCATGGCCGCATTAGCATCGTCACCATCAATCCTCCCCACTCAAAATTACTCATCACCGATGAGTGGCCTGAGAGGGAAGAATAGTCCAAAGCAGTAGCAACATGGGGCAAATCTGACCCCGTAATCCGTGTCGTAGTAGCATGAACATCCCATAGCACTACGAACCTATCAGGTGTAGAAATAGCAAAACTCGAAATGGTGTCAGGTAAAAGAAAATTAACTTGAATCTTACCATCTGGTTCAAGAACTAAGGAGTCCACGTGAAAAATGGACATGACAGTACTAACACTCCCCAACCCAAAAGAATATTTAGTGGTAGGAAGAAACAACGGAGAAAGCCACTCAGGTGGCATGGAGAAGTACAGTAAAAAGTCCGGAAACTTGAAATAAAGTGAAACACCATGCGCTATAGAAAAATCTAAAATAAAAGCATGAAATCCGACGTTCTTCATAATCATGGATGGGTCGGTGTTCCTACATATTAATTTATTAACGGAGCCAGAAGGCATCCACTCGGGGACTGACCAGACTAAACCCAAATGACTAAATATAGCACCAGACAGTCTCAAAATGGAGTGGAAGTGCGTGCAACAAAACTTAAAATGAATCACTAATGTCCTAGATAGATGAGTAGAGAAATCATGTGCTACATGACTTGACCCAAAAGAAGAGGATAAGGGAGGTAAGTCAGGGGGCACGAGAGCCTTATAATCAAAAAATGACTTTCATTGCCTCCAAATTCGCAGTTCTAAATTTATATTTAATATTTTCATGCTTGGCATGAAGATATGCCAAGGGGAACCGCTCATCATAAATAATAAAGTTTGGCACTCCCGGGTGGGAAAAGATGTACTAGTGATACAACTCATGGGGCCTAACCGTGGTCACTAATGGTTGTGTTTGAGGGTCATCAATAGGCGGTGGATAAATGCGTGCGATCGGGTGTGGTATATAACTATGTGAAGGAGACACCACATCCAGAGACATAATAGCCAAAAAAGCAGAAACAGACGAGGATAGAACCATAGACGGATATGCAGAGAAAGGAATAGTCATATGTGACGCATAGTCAGATCTATGCGGTGCGGTGAATAGACCAAAAACTAGCCCGCTCAACTTACTAAGATCTAAGCGCTGAGACAACGACAATGTAGGAACTAATAGAGTGGGCACGTGACAACAACTAAGTCTAGGACTACCAATTTCACATCCTAAAATGCTAACTAATGTGGGCACAAAAATAGGAGGAAGGGTCGGTAAACTCAAACCCGGGATAAAATTCAAATCAAAATTAATTTCACCTATCGGTGATAACATCAATGAACTCTCTGCCGGGGGTAAAACAAAAGAATCGTCCAAAATTATCCTTTCCTTAGATGTTAACTGGTGGGCCAAAACCCGAACAGGCAAGCGTACCTGTCGAATTGTAGTACCAAGGTCGTATTTAAACACGGGGTTGTCAAGTACTTCTACTCGCGCTCTAACTATTATCCTACCGGAAAATTAAAGGGATTTGAGAATTTTTTAAGAAGCAAAAGGAACGATAAATTGCGAGACGAAAACTTATATAAAAAAGGCTAGCATTCGATCATTGATTCACCATGAAATGAAACGAGAAAATAAAAGGCATAGTTTTAAATTTGCAAATCCAACTTGGCCGTGACGGATCCGAAAATAAGACAAAATCTCGCTAGAGCATTAAGTCTCCTAACTTATAGACGCTTTGATCGAAATCTCTTTACAAACCAAAGAAGCCTAAAGTTGCATTATCGAGGTGATCCGCACTATTGGATTTGACTCCAATCCGGAGGATTTACGTCGTCCTATCTCTAGGGTTGCGTTCAACTCCTTCCTTCTTTGAGTGATCTTTCACATCCACGAGCCTCTCAGCTACTCGAATATGAGATCATAAGCCTACTACCGTATACCGGAAATACGGAGTCGACGCAAAATAAATCAAAGAAGGACCGAGTAGAATTACGCAAAAATAAAACTATGAAATAAAAATAATTCTCATTTCAAATCATGGATCCTCATGATCAAATGCTAAAAGAAGATTAGCTGCGCATATTGCAAAAAGAAACAACGAAACAAATAGAAGAGAATTTCATTACTTGCAAATAAAAAGAGTGTACAAAATATTTAAAAGACTAGATTAGGCTATAAGGAAAACTTGCACTAATTGAAAAGAAAAGATTACACTAACAACATGTAAGCAAAAAGAAAGCACTCTCTTGAACTAGAACTTCACTTGCTCTCCAAAATCCAACTCTCCAAAGCATGAGACCATGGTGCCTTTTATAGATGAGGAGGGAAGATTCTAGAATGAAAAGAAGAAGAGGGGGCAAGGGGGGTGGCCGGCCATGTATATGGAGGAGTGCATGCATGGCATTTAATTAGGTGGAGAGAATTCATGCATGATATTAAATGAAGGAAGATACATTCATGCATATAAATTTAAAAGAAATGAAATACATATAAGAGGGGGGATGGATGGTAATAAAGAGTGGAGAAAAATAATAAAAAGGAGAGAGAGGAGGGAACATGCATGAATGTGGCTTAAATAAAGGAAAAAAAAGAAAAGAATAAAAGAGGGAGAGAAAGAGGGGTGGCCGGCCATATAGGGGGAAAATATTCATGTATGGCATTAAATGATGAGGGAGGGGGGAAAATGAGTGGCCGGCCATGTAAGGATGAAGTGGGCTGCACTATGTGGGCTTGGGAAGCTTGAAGAAGGGCTGAATACACCATATGGGCTTCAAGGAAAAGGGCCGGGCTGCTCCAAACTTCAAGGGCTGCATGTAGGGGGCTGCATTATGTAGAGGGGCTGCACCATAAGTGGCCGGGCTGCATCATGTGGGCTGTTTTGGTGGAAGAGGGCTGCTCCAATTGGGCTTTGAACCTACAAATAAAGCAAAATAAAACATTAGCTAATACAAATAAGACTAAACATATCATATCATACTATTGATTAATTATATTCATAACAAAATATAAGTAAACATAAAACATAAAACATGTACTAAAACTATAGATTTTTAAATCAAAACATAATAAAATAAAATTGCAACATAACAAGCAAATAAAACTATAATAAAACTAGGAATTATAATATCCTAACACAAAAAGACTTTAAGAAGAAATAAAACAAAACATGCATAAAAATACTTGAAACATATAATTAAACTAGGATTTTTGCATACTAAACTACCCCAAAAATGATGACTAAAATAAGTCATCAAATTCCCCCATGCTAGAGTATTTGCTTGCCCTCAAGCAAAAAAAACTTAAAGAACTAGGGAATGAAAACAAAGAAGATTTAGGTTGCAATATTTAAGAAAAACAAAACATGAAAAAATTAAACTATCCTAATTCCTATGTTAACAACTAGTGGGTGAGAAGTGCACAATAGAAAACTTGAAAGTGGAGACCTAAAAATATCATTAGAACATAAGAAAAGTCTACACATTTCTAAATCTTAAAAAACAAGGCATCCAAGATAAATGAAAATAAGGACAACAAAAAGTAGAGGTTCTAAATAAACGGCGCATTAACAAACTACTAGGTTGCTAGATAAACATTAACCCTAAGACACTCCAAGATAACCTCCAAAGAAATCCATCAATGATGGTGGCCATAGGCTTGTACGTTCACACTTTCCCCACTACGCGAAATTAAGTTCTAAGATCATTAGGACTTCTACTAGGCATTAAAACTTGGCTTAGGTAAATGATTAGGAAGTGTAATCAAAGATAAACATGAAAGTTTTAGGCACTAAACCAAGGTGAGCTTAAAAATAAATAATAGCATAAAAAAAGATGACAAATAACAAGTATGTCATTTCTCCAATATGAAACTACAAAACAAGGCCATGAAATTTTCTTTTCTAAATTTGGCCAAACATAAACTTTTTGCATTCATCATTTTTTTTGCTTTTTTTTCTGATTTTGTAATGATATATTTTTTCTTTCTCAATTTTTTTCTTTTGAATAACATTTGATAAGAAAGCTCCAAAAAATGAGCTTGAGAATTTCCTAATCATTTCAAAAATAATATCCTTCCCACAAAAATAATTTTTAAGCTCAAATTTATAGTGCAAAAATAGGAAAGATATTTGGCTTTGGTGAACATAATGAAATGAAAGGTGGAGCTAAAAACAAAGAAAATAAGGAAAAGGCCCAAAATTGTTTTGCAAGGGTTTTGTTTTTGGTGGGCATGAAAAGCTCAAACTATTCAAATGGTGGCCTAAATCATTTCTAAAGAACGTAAAAACGGCGCAAATGCTTCGAGAGTAGCTTGGTACAAGTTCTAGACACCAAGAAAGACTACCTCGCAAATGAAAAAGAGCTAATGATACCTAGCAACCATTCGTAAGCAACTAACCGAATAAAAAGACATAACTACAAATTGCTAACTTAAAACGTAAAAATCAAATGCCTATATTTAAGAAAAAGAAACTAGTAAACTAAGCTATGTTAAACTGATAAATTTAGAAAACCAATTCAAAGAAATCTAAATAGAACTAAGAAACCGCACGGGCCTACACATCACTAGAAGAAACATAAAAATAAAGATAGAAAATAATTTTAGGTTTTGTTTTTCAAATAGATTTTAGCACAATTTTTTTTTGATTTTTGTTTTTCTAATTTTTTTTTTGGGTTTTATATTTTATAATTTTTTGGATTTTAGATTTTGATGACATAAAATACTATACTAATATAAAACATAATTTTGTTTTTTTTTTGAAAGAAGAAGAACAAAAAGGAAAAGACAAAAGAAACTAGACCCCCCCATGCTTAAATCCTTCATTGCCCTCAATGAAGAAAACATAAAGAAAAAGAGAAGGGGACTGAGAAGAAGAGAAAAAGAAAAATGCAGGAAAATAATAAAAAAGAACAGGACTTCCCCGGGTTCGTGAGATGAAGGCGGATGTCGCTCCCCCATGCTTGCTTTTTAGAGTACTTGATCGTCAGCAGGTATGACTTGATCCATCTGATATCAGCAACGGCGGAGCGGCGACCACGAACATGGACTTGATTGGCCTTCGGTAGGAAGAGCAAAATAAAAGCAAAACATAGATAGAGTCCATGGGCAGATGCCCGATAATGTTTTTTTTTATTACAATCATTTAAAGTCCGAATAAAAGAGTCACAGAATAAAAATAATAAGTCCAAAACGAAAATGTCCATCAGAAAATAAGAGAACTAAGAATCAAACAGAAGATTCTCCTTGGCAGGAGTCACAGAATCATTAGAGAAATAGAGTTTAAGTCTATGACCATTAACTTTAAAGTCCCCCTTATCGGGGTGTGAAAGTAGCACAGTGCCGTAAGGAAAAACATCCTTGACCGTGAACGGTCCGGACCATCTAGATTTGAGCTTTCCCGGGAAGAGACGTAAACGCGAATTAAAAAGAAGAACTTGATCGCCTGGTTTAAAAGTTTTAGGGTGGCGCAGGTTCTTATCGTGATACAATTTCGTGCGTTCTTTGTAAATTTTATTATTTTCGTATGCGTACGCTCGCCACTCGTCAAGCTCATTTAGTTGGTTTTTTCTATGCTCGCCGACCGAGTGCGGATCGAAATTAAAAAACTTTAACGCCCAGTACGCACGGTGTTCTACTTCTACGGAAGATGACACGATTTTCCATAGACTAATCGGAAAGGAGTACAACCGATGGCGGTCTTGTACGCTGTCCGATAGGCCCACAGAGCATCGTCCAATTTTAAAGACCAATCCTTACGAGAAGTAGAAACGTTTTTCTCCAAAATTCGTTTAAGTTCGCGATTGACTACCTCGACCTGACCGTTAGTTTGGGGGTGATAAGCGGTGGATAATTTATGCGTAACGCCATATTTGGCTAAAGCCTTAGTGAGTTGAGCGTTGCAAAAATGACTTCCCCTATCACTAACGATCGCTCGAGGAAAACCAAAGCGAGAAAATAATTTTTTTAAAAATTTGACAACAACGCGAGCATCATTATTTGGTAGAGCTTGGGCCTCTGCCCACCTAGAAACATAATCGACTGCGACTAGAATATATTTATTTCCTAAGCTGGAGGGAAATGGGCCGACAAAGTCTATGCCCCATAGATCAAAAACTTCGCATTCGAGAAAGTAGTTTTGTTCCATTTCATGTTTATTTGAGAGATTTCCAGTCCGCTGGCATCGATCGCACCCGCCCACAAAGATTTGTGCATCTTTAAATATGCTTGGCCAATAGAAGCCAGCACTAAGTACTTTGTGTGCGGTGCGGTTAGCTTGATAGTGCCGCCAGTCGGACCTTCATGAACATGTTTTAAAATTATGTGACCCTCTTCCCGTGAAACACATCTCCTAACCACCTGGTCCGCACAAATGCGAAATAGAAATGGGTCTTCCCAAAAATAATACTTCAACTCCGAAAAGAATTTCTTCTTTGGTGAGTGGAGTATTCTTTTGGGAGGACCCGGGCCACAAGATAATTGGCCAGATCGGCAAACCAGGGGGTAGGAGATGAAGAAATAGTAAAAAGACGCTCATCCGGAAAAGAATCATTAATAAAAGTTTCATTTAAAAGATCTAGATTTGGATTTTCAAGACGAGAGAGATGATCAGCTGCTAAGTTTTCCGCTCCTTTCTTATCCCGAATCTCCAAGTCGAATTCTTGAAGTAAGAGGATCCAACGGATAAGACGCGGCTTGGCATCCGGTTTAGAAAGGAGGTACTTCAGAGCGGAATGATCCGTGAAAACAATAACCTTAGAAAGAGTAACATACGGTCGGAATTTATCAAAAGCAAAAATAACCGCTAAGAGCTCTTTCTCCGTCGTGGTGTAGTTTTCTTGCGCAGACGTGAGAGTTTTACTAGCGTAGAAAATCGGATGAAAGTTCTTAGCGATTCGTTGACCTAAAACCGCACCTACCGCATGATTACTCGCATCACACATGATTTCGAAAGGTAAATCCCAAACTGGGGCGATCAAAATAGGGGCATTTATAAGTTTAGATTTAATTAATTCAAATGCCGCGAGACATGATTCATCAAAAACGAAAGGAGTGTCTTTTTCGAGAAGGTGGGTGAGAGGCTTAGTAATTTTTGAAAAGTTTTTAATGAATCGTCGATAAAAACCCGCATGCCCTAAAAAACTTCTAATTGCTTTAATATTTGTAGGCGGCGGTAACTTTTCAATTACTTCAATTTTTGCCTTGTCCACTTCAATTCCCCTAGCGGAAATGTTGTGGCCAAGTACTAAACCTTCACGTACCATAAAGTGGCACTTCTCCCAATTTAAAACTAGATTCGTTTCTTCGCAGCGATGTAAAACTTTTTCCAAATTTTCTAAACATAAATTAAAGGAGTCGCCAAAAACAGAAAAATCGTCCATAAAGATTTCCATAATATTCTCTACATATTTATCAAAAATGGCAAGCATACACCGCTGAAAGGTGGCGGGTGCGTTGCATAGTCCGAAAGGCATTCTACGATAAGCAAAAGTTCCGAAAGGGCAGGTGAATGTCGTCTTCTCTTGGTCCTCGGGTGCGATAGGGATTTGAAAGTATCCCGAGAGACCATCGAGGAAGCAATAAAAATTGTGCCCGGACAACCGTTCTAGAATTTGATCGATAAAGGGGAGGGGGAAGTGATCTTTTCGAGTGGCATCGTTTAGCTTACGGTAATCGATGCACATCCTCCATCCCGTTATCGTCCTAGTTGGAATTAAGTCGTTATTTTCATTTGGTACTACCGTAATCCCTCCCTTCTTAGGAACAACCTGTACCGGACTCACCCACTGACTATCGGAAATCGGATAAATTATCCCCGCATCTAATAACTTAAGCACCTCTTCCTTCACAACCTCTTTCATATTTGGATTAAGACGACGTTGTGGTTGAACTACACCCTTAGGATTATTGTCAAAAAATATTTTGTGTGTGCAGAAGGAGGGGCTTATGCCAGGAATATCACAGATTTGCCACGCTATAGCTCGGCGATGCTTTTGTAGTACTTCGATCAACTGATCGTTTTCGGATTGAGATAAATAGGCCGAGATTATAACGGGCAACTTAGAATTTTTTTCAAGAAAGGCATATTTTAGATGATCAGGGAGTGGTTTTAAATCCAGATGGGGTGGCTCATTATAAGAGTTTTTCAAATTCTTATCTTTTTCAAAAACAAGACTTTCATACTTACTTCTACCAAAGACAGAATCATTTTCAAAATTTATTTTTGCGGACATAATCGTGTTTTCAAAATCATGTGAAGAAATTTCAGAAAAAGAAGAGGAAAATTCATTTGAAGAGATGTTGGAAAGGGAAAGGGAAGAATCTTCATTTAAAACATCAATAAAGAAGCATGAGTCATCATTTTGTAAGGAATTTTTCATTGATTGATTAATTGAAAATGTGACCTCATCATCTCCCACACGTAAAAACAACTTCCCGTTACTAACGTCTATAACCGCTCGAGAGGTGGCTAGAAATGGTCGTCCAAGGATAAGAGGGACCTCGACGTCCTCTTCAATATCAAGAATGACAAAATCCACCGGGAAGATGAATTTGTCGACCTTTACTAGCACGTCCTCAACGATACCTAGTGGATACTTGATAGACCTATCGGCTAACTGGATACTCATTCTTGTAGGGCTAAGAGTGCCTAGTCCTAGCTTTTTGAATAAAGAAAAGGGCATCAGATTTATGCTCGCTCCTAGATCCGCTAACGCATGTTTAACGAACAGATCACCAAAAACGCACGGAATGGAAAAACTACCCGGATCGTTTATCTTTTTAGGAAGATTAGAGTTTTTAACGACCGCCGAGCATTCTTCATTTAACGTTACATGCGATAAATTTTCTAATTTCGTTTTGTTCGTTAATAAATCTTTGAGATATTTGGCGTACTTAGGCATTTGACTAATCGCTTCATGAAATGGTAAATTAATATGAATTTGTTTAAATATTTCAAGAAAGCGTTGATATTGATTATCTAATTTTTCTTGCCTAAGTCGGGCCGGATAAGGGGGTGGCGGAAATTCCTTTATGATAAGCGGAGCATCATTTTGAACGTCATTATTAGAAAAAATAGAAATATCTTTTTCTTTATCTAAAGTAGATTTTTCATTTTCAAAATTTGTTTTATCATTTTCCGTAGGGGTAATTTCTTCCACAACAGGAGGGACAATCACCTTTGGCTCTTCCCTTGTGGTGGGCTCGTTAACAACTTTACCGCTCCGAAGGGAAATTGCATTTGCGTGTTCCCTTGGGTTAGGCTCAGTGTTCGAGGGAAGAGTTCCAGGTGGTCTCTCGGAAAAGGCCTTAGCGAGTTGGCCGACTTGATTTTCTAAGTTTTTCATTGATCCTGTTAAACTTCTAATAGTGGCATCGTTCGAGCTTATATATTTAGCGAGGATCTCTTCCAAAGGGGAAGGTTTTTGAAAATTTTGTTGCGGAGGTGGTGGTGGTGTAAAATCGTGCGGTGGGCGTATGGCGTTAGCGTTATTACTCCACGAGAAATTTGGATGATTACGCCATCCGGGGTGATAAGAATTAGAAGAAGAAGAAAAACCAGGCGGAGAAGAAAAATTCGTAAAAGCAGAAAAATTGTTTGCAGAATTATTTTGAGCAGGCCTGGGTATGTTCCCCAGATAATCCACCTGCTCGGCAGCAGCAGCATTCACATTTTCATATACCTTAGCGGCGGAGGAAGCAGTCATCTCCGAAATCTTCTTGTTTAACATTTCCACTTGTAGCGCCAGTTGCGAAACCGAATCCACTTCATAGATACCTGCAGGTTTAGATGGGCGAGACCTGGACGAATTCCACTGATAAGTGTTCATCGCCATGTCCTCGATAAGCTCAAGAGCGGCTTCCAGAGTTTTGCGGTCTAAATAACCAGCGGAAGCGGCATCTATCATTTGCTTTGTCTCTTGGTTTAGCCCATTGTAAAATGTCTGAACCTGTAACCATACAGGCAGAGCATGATGAGGGCATCTTCTCAAAAGTTCTTTGAACCTCTCCCAAGTGTCATAGAGGGTCTCAGAAGCAATTTGAGAATAAGAAGTGATATCATTTCGAAGCTTAGCAGTTTTGGCGGGGGGAAAATAACGAGAAAGAAATTTTTCAGTTAAAATATTCCAAGTAGTGATTGAGCCTCTTGGAAGAGAACTCAACCACTGTTTGGCTTTAGTTCTTAAGGAGAAGGGGAAGAGTCTTAGCCTTATAGCATCATCTGAGACACCATTAATTTTAAAGGTGTCACAGATTTCAAGAAAATTAGCAATATGCAAGTTCGGATCTTCATCTTGTAATCCGTCGAACTGTACATATTGCTGCACCATTTGTATGATGCTAGGCTTAAGCTCGAAGTTATTGTTCGCAATGGCAGGTCGAACAATACTTGTTTCAGTCCCCTCCAGGTTGGGTCGAGCATAATCGGACATAGTCCTTTGCTGAGCCATTCCTGGGTTGGGATCTCCCATTTCAGAATAATTACAATCCCCAAAGGAATCCTCAACCGCTGTTTGAGAAGTGGGAGCCCCGAATCGTAGTTGTCTCCGAAAGGAGCGTTCGATTTCTGGGTCCAAATCAACAAGTAGCGACGGATTCGCTCGGGTCATGCACTAGTAAAGAAAACGAGGGAAGATGAGAATGAAAGCTTGGAAAAGAAAGAAAAAGAGGAAAAGAAAGGAAAAATTTTTGTTTTGTTTTTTTTTTTTTGAAAATAGACTTTTTTACGGCTTGGCTCTCGAACTTCCCGAGGACTACCCGGTGAAGGGTTCGCCCGGTACTAGGTAAAATGGTGGCGCTTAAAGCCCCTTACCCTTTTCGAGAGATTTTAGGTGGGGTAGAAATTAAAATGAGGTGGGTTGATTATAAAAAAATTTAAATATATAAATTATAATTTTTATGATTTTTTTGGAGAAGTAATAGCGCAAGCGTTTTCAAAATATTGACGAAGAAAGCTCCCCGGCAACGGCGCCAAAAACTTGGTGGGCCAAAACCCGAACAGGCAAGCGTACCTGTCGAATTGTAGTACCAAGGTCGTATTTAAACACGGGGTTGTCAAGTACTTCTACTCGCGCTCTAACTATTATCCTACCGGAAAATTAAAGGGATTTGAGAATTTTTTAAGAAGCAAAAGGAACGATAAATTGCGAGACGAAAACTTATATAAAAAAGGCTAGCATTCGATCATTGATTCACCATGAAATGAAACGAGAAAATAAAAGGCATAGTTTTAAATTTGCAAATCCAACTTGGCCGTGACGGATCCGAAAATAAGACAAAATCTCGCTAGAGCATTAAGTCTCCTAACTTATAGACGCTTTGATCGAAATCTCTTTACAAACCAAAGAAGCCTAAAGTTGCATTATCGAGGTGATCCGCACTATTGGATTTGACTCCAATCCGGAGGATTTACGTCGTCCTCTTCCACAACAGGAGGGACAATGGCGCCAAAAACTTGGTGGGCCAAAACCCGAACAGGCAAGCGTACCTGTCGAATTGTAGTACCAAGGTCGTATTTAAACACGGGGTTGTCAAGTACTTCTACTCGCGCTCTAACTATTATCCTACCGAAAATTAAAGGGATTTGAGAATTTTTTAAGAAGCAAAAGGAACGATAAATTGCGAGACGAAAACTTATATAAAAAAGGCTAGCATTCGATCATTGATTCACCATGAAATGAAACGAGAAAATAAAAGGCATAGTTTTAAATTTGCAAATCCAACTTGGCCGTGACGGATCCGAAAATAAGACAAAATCTCGCTAGAGCATTAAGTCTCCTAACTTATAGACGCTTTGATCGAAATCTCTTTACAAACCAAAGAAACCTAAAGTTGCATTATCGAGGTGATCCGCACTATTGGATTTGACTCCAATCCGGAGGATTTACATCGTCCTATCTCTAGGGTTGCGTTCAACTCCTTCCTTCTTTGAGTGATCTTTCACATCCACGAGCCTCTCGGCTACTCGAATATGAGATCATAAGCCTACTACCGTATACCGGAAATACGGAGTCGACGCAAAATAAATCAAAGAAGGACCGAGTAGAATTACGCAAAAATAAAACTATGAAATAAAAATAATTCTCATTTCAAATCATGGATCCTCATGATCAAATGCTAAAAGAAGATTAGCTGCGCATATTGCAAAAAGAAACAACGAAACAAATAGAAGAGAATTTCATTACTTGCAAATAAAAAGAGTGTACAAAATATTTAAAAGACTAGATTAGGCTATAAGGAAAACTTGCACTAATTGAAAAGAAAAGATTACACTAACAACATGTAAGCAAAAAGAAAGCACTCTCTTGAACTAGAACTTCACTTGCTCTCCAAAATCCAACTCTCCAAAGCATGAGACCATGGTGCCTTTTATAGATGAGGAGGAAGATTCTAGAATGAAAAGAAGAAGAGGGGGCAAGGGGGGTGGCCGGCCATGTATATGGAGGAGTGCATGCATGGCATTTAATTAGGTGGAGAGAATTCATGCATGATATTAAATGAAGGAAGATACATTCATGCATATAAATTTAAAAGAAATGAATACATATAAGAGGGGGGATGGATGGTAATAAAGAGTGGAGAAAAATAATAAAAAGGAGAGAGAGGAGGGAACATGCATGAATGTGGCTTAAATAAAGGAAAAAAAAAAGAAATAAAAGAGGGAGAGAAAGAGGGGTGGCCGGCCATATAGGGGGAAAATATTCATGTATGGCATTAAATGATGAGGGAGGGGGGGAAAATGAGTGGCCGGCCATGTAAGGATGAAGTGGGCTGCACTATGTGGGCTTGGGAAGCTTGAAGAAGGGCTGAATACACCATATGGGCTTCAAGGAAAAGGGCCGGGCTGCTCCAAACTTCAAGGGCTGCATGTAGGGGGCTGCATTATGTAGAGGGGCTGCACCATAAGTGGCCGGGCTGCATCATGTGGGCTGTTTTGGTGGAAGAGGGCTGCTCCAATTGGGCTTTGAACCTACAAATAAAGCAAAATAAAACATTAGCTAATACAAATAAGACTAAACATATCATATCATACTATTGATTAATTATATTCATAACAAAATATAAGTAAACATAAAACATAAAACATGTACTAAAACTATAGATTTTTAAATCAAAACATAATAAAATAAAATTGCAACATAACAAGCAAATAAAACTATAATAAAACTAGGAATTATAATATCCTAACACAAAAAGACTTTAAGAAGAAATAAAACAAAACATGCATAAAAATACTTGAAACATATAATTAAACTAGGATTTTTGCATACTAAACTACCCCAAAAATGATGACTAAAATAAGTCATCATTAACTCATCCACAATAACACTTGGGACATCCTCACTCTCAGGCTTCTCAGATAACTCAGATATAATCTCAGTGGGTGCGATCGTAGGCTCTAACACGATGGGGATCGTATCATGCAGAGGGCACTCAATACTAGGGTGAACTAACACAACGCTAGTAGGGCACGTAATAGGCAATGTAATACTCTCATAAATAGGAACGTAATCATCCCATACATCGTCTTCTAAATCACTTGGGTATCCACTCTCAATTTCAGACTCATCCAAATCGTCGGGCACTAATGTACATGTCGGAATACTCTCACCTACGGGGTCATCCTCAGAATCCAAAGATACTACATCAACATCAAAGAATGACTTATTCTCTTGTTTAATGGTAGCCAAATAATCTAACATCTGAGTTCGATGGTATATAGGGACGTACAGTTCTGTCAGCATGAACTTCATGTCTACCCAACCAATATATAATTTACCATTCTCGGCTCTCAGATGTCGTTCCTCATTCAACCAAAATATCTTAGCTCTACCTAACAACTTTATTCTTGCCACTCGCACCTTATCTTTGTCTGTCCATTTGTACCACTCAAAGTAGCACTCTATTTCCTTAACCCAGTCTAGGAAAACTTGGGGACACCCTAATCCATCATAAGTAGGTGTCTGTCTTCTAGCATATACGTCATAGGTCATTTTCTAGTGGTGACAGGACAGAAGATTCTACTCGAATCTGGTGCACATGCAATGAAAAAAAATGAACCTGACCCACTAAACTCTAGGAAAGACGGATTTGTTCCCGCTTAGCAACTACGGTAATAAAATATTATTCTTGATTTTTTGGATGAAAAAATAGAGATTATTAAATAATTTTTTTTGCAGGAAAATAAAAATATAGACCGCTATTGGCAGACCAGAATTTGTTTTTGTAATTTTGATAAATAAATGTGCAAGACAAGTGCGTGTTGGCAAAATAATAAAAGGGGGAGGGTGCCAATTAGGAAATTGACGTGAACCTCCCTCTGATACCAAATTGATGAAGGTACACACGTTGTCACCGTAAAAGACGGCATACTAAACATGATTGCCTCTCCACGTTCAAATTCTACACTTGCACAAAACATCTAATGCGGCGCACACACTTTTTGATTTTATCAATTAGATGCTAGCGTACAGGTAGGCAAACCGATTAGGATCGAACAAAGGCTATATGCCAATATTATTTCCAGCTAAAGGGACCGACCCAGTCCAGTCGAGCGATGGTTATACCAAAAGAGATCTACCAAAAAAGTTACGATTCGGAAATGGTAGATCTCTCCCAACAAAAAGAAAACGAAGGTTCGTCAAACCTTTCGAACTTAAATTAAATAAGGATGAACAACAAAATCAAACAAAGAAACCACGATAAATTCAACGTTTCCACGATCGCGCCAAAGTATCCACCACGATGAAAATCAAAAGGGAAACACCAAAGTAGAAAGTCTTCGTTACGTAATCAGAATGAATGATTCTGATTCACTATTTTCTGGATCGTCCTTCAACGGCTCCGCCGGAGTCACGCCGGATGGAGAGAAAACTCGTCCGCCTTCATCGCTTCATGTCGTAGTTGGAATCCACAAAGGGGGGGGGGGATCTTGCCTTGGCCGAATTTCATCCAAAAAATAAACTGGTTGGTCGGGTTTTGGAGAGGGAGTAGTGTTGGCCGGATAGAGGGGGGGGGGGTGGGTGGGTGGTCTGGTTTATGAGATATATGAAAGGATAGGGAGGAGGAGGTGGAGAGAAGATCAAATAGTAGGAGGGGAACAGAGGTGGCCGGCAGCCAAAGAGAGGGGAGGAGGAGGAGGAGGAGATGAATTTTCCAAGAGGGAGAGGGGAAATAGGGGGGAAAATATCTCAAGAAAGATTTAGGGATTCAAATTCTTATCATTCATTCTCTAAACAATATGACAAATATGATGGCCTATATATAGAGTTACATCACTCCATCTCCTCCAATTCAAAATTCAAAATTCAAAATGACACTATGATGGTTATATGCAACCATCATGAAATAAAAACAATGTAAAATTTAAATGCATGAAATTAAAATACGCTTGATGGTTATAGGCACCCATCATTATATGAAATTTAAATAATAATGAAATGTTTGGAAATAAAAATGCTAAAATATAAATGATAAAATATATAATTATAATTATGTAATTTATAATTATATATTTTATTTTTTTGTGGCGGCGGACGTCGAGCAAAACATAGAGCGGTGGAGGCGTTGACGAAGAAATGTCATAGTAGACTCCCATCCTCGAGCTTGCATCAACGACTGTCCAAATCCACGAACTCTCTATGACGGGGATCCATGGTCGTATCAGCATCATCGCCATCAGCTCACACACACACACACATGCACATTCACCCACACGCACACACAAACACACACAAATACACATGCACACACACACACACATGCATAAGCACACATACACACATATACCACACTTTGACTACATAGATTTATCATGTGAAGTGTTAAGATATTGACATTCAATGCTTATAAAGTGCAAACTAACGACTGAGATCTCTTATTTGTAGGGTAGCTAGTCCCACAAGAACCACCATTATGGACATATGATGGCAGTGACTTGAATTTCCATGTGTATGGCATTTTAGCACAATTATCCCTAGGCCTTATGTACGGCTTTATGAGTCTATACTCATTCTCCGCCTAACTAGCGATATACTAAAAAGAACCGAGGTATAGCTCATGTCGAACTCCAAGTGTCGAACACCCATACACATGTCAATAGACTAGGGCACACATTGTTTTTTCGACCATGATGTTATTCTTGAGTTACTATCCCAACCTGACTGAGTGTGCTGTTCTGTAGGGCCATTTGACTCGCCACATCATGCACATGAATTATCATCATCACATAGGTAGAGTACACTTCAATTCATTATTAACTAGAGGAGGGGATCAACCTATTAATCTACACATTCAAGAGAACTATAAGTCCTCACATAAATTAATCTAAAACCATGTTATCTTATTACATATGTATATCTAGATTTAAGTAAGATAAAACAATACTATTTCAATCCAAATTTGGTCTCTTAAACGTATTAAACTAAACTAACAAACTAATTTGGTGATTTATGAAGAGACCAATCATTAGACATGCATCCATTTATATATCTTAAATTAGGTCCACTCAAGTTCTTCAATCACACCTCAATTGATAATCATCATTTTTTGCTCAATCCCGGTTTCATCAAAATTTCTTAAACCTATTAATAGTTTCAAATCGAAGTTCTTTATATTTATTTTGTCATCATACTTGCATAAGCATTTCAAGGATAAATATTGCCAAGATGATTCTCTAAAAACTCATACAATATCATGCTCATTAGAGTCGCTTAAAATCCGATTTAAGTATGATAAAATAAATTGATTTGGTATCTTAACAACAATTCAAATCTATATAAGGATTTCAAACTATGCACATCACATGCACAATTTGTTGGCGAAATCAACAATGTCCCTAAAAAGCATCATTTCGTTGATTATATATCACTGCATGTGAAATTGGTGATGCTACCAGAGCTAGGTTCCACAATTTTACCCTATGTTCGAGCTATATAAATAACAAATTTTGAATACTTCTCCACTTTATGTATCAACGTTAGTTTTCCACAATGTGATTCAACATTATTTTCCATCGCTTGATTCACCATTGATTTCCATCCGACAATTTTTGTTGATTTTCATTGCATGATTCATGATTGATCTCCATCTCATGATTCTTTGTTGATTTCCATTATACGATTCTTCATTGATTCCCATCAAACTATTCAACAATGATATCCATTGTAGGATCTACCGTTGATTTCCATCACACGATTCTTTATTTACTTCAATCACATGATTCACCATTGATTTTTTATCACATAATTGTTCATTGATTTACATCGCATGATGCACCATTAATTTCCGGCGCACGATTCACCGTTGATTTCAATTACACGATCCACTGTTAATTTCCATCGAATGATTCACCATTGATTTCCATCACATAATTAAACAATGATTTCAATGTGTAATTCACCATTATTTTCGAACACATGACTCCACATCATTTTCCACCACACATTTTCTTGTTACTTTTGATAGCGTGATTTAATATTAAATACTGTATTTAATTTATTCTATGGATCAATAACACTTCAACCTTGATTTTATGATAATTGGTGTGATAGTAAAATATTTGCATAGTTCTAATCATTTCTCCTTCGGGAACTTAACGATCACGATTATTGGGTCCATTAATCTCAATGTCCCAAATTTGTAAGAAGTCAAACAAGTCAATGATATACACCAAGTTGTATTTGATATGGTTGCAAGTTATTGCGTGCAGGTTAGTCCTTATTACAATGATAGGACAGGTGAACCCAAAGGAGTTAGCTGGATAAGCATGAAATTGCCTAAGTCCACAGACGTTGAGTGGAGCAAGCTTGCTCAATGCCAGATGGCTAAATGAAGGAAGTTGGATAAAGAAATGCAGCTAAGTACACAGACGTTGAGTGAAGGCAGTTCACTTAACGCCATAACACAAAAAACATTGAATAAAGCCGGGTCTGTCAAAGGCTAAGCAGTGTGTAACACCCCAGATTTCCAGAAAGGTGCCTCTGGAAGATATCGCCCGGCAATAGTAGTTATTGCCCGGCGGTAGCGAAGCGCTGAGTGGCCAAGCATTGAGAGCGCTGAGTGGCCAAGCGTTGAGAGTGTTGAGTGCTATTGCACGACTTAGTAGCTACCGCTCAACGATAGCTTGACGTTGAGTGGGGGCGTAGAGTGGTCTACCGAACAGCATTAACCTTACTGATGGCATTACCGCTTCATTATTTTTCTATCTTACGGCTCGGGAAGCTATTGCTCGGCGTTAGAGTTAGCGCCCGGTGGTAGCGGACAGAAGCAGTTTTGTCAGTTGGATTTTTAGCCATTCGATTTCATTTAGTATTTGATCCTAAGGCCCAAGACTCTCCCTCCAGTGTGCTTTTATAGGGTTAAGCGAGATTTTCTCTCATTTCTTCCCCTTTTGAGGTTTTGACTTAGGGTTTAGAGTGAGAGTGGTAGGATGAATAAGGGGAGCTTTATTCCGCCATTGATGAAGCTTTGGAGCCCCGATCATTGATCCAAGTCCAGATCTGTGGAGAGGACTTGGAGGCGCACATTCTCATCCATGCAAAGCAAGGTTTCATGGCAAGGAAGAGGAATCGTAAAGTAACGACACTTCTCCTCTCGGTCTTTAGGATACATGCATGACATCCATTTTGTTTTTTGCTTTCTTTCAAGCATTTGGGCACCAGATCTCTCAAGTGAGAGGGATTCGGGTTGCCATGGTTCAAGAGGAGCCACTGAGTTGATTGTGTCCGTCCTTAGCATGATATTACAGTAAAAGTCCGCTCCATTAGTGGATTAGGCATTGTGGGTGAAGCCGTAGTCACGACCATTAGTCCGAATCAGTGATGTTGCATAACAAGCCTTAAGGATTTTGTTAGAAATTCATTAGAGGCAAGACGCCGTTTGTGATGTTATTTTCACCCTCTTTCGTGTGAGTACATGTAACTAAAACTGGACCAGTGGAAATTAGAGTACACGCGGGGCACGAGGATGGTACAGTATGAATGGTGGATTAGAGTGGGAAAAGGCTTGAGATTGCGATGTGCTAAGGGTGGTTTGTCTCTGTGGTCGGCTGGCTAGCCCGTGATGTGCAATTTATGTGTGGAGAGTGTCCCAGCGAGATGAGCCCTCTTTTGTAAAACTGATGAGGATGCCAAGCTTTGGACATGCTCGGACGATACCAGCTGGGTCTCCTTCGGTGGACTTGGTCCGAATATTGGAGCCGGTCCTGGGTCATCGCGAATGGGTGGGGTCTAGCAAGGGTTCTTAGTATCGGCTAGTTTGTGTGGCAGAATCCTGACGTGAGAAGTCAGAGCTTGAAGGCAAGCCTGGGTTTTGAGACCCACGAGCGGGTGAGGCCTAGATAAGTGTTCCGTGTGGTGGCTTGTATGCCGTTTGGGAGAAATAGGAAGTACCCTTGTTTTTGCAGCTTGAACGCCGATGGGGAAATTGGAAGTACCCGATTTTATGATGTGTTAGATGCATACGCTCTAGGGTGTCTTGGGTGAAGCCCAGGTGTGCATACATGCTGCATAGTAGGCCCCTTTTTATTATAATCTCAACATAGAAACATGTTTGTTGTATGAGACATCCAAACCTGTTTTACTACTTTCAATGTACTTGTATATTTGGATATGAAGTGCTAAACTACAAGGTGATGGAGTGCCCAGGGGTACGCTAGGGACGATAGGGAGGAGATGTGTTGGTTACACTATTGAGGTCAGTCTTTGCTGACCCACATTACAACCAATTTTTACAGGGTAAGGATTACAAGCAGGAGCTAGATCGCCGGCCAAAATGTCCTAAGCCTCATGAAGTGTTCCATGTTGTGTAATAGCTCTATTTTGTCGAAGTTTATACTTATTGCACTATGTATACGACTTGCATGCCGAGTTAGCCTAGGAGTGCTTATCCACGTTGATGGGTGATGTTATTGTTTGAGTCTTGGAATATTAATTGTTGTAAGGCCTTAAGGCCATGTTGATACTCATATATTAGTGGATAAATTCTAGTCTTGTTCTTTTGTTTCCGCTGTGTTTGGTCTGAGTTTTGAGTTGGGTAGTTTATATTATCTTATAATGCTTAAGCTGTAGTGCATGTATGTTATGGGGCCCCCACCAGACCCATATTATACGGTCATTATAGGGGAGGTGTTACATTTTGGTATCAGAGGGAGGTTAGTGTCCAAGGTAAGGTTTCGTGGTCGAATGTCAAAATCGGATCACGTTAATAAGGTATCTATATAGGAGTATCGCGAGACCGTGAGTGTCCTTTAGTCTAAGTTTCGTGAGAGAAGCTGATTCTTATTCTACCTTATTTTTGCTAAGGGTGCAAGCGATGAGACAAGGACGTCGAGGCCACGAGAGGAGCCTTTGGCAAGTAGTGCTACTGCTCTAGGTCCAATGGGCATGGGGGTAACCCCGATTGATTTCTATCGCATGCTTGTAGAAGCAACAGTAGCGACCTAAGTTGTAGCGGTGGCATAAGTTATGACCCCTGTCATGCAGGAAACGACTCTTGTTACCTTGGATGCGACACCGGCCACACAGGACGGAGGAGCCTGACACGAAGAGCCTTTGGTGGAAAGAGTTGTTGTCGGGAAGGGAGACCGAAAAATGAAGCATTTCTTAAGATTTCATCCACCAACATTTAAGGGAGTCGGCACGCCGATCAATGTAGAGAACTTATGAGCGAGAATTAAAGAAATTCTAAGGGCAATAGAGATGCCACCAGAGAAGTAGTCCCAGTTTGCGACCTTCATGATGAAAGGTGATGCTAAGCCGTGGTGGGTGAGCCATTGTGGTCTCCAGTTCCCTAGATTCACCCCATCCATAGAAGAGTTCGAGAATGCTTTCCTGAAGAAGTATATCCATTTGTAGACGAGGTTAGCCCTTCAAAGACAATATCTGCACTTAGTACAGCAGGACAAGACGGTGGATGAGTATGTCTAGGAGTTCACTCGCTTGGGTCGATATGCTGGAACGACCTTGACAGACGATGAGGAGAGGGACAACCTCTTTTATCATAGATTTCGGGAGAATCTGAGACAACCCCTCATAGCTATGAAGAATGTAGGCTTCAATGAGTTGATCAAGGTCGCTAGGACGTTGGAGAGTGATATGGAGCGAAACCAACGTCGGAAGGGTTTGGCAGCCAACCAGGGAGAAGGAAAGCCTTCTCAATCGCAAGGAAAATCTGAAGGAAGTAAGTGGAAAAATAAGCCCAATCCCTACAAGACTTGGGAGAAGAGTAGTACAACGTCGGGGATGGGGGGGGGGGGGGGGAGGGGGGGAGGGAGGGTGGTGGGGGGAGTGTAGGGGTCTCGCTTCCATGGACCACTATTGTGCCATAAGTGTGGCAAGCCGGGCCACATAACTCATTTTTGCACTGAAGGTGGTGCTGAATAGGCGCCAAGGCAAGAGCTGTCGGTTCGCTCCAGGCCCAGCGGGACGGAGAAAGGAAAAATGGCGGAGTCGAGCACTTCCCGTTTCCAACCAGTGGAGCAAAGGGCATACAACCTGTTAAGTTTTCCCGGATCTTTGCGTTAGTAGGGGTTTTATCAACTAAGTCAGTTACAACGAGAAACACATGCAGCAACAAGAGTCTTTCTTGATTAACAACCAACTTATTTACAAGGCGAGACATACATGGCAAGACATGATTCACCAAACAACCACCAAATGGAAAGCAGAGACTGCAAATACAAGACAAGAAAAATCAAGCCGCGCAGACTAAACACCAAGCTGCCGGTCTACTACTGTGGAGTCCGCTCAGTCCGCCAGGTCACTAGACCGCAACCCAAGTGGCGCGGACTACCCCTTATTCCAATGCTGGCTCTAGCTGCCGATCTACAAGCCGCCTGACCGCGAGGTCGCCTAGCCGCCAGACTGCACAAGCTGCGATACCGAAAAGAACATTCCGCCTGAAGTAGGAGACTTATTGAACCCTGAACCAAGTTGCCAAAGAGAAGACCGTCTGGTCGCTGTCCGCGACCTGCCGTTTACAGACTGTTGCTTAACCACAGAATCCACACTTTCCCTGACCATAATCAGAGCCAAGTCCTGGATTTTCAGTGCTATCCGCACAACCTACACAGCACAACCCGGTCAACTCAAACAAACCGCACGAACACCAAAAGTAAGTCCGCAACAACTGTTGCGGGCATAATATACTGTTCACTTACTTCGGTTGGTTATTATTCCTGTTTTGACATGTGTCCTATTTATAGGCACGATGATGAGTGTGGTTATTTCCCTAGCCAATAGGATTACCGCCACATCCCGTAGCAAGATGACTCTACAGTCCGTGGATACATCCAAGTCCGCCGCGACCTGTGCATGATAGCTAGTCTGCCATAGCTTCTCCAAGGCAGGAAACCACACCAGTCCGCATTGTCGCCAAAGGCCAAGCCAAGAACACACAGCCAGACTCCGTAACAACTTGTCCGCCAATCCGCAGACACGGCTCCAGCCCGCTTATCCTGAGCCCACGGCTTCGCCACCAAGGCACCTGCTAGACTCAGCGGACACAGATTCAGTCTGCTTACACAGCAGACACCTCCAGTCCGCAACTCCTGCAGACTGCTCCAGTCCACATATCCCTAGTCCACACAATCAAGTTACCTGACGGACTTAGCAGACCGAGCTTCAGCCCGTATGCCCTTGCAGACGCAATCTACAGTCTGCATATCCCCAAGCTCACAACCAAGACAACAACACTTCTGCCGAGCTTGGCGGACTAAGACGCAGTCCACGCTCCAATGCGTGATCTCCCCGGACTGAGCCAATCATGGACTTGTTTCACAACTAACCAAGTCCACACCACTGACCACAAGGGCCAGTCCGCACTTACTGGCGGACACTGGATCCAGTCTGCCTGGCCCGGCAAACTCCAGCACCTGTTCGCACTGACTGGCAGTCTCCGCGGCTTCCACTTGCCGCATCACTAAAGAAAGACCAAGACATCTGCCAAGCCGGTCTACCGAGCTCCAGTTCTTCAGTCAGCTGATTGCCGGACTCCACACCTATCGCTGTCAATTAGACAACCTATCTAATCATCATGACAATGAACATCCTGCATACAATTAACTTAGAGCAAGCATCAAATACATCTATGCTCTTAGTATTATGGCGATGTCCCTTCAAATCCATGTAACATTGAAGGGAAAAAATCCAAACAACCAAGTTCTGATATGTAGGTCAAATTTGTAACGTGAAACAAAAAGCACATTCATATAAATTGAAAAATTGGCAAACACTTGTAATATACCAAAAAATGAAAGTGTGAAGTCATCATCATGTCTAAAATATTACACATACTTAGAGGCATGCAAAAACAATTTGAAACATTTACTATTCACAAATCCATTAAAAGAGAGAAGATATTTAAAGAATGAAAGTTCATATACAATGTTATATGAAACTTAAAAAAAATGAAAATCACATTGGACAACTTTCTTGAATGTATAACCCAAAATCTAATATGTCTAAAAGATGTGTATTATACAGGAAACATGTGTTGATAGAAAAATTGGATTTTTGAGGCATTAAGTCACTATCGCGAGCGATAGCAATATCAAGCCGTGATAACAAATTTTATAAAAAATGACGGACTTTAGTCTGGATTTCAATCCTCTCACTAATTTCCTGTAACTCTAACATGAGAAATGGAGGTGACGCTGGATGAAGCTTTGAATCTAAGGTAATCTTGATGATTTGGGCTGAATATTTTTGTAGATTTTGATTTTGGTTGTAATTTGGAATGTCCTTTGGGATTAAAAAGTTTTTTATAAAGAAAAAGTTCTGGATTTTAGGAGATTTGAAAGAGTTTGAAAAAACCTAACTATTAGGGTTAGATTTGCATGGATCTAGTAGATCTATAATATGTAGAGATATGGAAGAATTTTTTGAGTTGTTTTAAAATAAGCAATGCCTAATCTAAATGATGAGAAGTTGATTTCGGTTGATAGAGAGTTTTCAGCTATCGTCCAATGATAGTCACTATCGCCCGATGATAGTAAAACTTTTTCCTTCTAATTAATTTTTTTGGATATTCGCAGGAATGGCCTTCAACCCTAGAGCACAAAAAAGTTCTTCCAGCAGTCCACATTCATCTTACCAATCCTTTCCAGGGATTGAAAAAGCAACTATAGTGATTTAAAAACTCATGGAGTTCGACATACTTCGAGACGCACATATCTATGATCTCTTAGCACAGGAAGGTATAATGTCTATGATCATCCTGAACATGTTTTGTTCTGTATTTGTGAGGGAGTTTTATAATCATTTAGAAGATCTTTCACCCTCTCGATTGAATGGAGGAGTGAGATCTCAAATCCAAAGAGGAATTGTTGAGATAACACATGAATACTTGAGGAATGAGTTTGGATTAATGGACCGTGAGAATGTACATGACACAGTAGAGAACTATCAAAACGATAGAGATTGGACACAAGATAATAGACATCTTCATGGAACTATAATTAAAACACTGATTCACTTCACAATGACTCTCAATCCTGCTGCATACATGGTGCAGGACAAACTTAGGATACAATGTTATTGAAAGGAGAAAACACTATGAAGATCAGTGCACAACTCACTTTGGTATCTTATAAGATTTTAGAGAAGGAGCCACTTGATGTATCTGATTTAGCCTTATCTGTGATTCACTATACTTATAAGATAAAGGATCCATTGAGAAAGAATATTAATACTCTCCTATTTTGAAGTGTGATACAACGAGTGATATACTCAAAATATAAATGGATCCAGCAATGTCTATATGTAGACGACTGTATTTCTCCAATTTATAAAATGAAGATAACTTGATTCCTGCCAAGATAAGGTGAAGAATCCAATTCAGTCGTACCACGGCTGACTCAAGGTGAAGCCTCTACATCGGCTATACCTCTACTTCCTCGAGGTGGATATCTACGCGAAAACATAAATGGTTTATATGAATTGGTGGATACGTGACACGTCGAGATGACAATGAGGCTTAAAGGAATGACAAAATTTATGAATTAATTGGTCGAGGTATGAAAGTCAAAGCGACCCCAGCGGAAGAAAAAGAGTGGGAGAGTCTAGAGGAGGATCCTCCACGTCACTCTATTCGACGTATGAGATTACCAAGGAGGTAACGAGACCAGATCTTGAGTGAGGACCAGCCTGCCACCATTAAGGATTAGGAGTTTTAATTTGTTTTTCTGTAGGTTGGGATTTCTGGAGCTATCACGTGGCGATAGAAGTTGTCTCCAGACAAAAGTGAATTATTAGATTTTTTTTGTAATGTGAGACATTATGTGTTGATGTGTTGATTTTTGTATGAAGACTATTATTTATGGCAGTTTATGTTAAGACTATCTGTGTTGGTTTAGATTACTCTTGGTGATGTGTGTGATGATTATCTTAATGCCTGTTAATTCATATATTTTTGTTAATCATTTTAGTTAGTTTTTTAATGGCACTTCTAGTTTCAGTTTGAAATATCTAAGACACCTAATTATAGTCTTAGTGTAGAAAAGTGTGAAAAAGGAAGTGGCTTAGTGAAAATATCAGTAAGTTGTGAATCAGTGTCTATAAAATTGATTTTAATATTATCTTTTTTATACGGTCTCTAATAAAATAATGTCGAACATCTATGTGTTTAGACCATGAATGATGTACTGGATTGTACGTTAGATCGATTGCACTTTTATTATCGTATTTCAATTCTATAGTTTATTGTTTTACCCCAAAATCTTCTAAAGTTTGTTTCATACTAAGGGCTTATGCACAACAACTACCTAGTGCAAAGTACTCAGCCTCAGTGGTGGAGAGGGAAACAAAATTTTATTTCATACTCGACCAAGAAATACGTGAAGGGTCTAAAAAGTGAGAAGTGCAACTTGTGCTCTTACGATCTAAAGAACAACCGACAAAATTAGAATCAGAATAACCATATAAGATAAAATCATCATTATAAGGATACCAAAACCTAATTTTGAAATACCAATAAGATATGTAAAAATTCATTTATCCGCTTTCAAATGAGATTCTTAGGATTAGCCTGAAATCTAACACATAGACAAACTACAAACATAATATCAGATCTTGATGTGGTTAAATATAATAATAAACATATCATTCATCTATATAAAGTTGATTAATAGAAATACCACTTTCAACGTTTCCTAACTTCGATGAAACACTCATAGGAGTACTACCTTTCTTAAGGTGTTCAAATCCAAATATTTTAAAAACATCATTAATATATTTTGATTCACAAATAAAACTACCATCTTGTTTTTATGTAATTTGGAAGCCTAGAAAATACACAACTTCTCCTACCTTGCTCATTTTAAATTCATTTTACATAACATTCACAACACCATTAGATAACTCTTCATTAGTGGCTCCAAAGATAATATCATCAACATAAATTTGTAAAACTACTAAATCATCATTAACATGCTTATTGAAAAGTGTATAATCAGCACTGCCCATTTTATAATCATTGTTTAACAAATAAAATGTTAATCTTTCATACCATGCACTAGGTGCTTATTTCAAACCGTAAAGTGCCTTTTCTAATTTATAAACATGATCCGAAAATTTTCCATTCTGGGGGTTGTTCTTCATAAACTTCTTCCTTAAATGTACCCGTTTAAAAAATAGTTTTCACATCCATTTGAAATAATTTAAATCTTTTGAAACTGAAAAAAATAAGAAAAATTCTAACCACTTCAAGACATGCTACAGGTACAAAGATTTCATCAAAATCTACCTCCTTAATCTATGCATATCCTTTTGATACAAGCCTAGCTTTATTTCTTGGGATCCTAGATTCACTATATAATTTATTCTTGAAAATCCATTTAACTCCTACAACAGGATGATCGGATGGTCTCTATACAAGTTTCCAAACTTTTTTGCATTCAAATTGATTAAGTTCATCATTCATAGATAAAATTCAATATTCATCTTTTAAAGCTTAAAATAGCTTTAGGTTCTATATTGGAAACAAAATTAAGGATTGAAAATAAATCATGTAAAGAAGAACGAGTACTTACCCCTCTTGATGTTTTTCCAATTATCAATTCTTGTGGATGATCTTTTGAAAAAATAAGCTCTCTTGCAAGCACATATTCTTCAACTTCTTCTCTTTGTTCTTTATCTTCTTGTTCTTATTCTCTAAGGATTTCTTCATCATCCTTCTCTAAATGAGGAAGGGGTTTTTCATCATTTCCTATAGGATAAGCTTCTACACAAGGAATAAACTCATCAAATTTAACATGAATTGATTCAACAATTTTTGTAATGTCCTGATTCATTCTAGACCCCTTGTGCACATTTTCAAGTTAGGTGAGTTGACTTGGGCTAAGGGTGCACTGGCGGACAGGCTTGCACCTGAGCCGGGGAAAGTGCCGACTCGACACTGAGTGTTTGGACGCTATCACGCGGCGATAGCCAGTTACCATGTGGCAGTAGCAATGGTCGAGTGTATATGGTGAATGTCAAGAGGAGTCGAGAGCATTGAGTGGACTGAAAATTCATGGAGTACTACATCGCGGCGGTAGCAGAATATCACGGTATAGTAGCGATCATCGAGTATATATCATGAATGTCAATAGGAGTAGAGAGCATTGAGTGGACTCAACAATCATCAAGTACTACCGGACGGCGCTATAGGGATATTGCGCGGCGTTAGCCTACTAAGTTATCAGCGTATCGCTTTGTGAACAACTGCCCGACATTAGGGATACTGCCGGCGATAGGCCCGCTAGATTATTTAGTATGTTGCTCGTTGAGATACTACATGGTAGTAGAAGAATATTACATGGAGGTAGCAGTATAGGTGATTGAGCCTGAGTGGTTGGTTTAGATGGTGGCTTGTAGAAGAAGGCATCACCACACAACGGTAACATGCTACCGCAAGGCGGTAGCTCTCAGATGAGGAAATCCCAATGTCTATTTGGCCACTCCTTTATATATGTTATCCAAGTCTTGGCCGCCATTATTCTTTTCTCGGTGTCAAACTTCATCTTTGGAGACAAGGTTGACTGACAAATTTTCTCTCAGAGGAGGAGAACGATACACACAAGGAAACCAATCATGCCGCGAAGAAGAAGAAGAACACGATCTATGACCAGAAATTAGGTGAGCTTCCTACCCTCTCCCTTGGTGCTAGCTCTTTTGTTATGAAATAGGAGAGACATCAGCTCAAGGGAGTTTCACTTTGGTTCGAAATGAAGATCTCATAGGAAGAGACCATGCTAGGACCTTTGTCCTATGGTTTTGTTGTCTTCAACCTTTCCTCACTTCAATATGAAGATGATGGGTTTGTTTTCGTGAAGAATGGTGGCCTATTGAGGTTGAATAAGAGATGAGGAAGCACTGAATGTAACTTTGTATGAATAGTCAGAGGAAGAAGATGAACCAATGCCCTTCGTTTGACTTTAAGATGCGTGCAAAAATCTATTTTTTGTACGTAGCAGGCTTCATGCTCTATTTAAGCCATGATCCGAGCACTTCTAGATCTTGGGCTGAACACAGAAGTTGTAGCCCTAAAAAAGACCTTTCCAACGGATGGTTGTACATTGTTAGGGGAGTCATGTAGCCCCAGTTATGTTCAGTCAAAGTGGCTATGCTGTAATGTATTATGTGTAGGTTGTGATTTATCAAAATTAACAAAAGGCCGGGATAGACTTTTTGTCTAAGTAAGTTATGTGTTAGACGTGCCACCGGATGTTTGGGTTCAATAGAAAGATTGTACCCAAATGATATTTTGAATTGGGTGAATTTATTTTATGTAACCATGACAAGTTAATGGTTTTGGATGAACCTTGGTTGTACAAATAATGTATTCATGAAATCCGGTGATGATGCACTTGATATCAATGCGATGATTGTTATGAGTTTTGGAAGAATTTGTGATGCATCTTGCATGAATGTGTAGTCTATGTCTATGTGGTGATTTGCAATTACTTGGGGAACATGTAAAGTATTCCTTGCATGGTTATGTTGATCATGTTAAAGCTTAAATGTTTAATGAAATATAGTTTGAGGAAAGATGTATGATTTGATATTCATGTGCAAGCTAAATTGTAAAAGAAGGGCTAGATGAGAAAATGTGAATGGCCTTGTGATGTGTCAGTCACTTATCTCATGTAATAAAGATATGATGGGGTTAACAACTATGCGGATTTGTCTCCCATGCTATGGAAGGACTTGCATGCATTTGAGCACCAGACTGGTATGCTGAAAAGGGACTTAGTGTGGAACCCTTGAGTGCTTTTGGGCAGTAGACTGGAATGATGATTAAGGACTTAGTGTGGATCCCTTGACTGCTTTTGAGCACTGGATTGGTAATGATGTGAAGTGACTCGGTTGGAGCCCTTGGATGTTTGGTGTCATGGCAAAGTGAAATTGCATGTGGTGTCTGTTGACACGTGGTGTCATAATCCTTGGTTAAGGATAGTGTGGTTGTTATACGTGCTCGCCAATCATCACACTGATGGGAGTTGACAGATAGACCTTGGCAGTTGGGCTTAGTCCTTGGTGCTCACTCCCGAGGCTCCTTCCGTACTAGTGCATGGTTGGGCTTTGTCCTTTGGTGATATGCTCCCAGAGACTCCTTTCATGCCACGATGATAGTCCAGTTTGGATTCTATTCTTTGTGTATATCTACCCGAGACCCCTCTGATCTGTAGTACCTAGAGGCTCCGTTGTTGTGTTCTTAGCGTTGAGGAGTACGGAGGCCTAGACCTAGTAGTGTGGATACCCACCTAGTAGCGGAGATGCCCACCCTACTATCACCATCTATCCACGATGGATGATAAAAGAGATGTTAGTTACCTGCTCAAAAAGTAGGAAATAAAGGACTATGTCGGAATAATAGTGTGCGTGTGTGTGAGCATGGGTGAGTCATCATATTGCATTCATTTCAGAACATTGCATTACGCCGCATAAGATCCTTATCATATAAATTTGTGTGGGCCCTTTTATATGATTAGTTACTTTCTGTTAAGCTGATCCTTAACTTATAAATATGTATGGACATTTTTATAAGTTAAGTAACATTCCTATTGTAGAATTATATATTATTGTTGATTGTTCTTACCTTTATAGAAATGGTATTGTAGAATGATGTTATTACTTTCTATACACTACTATTACTACTTTGATGATGAATAGAATTATGCCAGCTTCTTGTACTCAGAGTTTATATATATTGTAGCTTATCTTCTTTCTCCTGCCTGGTGACTAAGAGTCACTATGGTGAGAGGATGAGATAGGCACTTAGTTTTTATGACTAACAGTTGTTACAACTACCTTTTTAGGAGGACAGCCAGCGAATAAAGTAGCTGCATTAGCAGGTTATGTAGGAGGGCAACTAGACCCGGGGGACAGGGTCTGATATGACTATACCCTTACTACCGCCGGTCACTGATGTGAGTTTGAGCGTTACGGTGTAGCCTTCGGGCAATTTTTGTTGTACTCTATATTAAAAGAACTGATGTAGTTCCTTATTATTCTTGTACTGTGTTTGGACATTTTCTTATTGTGATGATATGACTTCTATACTTTTATTATGTTGGGTTGGCATGGATGATATTGTGTAGAGCCAAAAGAATAGGCGTCTTGTAGTATCAGTCGACCCGTGTGCTGACCTTACTCCAAGGCGGCTGTTCTAAGCATAAGACTCCCCTCGGCCGTGTTTCATGTTCCGGGAGCAACATGACACAATTTATCACATAACAAGAAGTACTAACAACTTCAACTCAAAAAGATCTAGGCAATTTTTATTCATATAACATAGTATGTGCTAGTTTTTGAAGAGTTCTATTTTTCCTCTCCACTACGCTATTTTTTATGGTGTCCGAGCAGTGAAAAATTCTTGCTTGATCTCTAATTCAGTAAAAAAAGAAACAAATCTATCATTCTCAAACCCACCTTCATGATCTGATTGTATGCATTAAGTTTTAAAATTAAGTTCATTTTGAATACAAATACATAATTTTGTAAATTCAAAATACGCATCAGATTTGGAAACTAAAAAGATTTTCCAACAAAAACATGAATAATCATCTATCAAAACAAAAGTTTATTTTCTACCTCATAGATCTTGAGTAGTAACTAGACTAAATAAATCCATGTGAATTTATTGTAAAGGTCTAGTCATAAAAATAATATTTTTGCCTTTAAAATATGATTTTGATAATTTTCCTTTTTGAAACGGCATACATAAAGAAGAAAACTTTCCTACTAACAAAGGTAAACAATTAATTAATTTTTTTTGGAAAGTTTAACAAGTTTTGTACGAGAATGACCAAATTTCCTATGCCACATTTCTAATTCATCGTTTCTTGAAATAAAACATTTAAGTGAAGATTGAGAAAGGTCTTGAAAAATAATCATATAAACATTCTAAATTCTCGGCGTGGTAAAAACAATTTCTTGAGTATTTAAATCAATGATTTTGCAAATGTTTGACGACGATTCAAATAAAATATTTAAGCTCATATCATATAGTTTATAGAAATTAAAATATGCTTCATACCATCTACAAATAAAACTTTTGAAATAGTAAAGAAATCATTACCAACTACACTGATGTCCGTGATTCTTTCTTTACTATTGTAGCCAAAAGTTACTACTCCTCCTTTCTTCATTTCAAGGCTAAGTAACTTGGATTTATTACTCGTCATGTGTTTTGAACATCCTGAGTCCAAGTACCACACGTCTTCTTTGTCTTTAGCCAGCTAACACACCTAAAAAGAAGATTTGATTAAAGATCTGGTTACCCAAGTGGTGTCTCTCATAGAGTAGGTGGACGCCTTAGGTACCCAAACTTGTTTAATTAAACAATGTCCTATATTCCTACAAGAGTTAGTGGTATGTCCAAACCTATTACATTTGACGCAAGTAATAAAAGGTGATGAAGACTTTTTCACAACTTAATTCAGAAACTTACTAGAAGATGGGTGATCAATAAAAAATTATTATTTTTTTAAAAATTCAATTTTCTGAACTTTGAGCTACCGCCACCAGTAGTAGTTATCACGGGGCGATAGCTTCCAGTGACATATCCAAGTCTGTACTTTATAGATCCATGACAATGGTTGGCTAAAATTATATCTAGTGATTTTCAGCCAATTCCAAATTTCTTAATAGCCAAATTTAGATCATAGATTCGGGCTTTCAAAGTGGTGTTTTTGATGACTAACATGCGGATTTGTACATGCCTTTTTGCCACTTTCTACTTGAGATTGAGATGTTTTTAAAGGTCTCTCTAAGTCCATTTTTTATTTATTCAGAGAATCTACTTTGGATTGGGACTTAGTAAGAGCTTCTTCTAATTCTTTTATCCTTGCTGAAGAGTGATCACACTCTTGACAAGTGATTTTCTCATTCCCAAGCACTTTCAATTCAATAGTTAATTTTTAGTTTTTTCTAATAAAAATTTATTTTCTAATTTTATAAAATTTTATTTTCTGATTTTAATTAATCGATATCTTTAAGGCTTTTATTAAAAAATTAGCATGTTTGTAAAAATTTAGAATATAATTCTTCATAAGTAGGAGGAGTTACCTCAGTGTCGCTTTGGACACTGCATTTGTCTTCAGATGGTAAAATGCTCTTTCCCATTAAACACATGTTAGCTTCCTCATTATCTCCTGAACCTGAACCACTTGAACAATCAAATGATGAATCGTCCGAAGTTTTTTCCTTCAAACATTTTTCTTGTTCTTTTTGTCATGCCTCTTCTATTTTAGCTCTTTCAAATACTCTGGACACTTGCTTCTAATATGACCAATCCTTCTACAATGATAACACTCCGGTGGAGGATGCTTTTCATCTTCCTCAACAACGAATTTTCCTTTACTTTTCTTAACTCCATAATCTTTTTTGTTAAAGTACTTCTTCAATGAATTTTTCCTCTTTGATTCCTCATAAACCTCTTATATTTACTTACAAACAAACTCTCCTCAACCTCTTCATCATCTTCATCCATTTCACTCTCCAATTCTTCATTAGACTTTAGTGCCAACTCATTCTTCTTTTGCTCCAATTGTACACTTATTGTTGAATTTTTAACTTTACATCATTTGTTTTCAGATTTTCGATAAGGCTCTCAATTTGAAGAGTTTTAAGTTCATGTGATTCTAAGATGGCTGTTACCTTCGGATTGAACTTCGAGGGAAGTGATCTTAAAATCTTTCTTACCAAATCTCCGCTGGAGAAATTCTTTCCAACTACTTTGGAGTCGTTGACGATTTTTGTAAACCTTGTTTACATAGAATCAATATCTTTGTCAACCTCCATCCTGAACTTTTCAAATTCTGACTCCAATTAAAATAACTTTGAGTCCTACACCTGTGATGTACCTTCATGTGTCACTTCAAGAAAATTCCAAATATCATAAGCAGTTTCACATGCAAAAAATCTATTAAATTCAGTTCTATCTAATGCAAAAAATATAAAGCGTTCATGGCCTTAATGTTGTTTTTGCAATGAAGTTTGTCTAAATCATCCCAATTGTCCTTTGATTTTTCCATAATAACACTTCCAAATACCATTATAATTGGAGTGTAGCACTGTTGTACCATTACACAGACATCTATATCTAACGTAATAAGAAAAAATTGCATTCGAGTTTTCCAGTAATTATAATCCTTGCCAGCGAATAAATAAGGTCTTCTAATTCCTTGCCTCTCAGAAAACATGTGATCATTATGCACCATTTCTCCCGGTGGTAAAACCATTTTGGAGAAACCTTCCTCTGATACCAAGTGTTGGATCTTGAGGCACACTTAGAGGGGGGGGGGGGGTAGGGAGAGAATAAGGGTAAACTATAATATTATGCCCAACAATTTACTTAGCCAATTTTTTACTGAAATTAAGAAAACTTAATAACAATCAAATATTCATAACAAACACTTTAAAATTTTTGATAAAATTGAAAATGCATGTTTTTTCATAAGTGATAAAAATTATAAACAATAGATTTCAATAAATCTTGAAATCGAGTCTGTGATGAAAAAAATCTCCTTTTTGAATTTACTAGTCCTTCTACCAAGGACTGTCCGGCTAAAGCTTATCTCTCCCTAAATACAGCAACTAGCCTACCCTACATATCACCATGACCAAGTCATTGCACACACAATAATTATTTCCCCCAAACAAAACACAAGCCTAGTCTCCACTCACTAGGTGGTAAATTGTCTACCGATCATAAAGTGAATGAAAAAGAAATATGAGAATAAAAAATCCCTCAGGTCTTGAACACTGAAGATGCCGAAAAATCCTTACGATGATCGCTGGAGATTAGAAGCATGAATGGTCCCATCTTTGTTCTTGAGATTTTACGAACACTTAGGAGTTTTTCTAGTTCGACAGAGTTATCTGTCAAGTGATGCACGAGTTCAACGTATTGAAAATTGTGAAGTGAAAGTGGGTGAATGGAAGACTTGGGCCACCTATCCATGCAGACTACGCAGATAGGGTTGGCAGACAGCCAGGCCCGCGGGGCTGGTGCAGACGGCTTATTTTGTGGAGTCCTGGGCGATCTGTTCACTCGGACTACGCGGACAACAGTGGCGGTTAACCAGGCCGGCTTATGCTTTGCAAGTAGTTGGATCCCATAAGGTAACCAGGCGGATAACGACTCTATCCGCGGAGTCCGGCAAGAAGCAGACTAGAGAACTGGAGCTCGGCAGACAGGCTTGGCAGAAGCCTTGGTCTTGCTCTGGTGAAGAGGCAAGTGGAAGCCGTGGAGATCGCCAATTAGTATAGACAGGTGCAGGAGGTTTCCGGGTTTGGTGGACTAGATCTACTGTCCGCCAGTAAGTGCGGACTGGCCCTTGTGGCCAGTGGTGTGTACTTGGATGGTTCTAAACCAGGTTCAGGTGTGGCTCAGTCTGGGGAGATCACGTAGTGGAGCGCAGACTGCTTCTCAGTCCGCAAAGCACTACAGAAGTGATGTGTGCCTTGGTTGTGAGTTTGGAGAAGCGGACTGGAGATTGTGTCCGCGACTGCATGCATACTGGAGTTGGGTTCGTGGATTCCGACAGTTGTCTTGCTGGCATGGTTGTGGACTCGGGATATGCAGACTGGAGTAGTCTGCAGGATATGAGGACTGGAGCAGACTGCGAAAGATGCAGACTGGAGGTGTCTGTTTTGTAAGCAGACTGGAGCAGTGTCTGCTGAGTCTAGTAGTTGTCTTGTTGACAAGGCTATGGACTCAAGGTATGCGGACTAAGTTGTCTGTAGGGATATGCGGACTAGAGTTGTCCGCCATATAAGCAGACTGGAATGGTGTGTCTGCTGAGTCTGATATTTGCCTTGGGGAGAGGCTGTGGGCTCGAGATAAGCGGGCTGGAGCTGTGTCCGTGGATTGGCGCACAATGTTGACGCGTCCTGCTGTGGTGGTCCTGGTTTGGCCTTTCGCGACAAGGCGGACTGGTGTTACTGTCCGGCCTTGGTAAAGCTTTGGCGTTGGCTTGGCCTTTGGCGACAAGGCGGACTAGCATCGTGTCTGGCCTTGGAGAAGCTATGGCGGACTGGCTATCCTGCACAGGTCACGGCAGACTGGAATCTATCTGCGGACTGCGGATACGTCTTGCTGCGAGATGTGGCGGTAATCCTATCGGCTAGGGCGGTGACCACACTCATCACCGTGCCTATAAATAGGACCCATGTCACATTAAGAATAGTAGAAAACCTAGTAACCAAGTGAACAATAAGTGAGCCCACGATAAGTTGTTGTGGACTGACTTTTGGTGTCCGTGTGGTTTGATTGAGTTCACCGTATTGTGTTGTGCAGGTTGTGCAGATAGCGCTGGAAAGCCAGGACTTGGCGCTGATTACAGTCAGGGACAATGCGATCTCTGCGGTTAAGCAACAGGCGGTAAACAGTAGGTCGTGGACAGCGACCAGACGGTCTTCTCTTTGACAACTTGGTTCGGGGTTCAATAAGTCGGTTGCTTCAGGCGGACTGTTCATTTCGGCATCGCAGCTTGTGCGGTCTGGCAGCTAGGCGACCTCGTAGTTAGACGGCTTATAAATCGGCAGCTAGAGCTATCATTGGAATACAGAGTAGTCCACGCGTCTTGGGTTGTGGTCTGGCGACCTGGCGGACTGTGCGGACTCCACAGTAGTAGACCGGCGGCTTGGTGTTTGAGTCCGCGCGGCTTATTTGTCTTGTCTTGTATTTGTAGTCTCTGCTTTCCCTTTGGTAGTTGTTTGGTGAACCATGTCTCACCATGTATGTCTCGCCTTATAAAGAAGATTGTTGTTAATCAATAAAGACTCTTGTTTTGCATGTGTTTTTGGTTGTGACTATCTTTAGTTGAGATAACCCCTACTAACTCCAAGGTCTGAGAAATTTCAACATGTTATCGGAGCTGGATTGGAGTGGATAAGCAGTGATCAACTGAAGTTGTTGTTGCTCTTGTGAAGAGGGAACCAGTGGTAGAACCATGGCAGTGGAAGATGCAAGTGGTCTTGGAATTGATCTCCTTACAGAGACAAACTTTGTTAGGTGGAAGTCTTGTATGGAGAGCTTTCTTCTTGGCGAGGACCTTTGGGAAGTTATATGTGGAGCAGAAAGACAAGAGGCTACTGTTGGCGATGCTGAAGAGATGAGAGCTTAGAAGGAGACAAATGCGAAAGCGGAGTCTATTCTCAAGCAGGTGGTCTCATCGGAGCTCTTGGACCACATCAGTGGATGTCAGTCTGTTACGGAGGTTTGGGCTTCTCTTGATGGGTTGTTTGGGAAGGAGGTCTAGGTGGTTGCTGTGCGAATGATGGTCCTTCTACTTCATATCGACAAGAAAGGAGTGTTTCTCCTAGGCGTGATGGGAAGAGGAAGGAAGGACTAAGATGTTATAGATGCAAGCAACATGGTCACCTCAAGAAGGAGTGCAAGGTTGTCTTGCTCTTGGCGAATGTAGCTCATGTTGGAGGCAAGGAGAAGAACTTAGTTGGGTCATCAACAAGTTCAGGTGCTGATCGGATGAAGGCCAGTGATAGTGCAGCTATCAGGCATGAAAGACTGGCCATGTAGGGATGGACAAGCTGAAAGCAATGGCGGTAAGAAGGCTCGTGAGAGGCTTGCCTAGATTGTCATCCTATGGCGATGGAAAGTGATTTGCGGGATGTCAGTAAAGTGAAGCTTATCGCTTTATGGTTGATAAGGCACAATCCAGATGTAAAGCACAGTTGGAGGTTGTCCATCGTGCTCTGGGTGGACCGACCGTCACTGCCAGTCTTGGAGGCAGCAGGTACATGCTGATTTTGGTTGATGACTATTTAAGTTATACTTGGGTATACTTCATGAAGGAGAAGTCGAACATGATGCGCTTGTTTGTGGAGTTCAAGAAGCTTGTGGAAGGCCGCTTGGCCTGCGGATCAAGAAGTCGAGGACAAGTATCGGTGGTGAGTTCGGCTCAACCGAGTTCTCAAACTTTTGCAGGAAGCATGGGATTCAGAAGGAGATTTTTTGGGTAGAAGACATACTTCATAGCAAGGTGGTGTTGCAGCTCGGAAGATCCGTTGGCTGACAGAGACCTGCAAGTGTTGACTTCGGGGCAAAGGCGTTCCTAAGACTTTTTGGGTAGAAGGGATGGCCTGTGCTGCTCATGTCATCAATCGAATGCCTCTTAGTCCGATCAATGTGAAGACTCCTTATGAGCTGATGTTTGAGGTGAAGCCAGTGTGAAGAACCTACGAGTGTTTGGATCTACCTGCTACGTACACGCTCCGGATGCTATCAAGATGAAGATAATCTTTGTTGGGTACGATGAGCAGAGGAGAAGATGGAGGTGTATGGATCCTATAAAGAAGAGGCTTATTATGTCGAGAGATGTTGTCTTCAATGAGTTGACGTCGTATTGGGATAGCTCATATGTGGAGCTAGAGATGAGTAGGTCAGATGGTGGGCTGAAGGAGGCAGCTGCTAAGGTTCAGGTGGAGCTGCGTAAGTCACCAGGAGCTCCAGGTTGTTCTAGCTCCGGGGCAAAGGCGTCAGGGTCAAGAAGCAGGGGGAGCGATGCTCCAAGTACTTCTAGCTCGAAGGCGGAGGATTTCAGTTCAGGAAGCAGGGGGAGCGATGTTCCAGGTAGTTCTTGTTCGAGAGCGGAGGCTTCTGGTTCAGGTAGCAGGGGGAGCGCTATTCCAGGTGCATCTGGTTCCAGTGCGGTGGCTTCTTGTTCAGGAAGCAAGGGGTGTATTATTCTAGGTTTGCCCGGGAATTGAGCTGGTTCAGGAAAAGCAGCAGAGGTGGTAAGCCATGATCAGGTTCTTCGGAGATCGAAGAGGATCAGTAACCCACCAGCTCAATATAGTGAAGGGAACACAACGAGCTTGGTCCCATGTTTCTTTGCAAGCCCTCAGGTAGAGCGAGTACCTTCTAGCTGTGATGACCCTAATACAATCAAGGAGGTGGATGAATCCAAAGCTGAGGAGGTGACAACTCTCAGAGGTGACGAGACTTGGGCCACTGTGCCCAAGATTTTTGGTGATACTCCTGTAATGCATGAGTGGATGTTGAAGCTGAAGAAGAAGGCAGAGGGAAGCATGTCTCCTTTTGGGAGATGCTACAGGGCTCCCTCATGGTCCATGATATGCGGGGCGAGGACTATATCTTGGACATCTCCTCATAGATGCTATCGGAGGGACCAGGTGCAAGGTTACGGGAGCTGCTGGAATTGTTCACCACTTCTCACTTCAAGGGGGAGTGCTGAAAGTTGTGAAGTTAAAGTGGGTGAATGGAAGACTTGGGCAACCTATCCGCACAGACTACGCAGATAGGGTTGGTGGACAGCCAGGTCGGCAGGGCTGGTGCAGACGGCTTGTTCTGTGGCGGCCTGGACGATCTATTCACGCGTACTATGCGGACAGCAGCGGCGGTTAGCCAGGCTGGCTTATGCTCTGCAAGCAGTTGGATCCCAGAAGGTAACCGGGCGGATGGCGACTCTATCCGCGGAGTCCGGCAAGAAGCAGACTGGAGAACTGGTGCTCGGCAGACCAGCTTGGCAGAAGCCTTGGTATTACTCTAGTGAAGCGGCAAGTGGAAGCCGCAGAGATCGCCAGTTAGTGCGGACAGGTGCTAGAGTTCGCCGTGTTTGGCGGACTAGATCCCGTGTCCGCCAGTAAGTGCGGATTGGCCCTTATGGCCAGTGGTGTGGACTTGGTTAGTTCTGAACCAGGTCCAGCTGTATCTCAGTTTGGGGAGATCGCGCAGTGGAGCGCCGACTACTTATCAATCCACCAAGCTCGGTAGAAGTGTTGTGTGCCTTGGTTGCGAGTTTGGAGAAGCGGACTGGAGATTTTGTCCGCGACTGCGTGCGGGCTGGAGCTGGGTCCATGGAGTCCAACAACTGCCTTACTGGCATAGTCATGGACTCGGGATATGAGGACTGGAGCAATCCGCTTGATATGCAGACTGGAGCAGTCCTCAGGATATGCGGACTGGAGCAGTCCGCGAAAGATGCGGACTGGAGGTGTCTGTTGTATAAGCAGACTGGAGCAGTGTCCGCTGAGTCTGGTAGGTGTCTTGGTGACAAGGCTATGGACTCAGGGTATGCGGACTGGAGTTGTCTGCAGGGATATGCGGACTAGAGCTATCCTCCGTATAAGCAGACTGGAATGGTGTGTCTGTTGAGTCCGCATTTGCCTTGGGGCGAGGCTGTGGGCTCGAGATAAGCGGGCTGGAGCTGTGTCCGTGGATTGGCGCATAATGTTGTCGCGGTATCCGGCTATGGTGGTCCTGGTTTGGCCTTTCGCGACAAGGCGGACTGGGGTTGCTGTCCGGCCTTGGTAAAGCTTTGGCATTGGCTTGGCCTTTGGCGACAAGGCGGACTAGCGTTGTGTCCGGCCTTGGAGATGCTATGGCGGACTGGCTATCCTGCACAGGTCATGGAGGACTGGAATGTATCCGCGGACTGCGGAGACATCTTGCTGCGGGATATGGCGGTAATCCTATCAGCTAGGGCAGTGACCACACTCATCATCGTGCCTATAAATAGGACCCATGTCACATTAATAATAGTAGAAAACCTAGTAACCAAGTGAACAGTAAGTGAGCCCGCGATAAGTTGCTGTGGACTGACTTTTGGTGTCCGTGTGGTTTGATTGAGTTGACCGTGTTGTGTTGTGCAGGTTGTGCAGATAGCGCTGGAAAGCTAGGACTTGGCGCTGATTATAGTCAGGGACAGTGCGATCTCTGTGGTTAAGCAACAGGCGGTAAACAGTAGGTCGCGGACAGCAACCGGACGGTCTTCTCTTTGGCAACTTGGTTCGGGGTTCAATAAGTCGCCTGCTTAAGTCGGACTGTTCATTTAGGCATCGCAGCTTGTGCGGTCTGGCAGCTAGGCGACCTCGCGGTTAGGCAGCTTGTAAATCAACAGTTAGAGCTATCATTGGAATAAGGAGTAGTCCGCGCGGCTTGAGTTGCGGTCTGGCGACCTGGCGTACTGTGCGGACTCCACAGTAGTAGACCGGCGGCTTGGTGTTTGAGTCCGCGCGGCTTGTTTGTCTTGTCTTGTATTTATAGTCTCTGCTTTCCATTTGGTGGTTGTTTGGTGAAGCATGTCTCACCATGTATGTCTCGCCTTATAAAGAAGATTGTTGTTAATGAATAAAGACTCTTGTGTTGTATGTGTTTCTGGTTGTGACTATGTTTGGATGAGATAACCCCTGCTAACTCCAAGGTCTGAGAAATTTCAACATGGAATCGGAGCTGGATTGGAGTGGATAAGCAATGATCAACTGAAGTTGTTGTTTCTCTTGTGAAGAGGGAACCAATGGTAGAACCATGGCAGTGGAAGATGCAAGTGGCCTTGGAATTGATCTCCTTACAGAGACGAACTTTGTTAGGTGGAAGTCTTGTATGGATTGCTTTCTTCTTGGCGAGGACCTTTGGGAAGTTATATGCGGAGCAGAAAGACAAGAGGTTACTGTTGGCGATGCTGAAGAGATGAGAGCTTAGAAGGAGACAAATGCGAAAGCGGAGTCTATTCTCAAGCAGGTGGTCTCATCGGAGCTCTTGGACCACATCAGTGGATGTCAGTCATCTACGGAGGTTTGGACTTCTCTTGATGGGTTGTTTGGGAAGGAGGTCAAGGTGTTTGCTGCGGATGATGGTCCTTCTACTTCATATCGGCAAGAAAGGAGTGTTTCTCCTAGGCGTGATGGGAAGAGGAAGGAGGGACCAAGATGTTATAGATGCATGCAGCATGGTCACCTCAAGAAGGAGTGCAAGGTTGTCTTGCTCTTGTCGAATATAGCTCATGTTGGAGGCAAGGAGAAGAACTTAGTTGGGTAATCAACAAGTTCAGGTGCTGATCGGATGAAGGCTGGTGATAGTGCAGCTATCAGGCATGAAAGACTGGGCATGTAGGGAAGGACAACCTGAAAGCAATGGCGGTAAGAAGGCTCGTGAGAGGCTTGCCTAAATTGTCATCCTATGGCGATGGATAGTGATGTGCGGGATGTCAGTAAAGTGAAGCTTATCGCTTTATGGTTGATAAGCCACAATCCAGATGTAAAGCACCGTTGGAGGTTGTCCATCGTGCTCTGCGTGGACCGACCGTCACTGCTAGTCTTGGAGGCAGCAGGTACATGCTGATTTTGGTTGATGACTATTCAAGGTATACTTGGGTATACTTCATGAAGGAGAAGTCGAACATGATGCACTTATTTGTGGAGTTCAAGAAGCTTGTGGATGGCCAGCTTGGCCTACGGATCAAGAAGTTGAGGACAAGTATCAGTGGTGAGTTCGGCTCAACTGAGTTCTCGAACTTTTCAGGAAGCATGAGATCCGGAAGGAGCTTTCTTATGGACATACTTCACAACAAGGTGGTGTTGCAGCACGGATGATCCGTTCGCTGACAGTGACCTGCAAGTGTTGGCTTCGGGGCAAAGGCGTTCCTAAGGCTTTTTGGGTAGAAGGGATGGCCTGTGCTGCTCATATCATCAATCAGATGCCTCTTAGTCCGATCAATGTGAAGACTCCTTATGAGCTGATATTCGAGGTGAAGCCAGTATGAAGTACCTACGGGTGTTTGGATCTACCTGCTACGTACACGCTCCGGATGCTGTCAAGACGAAGCTAGTTTTTGTTGGGTACAATGAGCAGAGGAGAAGATGGAGGTGTATGGATCCTGTGAAGAAGAGGCTTATTGTGTCGAGAGATGTTGTCTTCGATGAGTTGACATCGTGTTGGGATAACTCATATGTAGAGCTAGAGATGAGTAGGTCAGATGGTGGGCTGAAGGATGCAGCTGCTAAGGTTCAGGTGGAGCTGCGTAAGTTACCAGGAGCTCCAGGTTTTTCTAGCTCCGGGACAAAGGCGTCAGGGTCAAGAAGCAGGGGGAGTGATGCTCCAAGTACTTCTGGCTCGATGGCGAAGGCTTTCGGTTAAGGAAGCAGGGGGAGCGATGTTCCAGGTAGTTCTTGTTCAAGAGCGGAGGCTTCTGGTTCAGGTACCAGGGGGAGCATTGCTCCAAGTGCATCTGGTTCCAGTGCGTTGGCTTCTTGTTCAGGAAGCAAGGGGTGCATTGTTCCGGGTTTGCCTGGGAATGGAGCTGGTTCAGGAAAAATAGCAGAGGTGGTAAGCCATGATCAGGTTCTTCGGAGATCGAAGAGGATCAGTAGCCCACCAGCTCAATATAGCGAAGGGAACACGACGAGCTTGATACCATGTTGCTTTGCAAGCCCTCAGGTCGAGCGAGTACCTTCTAGCTGTGATGATCCCACTAGAATCAAGGAGGTGGATGACTCCAAAGCTGAGGAGGTGACAACTCTCAGAGGTGAAGAGGCTTGGGCCCCTGTGCCCAAGTTTGTTGGTGATACTCCTATGATGCATGAGTGGAGGTTGAAGCTGAAGAAGAAGGCAGAGGGAAGCATGTCTCCTTTTGGAAGATGCTAGAGGGCTCCCTCATGGTCCATGATATGCGGGGCGAGGACTATGTCTTGGACATCTCTTCATAGATGCTATCGGAGGGACCAGGTGCAAGGTTACGGGAGCTGTTGGAATTGTTCACCACTTCTCACTTCAAGGGGGAGTGTTGAAAGTTGTGAAGTGAAAGTGGGTGAATGGAAGACTTGGCCAACCTATCCGCACGGACTACGCAGATAGGGTTGGTGGACAGCCAGGTCGGTGGGGCTGGTGCATACGGCTTGTTTTGTGGCGGCCTGGACGATCTATTCACACAGACTACGCGGACAACAGTGTCGGTTAGCCAGGCTGGCTTATGCTCTGCAAGCAGTTGGATCCCAGAAGGAAACCGGACGGATAGCGACTCTATCCGCGGAGTCCGGCAAGAAGCAGACTGGAGAACTGGAGCTCGGCAGACTATCTTGGCAGAAGCCTTGGTATTACTCTAGTGAAGCGGCAAGTGAAAGCCGCAGAGATCGCCAGTTAGTGCGGACAGGTGCTAGAGGTCGTCGGGTTTGGCAGACTGGATCCCGTATCCGCCAGTAAGTACGGACTGGCCCTTGTGGCCAGTGGTGTGGACTTGGTTGGTTCTGAACCAGGTCCAACTATGGCTCAGTCTGGGGAGATCGCGCAGTGGAGCGCGGACTGCTTCTCAGTCAACCAAGCTCAGTAGAAGTGTTGTGTGCCTTGGTTGCGAGTTTGGAGAAGCGGACTAGAGATTGTGTCTGCGACTGCGTGCGGACTCGAGCTGGGTCCATGAAGTCTGACAACTGCCTTGCTGGCATGGTCATGGACTCGGGATATGCAGACTGGAGCAGTCCGCTTGATATGCGGACTGGAGCAGTCCTCGGGATATGCGGACTGGAGCAGTCTGCGGAAGATGCGGACTGGAGGTGTCTATTGTGTAAGCAGACTGGAGTAGTGTCCGCTGAGTCTGGTAGGTGTCTTGGTGACAAGTCTATGGACTCAGGGTATGCAGACTAGAGTTGTCTGCAGGGACATGCAGACTAGAGCTGTCGGCATTATGAGCAGACTGGAATGGTGTGTCCGCTGAGTCCTGCATTTGCCTTGTGGCGAGGCAGTGGGCTCGGGATAAGCGAGCTGGAGTTGTGTCTGCGGATTGGCGAACAATGTTGTTGCGGAGTCCGGCTATGGCGGTCCTGGTTTGGCCTTTGGAGACAAGGCGGACTGGTATTACTGTCCAGCCTTGGTAAAGCTTTGGACTTGGCTTGGCCTTTGGCGACAAGACGGACTGGTATTGTGTCCGGCCTTGGAGAAGCTATGGAGGACTGGCTATCCTGCACAGGTCACGACGGACTGGAATGTATTCGCGGACGGTGAAGACGTCTTGCTGCGGGATGTGGCGGTAATCCTATCGGCTAGGGCGTTGACCACACTTATCATCATGCATATAAATAGGACCCATGTCACATCAAGAATAGTAGACAACCTAGTAACCAAGTGAACAGTAGGTGAGCCTGCGATAAGTTGCTGCAGACTGACTTTTGGTGACCGCGCGGTTTGATTGAGTTGACCGGGTTGTGGTGTCCAGATTGTGCGGATAGCGCTAGAAAGCCAGGACTTGGCACTGATTACTGTCAGGGATAGTGCAGACTCTGTGGTTAAGCAACAAGCAGTAAACAGCAGGTCACGAACAGCGAGCAGACGGTCTTCTCTTTGGCAACTTGGTTCGGGGTTCAATAAGTCGCCTGCTTCAGGAGGACTATTCATTTCTGTATCGCAGCTTGTGCAGTCTGGCAGCTAGGTGACCTCGCGGTTAGGCGGCTTACAGATCGGCGACTAGAGCTAGCATTGGAATAAGTGGTAGTCTACGCAGTTTGGGTTGCGGTCTGGCGACCTGTCGGACTGTGCGGACTCCACATCAGTAGACTGGAGGCTTGGTGTTTGAGTCCGCGCAGCTTATTTGTCTTGCCTTGTATTTGTAGTCTCTGATTTCCCTTTGGTGGTTGTTTGGTGAAGCATGTCTCGCCATGTATGTCTCGCCTTGTAAAGAAGATTGTTGTTAATCAATAAAGACTCTTGTGCTACATGTGTTTCTGGTGGTGACTATCTTTGGTTGAGATAACCCCTGCTAACTCCAAGGTCCGGGAAATTTCAACACAAGGTTCCTGGACGTGTATGACATCAAATTCCTGAATTTCAACCCATTTATAGTATTTCCACTATCGCACGGTGATAGCACGATATCACCTTCGATAGCTCCTATGACTTCCACGTGTCCAACTCTGTAATAACCGCCCCAAGATATTGGAGATCATGTACAGTCATCGGCCTATCGCACCGCGATAACACAATATCGCCAGGTAGTATCTCCAATAATACGCATTGTGGTATCCATTCAATATTATGGCCTACATCATGGCTGATGTCATCACACTAAGGCTGGGCGGTAGTAAATGTCTCCCACGATAGCTCTACTTTGTAAAAATTATTGTACATCGCCCATCCAAAATTATCAGAGTATTGTACCTGTTATATCTGCACACCACAAAAACACTGTGATCAAATACATTCAGGATTTGTAATTTTCAAAACAAGGAGTGTGGAACACATGCTCCAACACTTGGGAATTTCGAGACTAGCGAGCCAATCCTCAAGAAGTATCTCATTCTTGTTAACGCGGAGTTTGGAAGGTTTAGAAGATTCACTATTGAACGCATCCTACGAACATAGAATATGAAAGCATACAAACTAGTCATGTTTGGTCTTCCGTCAGGAGGAATAACTTCAGAACATTTTCTACAAACAGTAGAGGAAGGAGAGGTGATGCATATTGATTAGCATTCCTCTTGGATGTATCCCTTCATCTTTTATCTCTTGATAGGAGAGTTCCACACATTTTTAAAAGATAAGAAGAGATTCAAAATCAAGACAACTTATTATTATCTGGTCTCGGGGATTCTCTACATGAAGACTTTCCTCTCAACCTTGGAAAGATGTGTTTCAAAAGAAGTCTCTGTCGTGCTCCAAGAAGTTCATTCCGGTGAGTTTTGCAGTCACTTGGCAGCAAGAACTTTTAAAAAAAGAATTCTCAATAAAGGATACTTGTGGCCTAAATGATGAAAGATGCAGAGTCATAGGCGAAGAAGTGCATTCAGTGCCAGAAGTTTTCCCCTCCTCAACTTCATCCAGCTAACATCTCAATTTTACAACAACGCCATATCCCTTTGCACTTTGGAGAATGGAGCTCCTCAATCCATTCCTAATTGGAAGCATACAAAGTCGCTTCATTGTGGCGATGATCAACTATTTCAACATGTGTATTGAGGTAAAGACATTGACAAAGACCACCACCCTAGTTATCAGGAACTTCATCGAGGGAGAGATTGATTATTGATATGACATTCAAATTGTTATCATCACAGACATCAACACTCAGTTCAACAACAAATAAATGATTAATTTCTGCAGCGAGATTGGGACAGAGCGAAGATTCTCATCAGTACACCATCCTATGAGTAATGGTCATCTTGAAGCTATAAATAAGCTGATTCATAATCTCCTTAAAAAGAAAGTGTGGAAACTAAAAGGCAATTGGGTAGAGTATCTTCCTTGGATCTTCTAGACTCTTAGCATTACACTTTCATTGGCTACTAGGGAGACGCCTTTCAAACTCTCTCATGGTTTAGAAGCCCTCATTCTTGTAGAATTCAAAGTACCTACTCCCAGAATCATGCTTGATAGACAAGGGTGGGAGGACTGGATAAAAACCAATGATGAGGAGATGTAGTGCAGTCTGGACTTGATCAAATAATTACAAGATGAAGCTGCTATCAGGAAGGAAGAGGTCAAAAGGAGGATTGCAAAATATTTTGAAAAGAATGCAAGGGTCCAGCATTTCCTCGTTGGAGAACTCATTTTGAAGAAGGTTGATGCTACAGCCATAGCTAATTCAGTAGAAAAATTCAACCCAAATTAGGCAGGCCCTTATATCATCAATGAAGTGGTAAACAATAGGGTCTATCATCTGCAAACTTATGATGGGGTGGATCTCTCTCACACCTGGTGTGGAGAAGACTTCAAACGGTTTTATTCTCGAATGATGCTTTCTCTCCATTCTATTCATTTGTATTTATTTTATGATTATTTCAATAAAGATCTTCATGCTGATAATTTTCATTAACTAATGAACTTATTGTGTCTTTTTAGTTTTTAAGGATTTTTGATCTGGTGGCTAACCTTAGGGGAGTGAATAAGGTTTTTAAAATAGTTATGAATTAAAACTATATTTTACTGAGAGAATGAGTTCTGGAAGGTACCACAGATGGGAACGATAGCGCCCGACGGGGTCCGTCCTTGCGAGCGTGGTGCTGAGGAGGCCGTTACAAAAAGTGCACTTTTTATTGTAACGCCCCTAGCCAATCCAACGTGGCGATGTCACGGCTCCGCTCTAGGAGACGCTACCGAGCTGCAGCCCAAGCACCCCAACCCCTCTCCAGCCCACTAGTGGGTTGTTGGTGGCCACAACCTCCCTTTGATGAGAGAACTCAACAGTTAAGTTGGGTCGTACGGGGACTTCCCAGGAGGTGACCCATACCAGTACTACTCTCGCCCAAACACGCTTAACTATGGAGTTCCTTTACTTCTCATCACCAATTAAGAAGCTGGTGATGAGGGAGTCCTTGCGAGCATGTGCTGGGGAGGCCGTTATGAAAAAGTGCACTTTTTATAACGATCCAGGCCCATCAAAATGGGACCCAGCCAGACGGCCGGCCTACCAGAGTCCATACCCGGGCCCACTGCTGGTAGTCAGCCTTTCACATTCAAGCCTGCAGGCCATGCACCCCAACCCCTCTCCGACCTGTTTATCAGCATGGAAGGTTGTTGCCACCGGTGCAGCTCAGTTGGTGATGAGGGAGTGGTGTAAAGCTCTCTTATCAAGGTCCTGGGTTCGATCCCCAGTGGCAACAACCAACCGTTGCTGATAAACAGGCGTGGAGAGGGGTTGGGGTGCATGGCCTGCAGGCTTGAATGTGATAGGCTGACTACCAGCAGTGGGCCCGAGTCTGGACAATGGTAGGCCGGTGGTTCCCACTGGGTCCCATGTTGATGGGCCTGGACCATTATAAAAAGTGCACTTTTTGTAACGGCCACCCCAGCCCACGCTCGCAAGGATGGCTGCCGGCACCCCCAGCACCATGCTCGAAAGGGTTCAACCTAACCAGGTCTGCATACCATGCACCCCAACCCCTCTCCATCCACAGGCGGGTTATTGAAGCCGGGGATCGAACCCGTGACTTCCTTGATATGGAGTTTTCAAACCACTCCTCATCATAGGCGGGTTTTCAAACCCATGATTTTAGTCTCGAATCAAAGCCGTTCGTTTCTTTAATTGGTGATCCAACGGCTGGGGGTTGTTCCTGATGGGATATACTCGGGATTGGGCCTTTGAAAACCTCACTTTTACATGAGTGGTTATCTTTCTAAAGATTAGAGAGAGAGGAGAGCCAAGGAAGGAAGAAGAAGCTAGATCCGGCCATTGGAGGAGCTTCGAAGCTCCAAATCGCGAGCCGACTCCAAATCCACGGAGGCGAAGAGAGTGCGGTGCTTTTCATCCGCTTACTTTTCCATGGTGCCAAAGAAGAACACAAGGGTAACGATTCTCTTCTTGAGCATGTGTAGCTCTCCTTCTTTGCATAGGAAGCCCGCTCTCGCGAGTTTGCGGTGAGTTGGAGGCGTTCCTTCGGGTAGATATGTAAAGTCCCCGTTGTGTAGAGTACGTAAGCGAGAACGGACATATGCATGATGTGTGAAGCCTATCCAGACATGTTGGTTTGGATCGGTGATGTTGCATTGCATAATGCCGGAGAAGACTCCGTGCTATTGGTTATTTCTCGGGTTTTCTACACGGTAGATTGCAACAGGGAGCCTTGGGGATTAACCCAAAGGTGCACCCAGAAAACTCGGCGGATGTGTGATCTTGCCAACTTGGTGGCCTGAGAGCCAACTTGAACATAACCGGGTTATGTGAAATGTGATGGAAACGGGACTCGGGAGAAGTTTGACCTGCGCATATGGTTTAAATAACTATTGCGGGCGCATATGGTTTAAATTATCGTTGCGTTGTGAGCACGAGTTAGATGGAAACGTACCCGTTCTATGTCGTTCGGATTAGAGCTGTTGGCATAGATTAGGGTCTTCGGCGGTCTAAGGTTTTAATTACCGTGACCCATGCCGGGAAGACAAACTGCTCATTGATTGGCCGTCCAAAGGGACGGTGGTGATTCGGCAGACTTAGACTGTGTTCACCAAGAATGTGCCCTGAGTGCACGGGGTGTGTGGCCGTATGAGCCTACGTCTGTGATGAAATGAATATTGTTATATTGATCGCTTATGCTAATGAAAATGTAGGGAAGGAGCATCGCCGCCCCGAGCTGTGGGCGGGATCGTTATAATTTGGTCAGCATTACTGACCGTTGCCTTGTTTTGCCACCGTGCGGTGGTTTGTTGCTTGCAGGTGCTGCTGGACCAAGCGGTTAATAGTGGGCTAAAGCCCAAATTGCGAAGCCGACCCTCGAAGGCCTAATTGGAGTGTTTACTGTTTTTATTCATGTATGACCGGCCTGCGTGCCGTGGTTTGTAAAACATGTAATATCAAGTGAACCATTTTGTAAGGCCTTAAGGCTTGTACTGGTGTATGTATAACATTCCTATTTGGTATTAGTGGACATTCATGCTTATGTGCTGGGTTCTTTATTGCAACTTATTAATCTGCTTCCGCTAGTATGCTCTGTGTAGGACGTTAATATTAGTTGGATGGTTTCCACAAGTAACCACCCGGTCTGTCTGTAGTATATGACGTCGGGCCCCGACCGGACCTACTGCTATATGCTATGCAACGGATAGGTGGTGTTACAATTTGGTATCAGACTACTGGTTTTGATCGGGTTTAAAATGAATTAGTGGACGAATTCTTTTTAAGGGGCGGTGAGCACATGTGTGTGCGTCATCGTTATAACAGTAAAAGAACCCATGAATGTCCACTTAGGAATGAAAATACACGTGTTTGAGGAACCTACGTGTTCCTATAATTGCTGTTTGCAATTTTATTTGGTCGCTTAACGGTGTTTTGTACCGCGATAGGTGACCAGAAGTGGTGCTGGGCCGTCGGAATGTCGAGTTTCTGAGGCTAGCAGTGCACCTAATGAAGCTCCTGCAACACCTCTATCGGCTGAGACCATACGATTGGTGGCCGAAGCAGTGTTGGCCATGATTAATGCGCAGCATGTAAGGCAAATGCAGCAGCCCGCTCCTGTGATGGAGCAGGTACCGCTCCAAGAGGCTGAGCCGAGGAGAGTGGAACAAGTGGTAGTGGAACCGTTGGTGCCAAGGAGGGCAACCGAGAGGCAGCTTAAGCATGTAATGAGCTTTAACCCTCCGGTATTCTCGGGGTTGGGAACCCATCTCAAGCTGAAGACTGGCTCTCCAGGGTGAAGTGAGTCATGACAACAACGGAGATGGAGGAGTGACAAATGACCACCATTGCTACGTTCCTTTTGGACAATGAAGAGAGAATGTGGTGGGAAGGATTGGAGCTGCATCTACTGAGAGGTATACAACTTGTTGATGTCTCGATGGAGGAGTTCTCGAGACTGTTCTTGGCTAGATACCTCCCTTCGGTGCAAAGGATAGCGTTGGAGAACGAGTTCCTGAAGTTGGTACAAGGGGATAGTAGCGTGGATGAATATCTCCACGAGTTTACTCGTTTGAGTCGATATGCTAGCTCCACCATAGCGGATGAGGAGCGCAAGACGAATCGATTCTACGGAGGCTTGAGAGATGAGTTGAGGTTACTACTCTCGGGGCCGATGACGCAGAGTTTCTTGACCTTGGTCAACACGGCCCGGTCCTTAGAAAAGGACATGAAGAATGTTCAAGCGAAGAAGAACGTTGCTGAGAAGAAATCTGGGTTCAAAGTGCCGACTACTTCAAAGTCTGGCTATCAAAGATTCTTCAAGAAGCACATGACTTCGGGTACAACTCCTTCTGGTGCTTCTATGGCGACTACGAGTCGGACCCCGGGGGCATGTTTTACTTGTGGAAAGACGGGGCACTTTGCCTATGATTGTTGGAGCGGACGTCCCAAGTCCGAAAGAAAGCCGGGAGCTACTTACGAAGAGAAGGGCAAGGCGGTGGAGTCGACCGCGTCCCACCATGCTCCGGCCCAACCAAGGGTGTACAATCTTGGCCAACAGGAGGCCATCAAACAGGTCGATGTGGTGACATGTACGGTTTAATTTATAGCAAGTCAATTTCTTTAAATACTTGTTATGCACATGTTACCTTACCACTGCTTGTTTAGGATTTGTTTTGATTTGTGAAAATCCGGCAAGAGCACTCTTCGATATGGGAGCTTCACACTCCTTCTTGTCCGAGGGATTTATATCACGCACCGGAGTCCCTTCTTCGATGGTGAAGGTTAAGTTGGATGTGTTGTTGCCCAATGGGTGTACGATGTGCGTGGACAGGATTTGCGATGTTAAGATTCGTATTGGGAATCAGGAGTTCGATCTGCAAGCATCGTTACTTCCGTTGGTGGAGTTCGACGTTATATTTGGCATGAACTGGCTCTCAGAGAAACATGCCTATATTGATTGCGGTCTCAAGGAAGTGAAGTTGGGAGCAAGTCGTGAGACGACTTTTACGGGCTTAAAGGGGTCGAGCAAGACGTTGATGTCTACTCTTCAGGTGGTGAAGGCTGTTCATGCCGGTGCAGAACTGTTCTTTACGCTAGTGGAGGTTGCAAAGCTGAAGCCCGCGTTAGATTGTATTTCAGTGGTATTGGAATACCCTGATGTGTTCCCCGCAGATCTTCCTGGAGCCCCGCCTCAACGGGAGATAGATTTCACGATTGAGCTAGTGTCAGGTGCAAAGCCTGTGTCACGATATCCTTATCGGCTAGCAACTAAAGAAATGGAGGAGCTGAAAGTTCAACTACAAGAGTTGTTGGAGCAATGGTATGTGTGCCCAAGTTCTTCACCTTGGAGCACACCGGTCCTCTTTGTTAAGAAGAAGGACGGAAGCTTGAGGCCATGTATTGATTATCGGGAGCTCAACAAGTTGACGGAGAAGAACAAGTACCTAATCCCGCGGATTGATGATCTTTTTGATTAGTTAGTCGGGTCGACGGTGTACTCGAAGTTGGATCTCAAGTCTGGGTACTATCAGTTGCGAATAAGGGAGAGTGATATCCCGAAGACAGCATTTAGTATGAGATACGGGCATTATGAGTTTACGGTCATGCCGTTTGGGCTGACTAATGCGTCGTCAGTGTTCATGGATTTGATGAACATGACTTTCAGAGAGTACTTAGACCATTTTATGATCGTCTTCATCGACGATATTTTGGTGTACTCGCAAAGTGAGGAAGAACACTTCAAGCATCTTCATTTGGTTTTGGAGACGCTAAGGAGGAATCAGTTGTATGCCAAGTTCTCGAAGTGTGAGTTTTGGTTATCCTCAGTGGCGTTCCTTGGGCAAGTAGTGAGTGGAGAGGGTATTGCTGTGGATCCGGCGAAGATTATTGCGATACGGGAGTGGCCTGAGCTTTCTACGGCAGCGGAAGTCCGGAGCTTTCTGGGGCTTGCCGACTATTATAGGCGCTTCGTAGAGAACTTCTTGCGGATAGCGTTACCTCTCACTACTTTGACGAGGAAGGAGCAGAAGTTCGTTTGGATGGCGGAGTGCGCGCGAGCTTTTGAGGAGTTGAATTTTCGGTTGACCACGGTGCCTGTGCTGAGTTCGCCATGTGGGACCGAAGGCTATGAGATTTACAGCGATGCTTCGGGCAGCGGTTTGGGTTGCGTGCTACTGCAACACGAAAGTGTGATAGCTTATGGCTCGAGACAGCTGAAAGTGCACAAGAGGAATTATCTGGTCCATGACTTGGAGTTAGCGGCCGTGATTTTTGCCTTGAAGCTGTGGAGACACTATTTGTACGGTGTGAAGATTGATATCTACACCGATCATAAGAGCTTGAAGTATCTGATTGATCAGAAAGATCTGAATATGCGGCAGCGTAGATGGATGGAGTTCTTGGGAGAATATACATTCAAGATCCACTACGTGCCTGGTAAAGGGAATGCGGTTGCGGACGCGTTGAGTCGCCGAGCCCCAGCTCAAGCCAATTGGCTATCGGTGCATGATGAGCGGTTGTTGCGGGAGTTGGAGGCATTGGAGATTGTTTGTGTGGATAGGCAATCAAGTGCTGAAGCAGTTCTGAATTGGACTGAAGTCCAATATGACCTGACTGACCGGATTCGGCAGGCTTTGGATATGGATGCCCATATGAAGCAGTTCATGGTAGAGGCTCTGGATGGGTCAAATTCCCAATTCGTTGTGGAGGATGGATTGCTTTGGAAAGACGGTCGTCTGTGCGTCCCAAGTGTGGGTAATTTGCGGGTGGAATTGTTGTACGAGGCACACCGTACCAAGTAATCGATTCACCCGGGGAGCACGAAGAAGTACCGCGATGTGAAGAAACTATTTTGGTGGCCGGGTTTGAAGAAAGATGTGGCGCTCTACGTGGCGAAGTGCCAAACTTGCGCCTTGGTGAAGGCGGAATGTCAAAAGCCGGGAGGATTTCTTAAGTCCTTGCCTATTCCAGAGTGGAAATTCTACGACATCTCTATGGACTTTGTGCACGGTTTGCCAAGGTCGCAAAAGGGGAACGACGCCATTTGGGTGGTCGTGGATCGGTTAACGAAGGTGTCACATTTCATTCCGCATAGGAAGGATGATCCGGTGGAGAAGTTGGCAAACTTTATGTGGATAACATTGTACGGCTTCACGGTGTGCCCCGCAGCATCGTGAGTGATCGAGATGGGCGGTTCACGTCCAATGATTGGAGGCTTGTGCAGCAAATGTTGAGAACAAAGCTGAAATTTAGCACAGCCTTCCATCCGCAAATGGATGGGCAGACCGAGAGGGTCAATAGAACTATGGAAGACATGCTCCGCATGTGTGTCTTGGATTTTGGGAAGCAATGGGAAGACCACCTTTATTTGGTGGAGTTCTCGTACAACAACAGCTACCAAGTGAGTATTCAAATGGCGCACTTCGAGGCCCTATATGGTAGAAAATGTCGCACGCCGTTGTCTTGGTTAGAAACGGGTGAGTCAAAGTTGTATAAGCGATTGGAGGTGGTGGATGCTACTTCTTTGGTGAGAACCATTCGGGAGAGGTTGCTTATCGCTCAGGACCGGCAAGCGAAGTAATATAATGCCAAGCACAGGAACGTGGAGTTCGCTGTGGGAGACTATGTGTACTTAAAGATCAAGCCGTTCAAGGGTGTCTCGCGGGTGCGGTGATTGAAAAAGCTAAGCCCGAGGTATCTTGGGCCGTTTGAGGTTCTGGAGCGAGTGGGTGAAGCAGCCTATAGGTTGAAGCTTTCAGTGGAGCTTGGTGGATTACATGATGTATTCCATATTTCGGTGCTTCGGAAGATGGTCCAATAGCCTACGCAAGTGATCGCGATTGATTAGGTGCCGGTGGATAGTGGGTTGACGACAAAAGTCAAGCCCGTATGGATTGAGGACTCGGAGGTCAAGCGGCTACGCAATAAAGAGATCAGATGGTCAAGGTCCGGTGGGACAATTGCGGCCGTGAGGAGCTCTCTTGGGAACGAGAGCAGACTATGCTTGACGAGTATCTGGAGTTGTTCTACTCAGGTAGAAATTTTGGTTTTGTACATGTCTTTTCTTTATATAATTTTGTGGATGAAATTCTTTTAAGAGGGGGAGAGTTGTAACGCCCCGAAACTCAAAAGAGCGACGGGTGACGTTTTGGGCCAGTTTTGGGTTCTGGCAGGAGGCACATGGCCTGGGACACGGGCGTGTCCTAGGGCGTGTCAGACTTATGTCGTCGAGTTGGTCGAGAGGTCGACGAATTTAACTCGACGTTGTGTCGAGACAGGGCACACGGCCTGCGACACGGGCGAGTTGCAGGGCGTGTCGACCCGTGTCGACACTCAGGCCACGTAGTCGACACTCTGTGCTCGACGAAGTGTCGAGAAATGGCACACGGCCTACGACACGGGCGTGTCGCAGGGCGTGTCGACCCGTGTCGACACTTGTCCCGGGGAGTCAACGAATTTTGCTCGACGATGTGTCGAGACAAGGCACACGGCCTAGGACACAGGCGTGTCCAAGGCCGTGTCGTGAGGTCGATGAACTTCGCTCGACGAAGTGTCGAGTGTCGAGATCGTGTACACGGCCTGGAGCCCAGGCGTGTTATGGTAGACACGAGCAAGGATACAGGCGTGTCCTAGAACCCGTGTAGTTCTCGGGTTGTTTCCGGGATAAATCGATGGGGGTACACAGCCGGCCACACGACCGTGTCAGTTGGAACACGGGCATGTCAGGTCGAATGCAGGCGTGTTCGATGCCCGTGTGTTGTTCCAGGCGCGTCGATTTTGACGGCGAATGAGGCACACGGCCCTAGACACGGGCGTGTGCCAGGCCGTGTTCGGTCCAGATTGGACATTTCAGTCCCGAATCAAAGCTGTTCGTTTCTTTAATTGGTGATCCAACGGCTGGGGGTTGTTCCTGATGGGATATACCCGGGATTGGGCCTTTGACACCCTCACTTTTACATGAGTGGTTATCTTTCTAAAGCTTAGAGAGAGAGGAGAGCCAAGGAAGGAAGAAGAAGCTAGATCCGGCCACTAGAGGAGCTTCGAAGCTCCAAATCGCGAGCCGACTCCGGATCTACGGAGGCGAAGAGAGTGCGGTGCTTTTCACTTGCTTACTTTTCCATGACGCAAAAGAAGAACGCAAGGGTAAAGATTCTCTTCTTGAGCATGTGTAGCTCTCCTTCTTTGCATAGGAAGCCCGCTCTCGCGAGTTTGCAGTGAGTTGGAGGCGTTCCTTCGGGTAGATATGTAAAGTCCCCATTGTGTAGAGTCCGTAAGCGAGAACGGACATATGCATGATGTGTGAATCCTATCCGGACATGTTGGTCTGGATCGGTGATGTTGCATTGCATAATGCCGGAGAAGACTCCGTGCTATTGGTTGTTTTTCGGGTTTTCTACACCGTAGATTGCAACAGGGAGCCTTGGGGATTAACCCAAAGGTGCACCCGAAAAACTGGGCGGATGCATGATCTTGCCAACTTGGTGGCCTGAGAGCCAACTTGAACATAACCGGGTTATGTGAAATGTGATGGAAACGGGACTCAGGAGAAGTTTGACCTGCGCATATGATTTAAATTACCGTTGCGGGCGCATATGGTTTAAATTACCGTTGCGTTGTGAGCACGGGTTAGATGGAACCGTACCCGTTCTATGTCGTTCGGATTAGAGGCGTTGGCATAGATGAGGGTCTTCGGCGGTCTATGGTTTTAATTACCGTGACCCATGCCAGGAAGACAAACTGTTCATTGATTGGTCGTCCAAAGGGACGGTGGTGAGTCAGCAGACTTAGACTGTGTTCACCGAGAATATGCCCTTAGTGCACGGGGTGTGTGGCCGTATGAGCCTACGCCTGTGATGAAATGAATATTGTTATATTGCTCGCTTATGCTAATGAAAATGCAGGGAAGGAGCCGACCCTTCGAAGATCGAAGAGGGTGGTTAAGCCACCGTCTCGGTACTGTGATGGGAATGCAGTGAGCTTTGTCTCCTGCTTCTTTGCAGGTCCTCTGGATGAGCGAGAGCCTGCAAACTTCAACGAGGCCACTGGAGTGAAGGAGTGGGAAGGTGCCATGAAAGAAGAGATTGATGCTCTAAAGAAGAATGAAACCTGGGACCTTGTGCCCAAGGTTGATGGCATTACTCTGGTTACTTGCAAGTGGGTATATAAGTTGAAGAAGAAGGCTGATGGGAGCATTAATAGGTTCAAGGCTCGCCTGGTCGCTAGAGGATTCTCACAGCAGTATGGAGAATACTATGAGGAGACATTCAGTCTAGTTACGAAGATGACTTCAGTAAGAGTGGTGATCGCCTTGGCTGCTAGCAAGGGTTGGAGGTTGTGGCAACTCGATGTGAAGAACGCCTTTCTTTACGGAGAGATTAACAAGAACATCTTCATGGATCAGCCGCATAGTTTTGTCTCTGAAAAGCATCCAGACTATGTCTGCAAACTCAGGAAGGCTCTCTATGGGTTGAAGCAAGCTCCTAGAGCGTGGTATGGGAAGATTGCAGAGTACTTGCAATTCTGTGGATACCTTGCTTCCAACTCGGATTCAAGCTTGTTTCTCAAGAAGAAGGTGGAGCTACAAGTCTTGGTCCTGCTGTATGTGGATGACATGATCATCACAGGGAATTCAGAGGGGGAAGTAGCAAGGCTCAGGGCTGAGCTTGCTATACGCTTCGAGATGAAAGACTTGGGAGAGTTGCATCACTTTCTCGGTCTGGAAGTGGAGAGGAAGGAGTGCGGGGATCTCATTTGCCAGAAAGGGTATTCTGATCGCATTGTGAAGCAGTTCGGCATGGGCGAAGGGAAGAAGTGCTCTACTCCACTGGAACCTGGGCTGAAGCTTCGACGAGATGAGGGAAGGGTTCTTCATTATCCCTTGATGTTCAGGGCTCTTGTTGGGAGCTTGATTTACCTGACGATTACAAGGCCATACATTGCTTATGCAGTTGGCTGAGTAAGTCGGTATATGGATAAACCAAGGCAATCTCATCTAGTGGCGGCGAAGGGTATTCTGAAGTATGTCAAGGTGACTTCTGACATGAGACTCCTCTATGGAAGGGACTCGGAGTTTGCATTGCTTGGGTACACGGATGCTGACTATGGCAGTGATTCGGATGATCGAAGGTCTACTTCAGGTTATGTTTTCACTTGCGGTTCAGCTAGCATCTCGTGGTGTAGCAAGAAGTAGGACTCTGTGTCAGTCTCAACTACAGAGGCAGAGTATAAGGCTTCTGCCTTGGCTGCTTGGGAAGACATCTGGTTGAGGAGGCTTATAGAGGATGTTCATGAAGAAGTTCAATTGCCTACTTTACTCCGGGGTGACAACAAGAGTGCTCTCAAACAGGTTAACAATCCAGTGTGTCACGCCAGGACCAAGCATATAGAGATTGATCACCACTTCATTAGCGAGAAGGTGTTGGAGGGATCTCTGTTGGTCGGGCATGTTCAGAGTGAAGATAATCTTGCTGACATCTTCACGAAGCCACTGTCGAAGGGGCCCTTTGAGCGCTTGCGCAGCTTGCTGGGCTTCGTCCCCACTTCCCACTTCAAGGGGGAGTGTTGAAATTTGTGAAGTGGAAGTGGTTGACGGGACAGGCCGGGCGGCCTGGGTGGACAGCTTTGGCGGACTAGGCAGACTGGGCGGACTGTTGTGTGCGGCCTGGTGGAAAGTCTAGTGGAAGTCGGCTGTTCTTCTGAGTGGGTTGCACAGGTGAAGTTCGCGGACTATGCGGCCTAGAATCTGCGGATAAGGCTTTGGCTGTGGTTTTGCCAAGGAGCGGCTGAGCGGATGGAGGCTTGCGGACTGGTGCATTGCTCAGTGGCCGTGGTGCAAGCTTGTGCTGATAGGCGGTTTGGCTCATGTCTGCGGGAAGCTTGTGGACTAGTGTGTCTGCGGTGTGGGCTGTTGCGGACTGGGCTTAGAGCTTGGCTGAGGCCTTGTCGAGCTCTGGAGTTACAGTAGGTGTTTTTGCTGTGGAGGTCTTTGGCGGACTGATGTTTGGAGTCCGGGAGGAGGCTGCTGCGATGGGGCAGGTGTGCGAGTAGCATGCGGACTGCTGGCGGTCTGTGCTATGATGTTTTGGCGGATGGGACTTTATGTCCGCCAAGCTCGCATTGGCCTTTGATGGTTTTGGACTTGGTCACACTCTGTGCCAAGACCATGGTGTCCGATGTATCCGCCAAGTCCGCTGTTGACCGGGCGGACTTGCTGTCTGTTTTTGGCCATGGACCTGTGGCGGATTAAGGTTTGAGTCTTGCGGACTGCCTCGGGTTGTGCGGACTGCCATTGAAGGGGGATTGCTGTCCTGCAGTGGTTGGAGGCTTTGCGAGCTGATGCCTTGTCCGCATAGCTTGGGCGGACTGGAGAGGGTTCGCTAATGTTGTCTTGCTCCTGGCGGTTTTCCTTGGTATCCGGCTAAGTCCTTGCGGACTCGGCGGATAGTGTTTTGCTATCGTGCGGGCTAGGGCGGTGTCGCTATCTCTAGGGCGCTGACCACACTCCTCACCTCGCCTATAAATAGGACCCCCTGGCACATCTATAGTAACTAGAGTGAACAGTAAGTTGGGTTGGGCAAGGAGCTGCGGTCTCAGTTTGTCTGTCCGCGCGGATTGATTCAGGGTTGACAGTTTGCTGTGTGCAGGTCACGCGGGTAGCTTCAAGGAGCCAGGAGTTTGGCTTTGACTTCGGTCAAGTACTTGGAAGTTGTGCGGTCTCTGCGGATTCAGTAGGAGGTCGCTCTGCGGCTTGTCAACTCTGTTTCAACTTTGCCAGCTTCAATAACCAGTCCGCCGACTTCAGGCGGGTAGGGGGTGTTCCTCAGTTCAGCTTCAGTAGGAGACGAATAACGGTGTGTCCGCATGGCCTCGCGGCTTCGGCGAACTCTGTGGCTATTCGGCGGATTGCAGCTTAGTTCGGGCGATCTCAGCAGACTCGGCGACCTCGACAACCTCGGCGGTCTCGGAGGACTCCAGTGCTGTCCGCCCGGCTTGGGTTTTGGTGCTTTCTATTTACAGCTGTTATACTAGCGAAATCATGTCTCGCTATGTATGACTCGTGTTGTAAAGAAGTGAATGAATAAAAGATCTGCTTGTGCTTCCATTGTTTGTTGGGATTAACCTTTGTTCCTTGGTTTTCCACTGGTTCAATGTGATAACTGGGTAGTGCCAAAGATATTAAGTTGGCGTTTGGGCTACCGTGCTGACCGCGTTGAGAAAATTTTAACAGAGTACGAGTATTTGAAATGGCCCTGTGGAATACGACACGAGATGTAGATTTCTCCTATACTATGATTGATAGGTGCACTTGCCTGAAAGTTAATTCAATCTAGCTTATGCCCATCTACATAGTTTATACAAGAGTGTAGAATGAATCCGCATCGAGTTGTTACTTGTTGGCAAACGAAATCATCAATCATCTGTAGGGAGACGAGGTCTATCAGGTGATGTTTGAGATGGCTAAGGCCAAGTATTACATTGCTAGTATCTCGGTGTTGCGGTACTTTGCCGATGTATTTCTAGATAAGTTGTCAGGTTTGTCGTCGCATCGAGAGAAGGATTTCTAGATACAACTCATTCCGGGGGGGTAAGCCAGTATCCAGATCTCCTTATCAGATGGACCCGAAGGAGTTGTGTTGGATCCCTAGTTGGATTTGGGCTAGGTTCATTAAACTAGGATGTTTGACCCAACATGTATAGCTAGGGTCATGTGTGTATCCTAGAGTCTAGGCCATGTCCTTAGAGTCAACACTACATGGATCAGCCATCAACATACTACAAAAGGCTCAAAACTTAGAGAAATTTCAAATACTCAGGAAATGAGTTCGACGTTCGTCGAACTAAGGTCGTTGAAAGGCGTGCTCAGATCGACGAACTCAGAGACAATTATCTGAGCTGAGCTCGACGAACTTGGTACTCAGGTCGACGATTTATGGACACCATATTTCAACATTTCAAGTCCACAATTTCTCTATGAACTCCAGTCGACGAACTTAGTTCCCAGCTCGATGATTTCTGGATCATCTATTTCAACATCTTATTACAGAAACATCTAAATATTCTAAGTCCAGGATCACACTCCAGTCGACGAACTCACCTTCTCAGCTAGACGAACTTAGACTACAGTCTTGGCAAGATTTATCAAGTAGCAGTTAGAAGATCTCCGCTCGACGAAACTATTTCCCAGGTCGACGAACCCAGTTCTGTGGTTGACGATTTCTGGACACGTTACTTCAACATTCTTAAGTCCAAGAAACATGGAATTCTGAACTCCAATCGACGAAGCTATACTCTCAGCTCGACTATCTTGATGCACAGAATTGGCAAGGTATAGAGAAAGCAGTTATCTGTTCTTAGGTCAATGATCTTGGATCTCCGCTCGACGAACAACTATTATCTGGTCGACGAACTTGACTTCTCAGCTCGACGAACTCTGCATCCAGGTCGACGAATTCTGTTCCCTGCTCAACGATTTCTGTGAAGTTCCAGACTTAAATATTTTCCTCCCTCTGTCCTTAATTTATTGCAATAATTCCTGAGTAATCAATGCTAAATGTTCTCTGAATATTATCGTTAGACGCAACATTAATTATAGATTTCATCTGGATTATTACTTGCCATTTTTCCATGGGACAGTTGGGGAAATAAATTGATTGGCCCGCGAACAGACTCTTACTGTGGTTGGTTCGGTGAGTCGATCGCCGCGGCCTTGCTAGGGTAGGCAAGTGCACCTATCGCAAGTAGTACTCGATATTCGGGAGAATACCGAGGTCGTATTATTCCCGGGAACGGGTTGATTACCCCTACTCCTCCGAAAACACTATTATTTTACCGAAATAGAAGTTGATGGTTTTAAGTAAAATAGGAACGAAAATAGATTTTAAGAAAGTAGTCGATGAAGAGATAACTCCCGGTATCGAATTGCGTTAGGATTAAAAATAGATTTGAATAACTAGATATCTAAAGTTTCAATTTAATTAATGCGGAAACTTGGCCGTGGAGGTTCAAAATAATGAGCTCACCTATCTCTAGGAATATCGCTCACCTAGACATTAAGGCTATTCGACCGGGCTCTCGTCCGACGAAGGATTCCCCTTAATGCCCGCAGTATGCTAAGAACCCCGCTATTAGGTGGGGAACCCGATCCGGTAGAGTTAGCGCGCCTCCTCTCTCGAGGGTTAGTGCAGAACTTTATCTACCCAGGGGTGATCTGTCCATATGCACGGCCTCTCGGCTAGCTAGCGTATGGATAACGGAAATAGAGCCCACACATCGATATGTGGGTCTACGCATCGTTAACCCGGGGTAAACCTTAAGTTTTTAATTAAATTGAAAAATTAGACATTTGGTTATTTAAAACATTTTAGATCCCAAAGCTCTTCGATACCGAGGGCTAAAAGAAATTAGCCACTCATCGGAATGGGGATAGCTTATATGTTTAGTTATGCGAGCGTCCTAAACTATTCGCTGAAAAGTTATAAAGAAAATAAGAAGAAAAGCAAAATAACCTAATTTTAGAAAAGTTGTTACAAATAAACACACCCGCACTCATTCAAACATATAATAAAAGGAAGAAATAAAACTAATTTACACATAAGAGAAAATTGCATAATTGACATTTGCAGGTCCCACTCAAACGAGTGGGGGCGAGAAATAAAAGCTGAAAAGTGCATAATTGAAATTTGCAAGTCCCACTCAAACGAGTGGGGGCGGGAAATAAAAGCTGAAAAGTGCAAGTCCTACTCAAACGAGTAGGACTGAAATGAAAGCGAGTCCTACTCAAACGAGTAGGAGAAAATAAATGCGATTACAGGGCTTTCTTAAATATTTACATCAAAATAAAGTCCGACCATTAAACTCCTAGCGAGTAGGCGGAAAATCAAATCCGACCATTTAACTCAAGTGAGTAGGCGGAAAAATAAAAAATGAAAACACTTGCTTGAATCAAATCCAGCCAATTAACTCAAATGAGTAGGCGGAAAAATAAAACAACACACGCATTCTACTTGAATAAAATCCAGCCAATTAACTCAAATGAGTAGGCGGAAAAATAAAAACAACACACACACTCTACTTGAATAAAATCCAGCCAATTAACTCAAATGATTAGGCGGAAAAATAAAAACAACACACACACTCTACTTGAATAAACACACACACTCTAGCATGAATTAACTAAGACGATAAAGATTATCTCATACACTCACGCACTCGGGCTAAAATAATTGCAAAAATCAAAGTTATCGAAAAATTAAAATGACTGCATTTCTACCGCTGGAATGCAATAGAAATGCATAAAAAGGCAAAATAAAAATTGTTTGAGGAAAAAGTTTTCAAATTAAAGAGAGAAATGCAAGTGCCCGAAAAATTAAAACGGTTACATTTTTACCGTTAGATTTTGATAGAAATGCTAAAAAAGTGAAAATAAAAATTGTTCGAGCGAAAATATTTTTTGTAACTACTTAAAATGAAAGTTGATGAAAAATAAAAATAACAATTTATACATTACTATAGCCTTGTAAAATGATTTAAAAAGAGGGAGTAAGCTAAAAAGAAGCAGTAGTTTTATAGTTAAAACAAAGTAAAGGCTAAGTTAAGAGGAATGAAAACTACCTTTTTTAATATTTTACAAGTTCATAAAAGCGCATTTTGAAGCATGAAAATCCTAAGTCTAACCAAATTTAAAGAGTTAGAGAATGAAAACGGCCATAATAACGGCTATAAATTTTGTTATAATTGAAAAGAAAACATGAACATTTGCGTTTTAAAACATAATTTTTGCAATTTTAAGCTCATACACACACACACACGCATAATGAAAGTAAAAATGAAAGTATATAAGATTGATGAAAAGGAGGCTATTTGGAGAAATTTCAAAGCATGTAGGATGAAATAATAACGATTTTTATTACAAAAAAAAGGGATTACAAGAGTTCAAACATACAAACTTAAAAAGGAGAGGGAGGGGGGATCCTTACATAGCACTAAAGCAACTCCCACAGCAGCCCTAATACATCAAAATGGTTCGGATTTTGGGAACCCTGAACTCATACAGCAGCTGCCTTTTTATAGGCAAAAATTTCCAAGTACACGCCCTCTGACACGGGCGTGTCGGGGGGCGTGTCAGCACTATTTTACCGCGGGATTCGGCGATCTGACGGATTTGACGGAGATTTGACTTTCCGGCCGAAAACGCGGCGGTCACGCCCCAGGTCACGGGCGTGACGGTGGGCGTGTCGTTCGGCGCTTAAAGGCGATGTTGACTTCGGGATTCGCCGGCGGCAGTTTGTCGGGCACACACGGGCGTGGCGCACATCGGACACAGGCGTGTCCCTCTTGGGTTCGACGAAGGTTGAGCGCGAAACATTGACCTGGCTGGTACGGGGCGTGTCGGGCTGCCACGGGCGTGTCGCACATCAGACACGGGCGTGGCCCTCTTGGGTCGACGAACGTTGAGTTGAAATCGTCGAGCGGGATGGACACGGCTTGGTCACGCCCCGTGTCAGATTGACACAGGCGTGTCGAATTATGGAACACGGGCGTGTCAGGCTTTCCTCTTCAAAATTGGCCTCTTTTCGGGTTTTTGAGCTGTCACGCACTGGTCACGGGCGTGACCAATATGTCACGGGCGTGACATGTCATTTTTGCAGATTTTGACTTTTTTTTCCTGACAAATAAGATAAAGCAAGTTAGTATAATATTTAGAAAAATAGGAGCATTTTATTGAATAAAAACAAGTAGAAATGACAAAAATTAAATAAAACGACTTAAGTAATGTACATAAAATTAGGTATATTTACAATTCATCAAATACCCCCATACTTAAGCTTTTGCTATTCCAGAGCAAAAGTTGGAGATGAACTTATAAGGAATAAAAGAGATCCTAAGTTTAGCTATCGCTTGAATTAATTAAAAGGAAGATCAAAATAAACATCCGGGATTAAAGAATTAAATCCTAATTTATGAAATGTTATGAATAGAGGAAGAGTTTCAAAAAGACTTCTAGAAAAAATAAAATAGAAAGCAAAAATTTATTTTTGTTAGTTTAACAACGATGGATTAGATTTATATAAAAAACCTTAGCTTAAAAAGAAGTTAAAGGAAATAATGCAATTTAAAAATTATGCTCTCAAAAAAATTTTAAATTAAGTCTAGAATCATTGAAATGAGATAAGTGGTTGGTGATTTATGAAGAAGGCTTGAATATTGAGGTGAGGTAATTTTTTTCTCGAACCTCCAAAATTTTTTTTTTTTGATAGTTAGGAAAATAAAATCTTATTTTCCTATCTTAACCCTTTTTTTTTCTTCATAAGGATAAAATTAACCCAATGTATATTTGTAGGAGTAATGAATTTTATCCTCTTACTCCATATATAATCTTTTTAAATTATTGGGTGCTTATGTTTACGAAACGAAATCTTATTCCCATTGACATAGGATCTTTTAAGGGATAGGGGGTAATCACGTCAAGTAAGACATGAAAAAAAAAAGAAGTGGGTTTATTATTTTTTTTTCAAAAATAAAACTAGATTTTAATAAAAAAGTTTTGAGAGCAACCTTTTTAAAATGAACGTTCCGATATTTCTAAAAGCATGAAGTAGAAATAATTGAAATCCATGGATGTTATTTTCTAACATAAAAAACGAGCTTCTATTTATAAAATTAGAAGTGGTGGTGAAAAACAAGTTCCCTATTATAAGGAAAAGACATAAAAAATTCTTTAAGACTTAACCCCAGACACTTAAATCTATCAAACTTTAATTAATAAACGAATAGTAAGCAAAGAATAACTAAAATTCGCATATAAATTAACTCGAAACTAGATTTTTGGAAAGCAAAAAGGGTTAAGATATGGTATATTCGAATTATTTTGTTACATAATTTAACAAAACAACATTTTTTTTTGACTTGTTTAGGGATTTTATCATTTTTTGTGTTTTAATTATTATCTTTTTAGAATTTTTTAGATTTTTTATCTTTTTAGGGTTTTTGGGTTTTTCTAATTTTTGTGATTTTTAGTTTTTGAGGATAAATTATTTACAAGAATGAGTAGAGAAGAAGAGTTATTTACAAAATAGGTACACAGAGTTTTACAAAATGAAACTAAAAATGTTTTTGGAATTTTGGTTTTATAATTTTTTTGGAATTTTGGTTTTATAATTTTTTTGGGGTTTTTAGAATTTTAGTTTTTTTTTTTTTGTTCATAATAAATTTTTTTTATATTTAAAGTGCAGAAAATAGAAAGACCGCAAAGAAAATAGAAAGACAGTGCAGAAAATAGAAATATGAAAAAGAAAGCGAGAAAACACCCCCATACTTAAGTCCAACATTGTCCCCAATGTTGTAACGTAAGTATGCGGAACAAAACAGGTAAGATAATATAGACAAAGAAAAGAAAGAAGGGGGGGGGGGGGTAGAAGCTTCCCTGATAGGAGGTGGGGAAGGCGCAGTTTAGGAACCCTGCATTAGGAAGAAAGAGAGCAAAGAAAAAGGTAAAGAGATAGCGAAAAAGATAAACATGGGGTGCCTCCCAGGAGCGCTTTGTTTATAGTCACGTAGCTTGACTATGTTGGCGGTTTATATATCTAGGAGGGTTATGGATTCGAAGTTACCGCCCACAAGAACGCCTGCTATGTATAATTTTAAGCGATGACCGTTCACTTTAAACGAGCCTTTATCCGGGTGGGAGACGAGTACGGTCCCATAAGGCCAAACCTCTTCAACTTTGAAGGGGCCGGACCAACGTGATCTAAGTTTCCCGGGGAAAAGTCTAAGTCGTGAGTTATAAAGAAGGACAAGATCGTCTGGAGAAAAAGTTTTTGGGGGCTTGAGTTTTCGGTCGTGATAAAACTTAGAACGCTCCTTATAGAACTTATTGCTCTCGTATGCGTTGGCACGCCATTCATCGAGCTCATTTAGTTGCAGTTTTCTATTTTGGGCGGCTAAGTTAGCGTCGAGATTTAAAAGTTTTAAAGCCCAAAGTGCGCGATGTTCTAATTCGACGGGTAGATGACACGCTTTGCCGTACACTAATCGATACGGCGTACAACCAATTGCGGTTTTGTATGCGGTACGATAAGCCCACAACGCATCGTCGAGCTTGATGGACTAATCTTTCCTATTAAGTGAAACGGTTTTCTCTAATATGCGCTTTATCTCCCGATTTACTACCTCTACTTGGCCACTAGTTTGCGGGTGGTAGGGGGTGGCAAGTTTGTGCGTGACGCCGTATCTAGCTAACGTCTTAGCCATCTGGGTGTTGCAGAAATGCGTCCCCCTATCACTTACAATAGCGCGCGGAGTGCCGAAGCGAGAAAATAGCTTTTTAAGAAATGTAACGACGACTCGCGCATCGTTGGTGGGGAGAGCTTGCGCTTCCGCCCATCTCGATACGTAGTCGACCGCTACTAAAATATACATATTTTTGAAAGACGGAGGTAGGGGGCCAACAAAATCTATGCCCCATAAATCGAAGACTTCGCATTCTAAAAACATGTTTTGGGGCATCTCGTCGCGACGAGAGATGTTACCCGACCGCTGACAGCTATCGCATGCGCGCACAAAATTGTGAGCGTCTTTGAATAGAGTGGGCCAAAAGAAGCCCGCCTCTAGCGCCTTCCGCGCGGTCCGGTTAGCTTGATAATGCCCACCAGCCGGACCCTCGTGGCAGTGCCTAAGGATTTGCGTGCACTCCACACCCGCGACACATCTTCGGACTGCTTGGTCCGCGCAGAGACGAAAAAGGAAAGGGTCCTCCCAAAAGAAATATTTCAAGTCAGAAAAGAATTTCTTCTTTTGCTGGCTTGAAAAGTCTTTTGGAAGTACCCTCGCAACTAAATAGTTTGCAAAATCTGCGAACCAAGGCGGGGAAGAAGAACTAGTAGTTATGGCTAGGAGGCGTTCCTCGGGGAATCTATCATTTATGTCAGATTCGACGAGCGCTTCCGCAGTGGGATTTTCTAAGCGGGAGAGGTGATCGGCGGCTAAATTTTCCGCGCCTCTCTTATCCCGGATCTCTAAATCGAACTCCTGCAAGAGGAGGATCCATCGAAGAAGGCGGGGTTTGGCGTCCGTTTTTGCTAACAAATATTTTAAGGCGGAATGGTCGGTAAATACGATAACTTTGGATAACGTTAGATACGAGCGAAACTTATCGAAAGCAAATACGACGGCTAAAAGTTCCTTTTCCGTTGTCGTATAATTTCCTTGTGCGGAAGTGAGGGTCTTGCTAGCGTAGTAAATAGGATGAAAATATTTGTTTATACGTTGGCCAAGAACGGCTCCTACAGCAATATCACTAGCGTCGCACATAATCTCGAACGGAAGGGTCCAATCGGGCGCCACTAAAATAGGTGAATTGATAAGTTTTTGTTTTATGAAATTAAATGCAGACTCGCATTCGCTATCAAAGACAAAATTTGATTCCTTTTCTAAGAGGCGAGTTAGCGGCTTTGTTATTTTTGAAAAATCTTGAATAAAACATCTATAAAAGCCCGTGTGCCCTAAGAAACTCCTAATTGATTTAACGTTGGAAGGCGGGGGAAGTTTTTCTATAATTTCAACTTTGGCCTTATCGACCTCCATCCCCTTAGACGAAATCATATGGCCGAGAACCAAACCTTCTCGCACCATAAAGTTACATTTTTCCCAATTTAAAACAAGATGCGTGTCCTCGCATCGCTGAAGGACACGGTCTAAATTATGAAGACAGGATGGGAAAGAGCTTCCGAAAACAGAGAAGTCATCCATAAAGACTTCCATAATGTCTCCTACCAGCTCGCCAAAGATCGCCAGCATACATCTTTGGAATGTAGCGGGCGCGTTGCAAAGGCCAAATGGCATTCTTCGATATGCGAAGGAACCAAACGGGCAGGTAAAAGTTGTTTTCTCTTGGTCATCGGGGGAAATGGGGATTTGGAAAAACCCCGATAATCCATCGAGAAAACAAAAATACGGATGACCAGACAAACGCTCTAAAATTTGGTCTAAAAATGGTAGTGGGAAATGATCCTTACGGGTGACGTCATTTAGTTTTCTATAATCGATGCACACCCGCCAACCCGTAACAGTACGAGTTGGGATGAGTTCATTGTGCTCATTCTCCACTACGGTAAGACCGCCCTTTTTGGGCACCACGTGAATGGGACTAACCCACATACTATCCGATATGGGATAAATAATCCCCGCATCTAATAATTTAATAATTTCGGCCTTAACGACGTCTTTCATGTTTGGGTTAAGACGTCGCTGCGGCTGAATAGTTTTGAGGCAATTATCTAGAAGAAAAATCTTATGGGTGCAGAAAGGCGGGTTAATCCCTTTGAGATCAGAAATTTGCCAAGCAATTGCGTGGCGATGTTTAAGCAAAACTCCCAATAAATCGGAAGTCTCCGATTCGCTCAAACGCGAAGAAATGATAACAGGGAGTGTATCATCTTTCCCCAAAAAGGCGTATTTGAGTGAATCGGGTAGGGGTTTGAGTTCAAGGCAGGGCGGTTCTTCTAACGAGGTTTTAATTCCTATGTCTTTCTTACCAATTGGTTCGAAAGGCAAGTCTATAGACGTATCCTCATCGCAGTTAAAATTTTCGAGCGCAAAAAGATCGTCGTTTAAAAACGTAGACTCAAAAATAGGGGAAGAACAATCTCCCAGATATGTGTCTAAATTATAACAAAAGTCATCGCTCGATGACGAGTCTCCTATGGAGGGATTAATAGAGAAAGTAACTTCGTCATCTCCTACCCGAAGGAGGAGACGACCGTTACTGACATCAATTAATGCGCGGGAGGTGGCGAGAAAAGGGCGACCGAGTATAATTGGTACATCAGTGTCCTCCTCGATGTCCAAGATGACGAAGTCTACCGGAAAGATAAACTTATCAACTCGGACAAGTACGTCCTCCACTACCCCGACGTGAAACTTAACCGAGCGATCCGCTAGTTGGATTCGCATTTTAGTAGGGGCCGGAGTGCCCAAACCTAATTTTTGAAAGAGCGAGAACGGCATCAAATTAATGCTCGCGCCTAAATCTGCAAGAGCGTATTTTACTAATATATTGCCAAAAAGGCACGGGATGGAGAACCGTCCCGGGTCATTTCTTTTTAGGGGCAATTTATTAGTAAGAGCCGCTGAGCAGTCAGCATTAAGAGAAATATGCGAAATATTTTCTAATTTTTATTTATTGGAAAGAAGTTGTTTTAGGTATTTCGCATATTTAGGCATCTGAGAGAGTGCCTCGCAGAATGGAACATTAATATGAATTTGTTTTAATAATAAAATAAATTTTTCAAATTGCGCGTCCTTACGCTCACTATTAAGTTTATGCGGATACGGCAAGGGCGTTTTAATAATTTTTTCATTTAAAATTTGTAAAGGCGGCGAAATCAAAGAAGGGGGAAGAGGGGTCGGAGGTGAAATATGTACCTGAGGATCGGTCCGTTTTGGATCGATCACCTCCTTTCCGCTACGGAGGGTTATATCGTTGATATTTTCCCGCGGATTGGGCTCCGTGTTTCCCGGCAGTGCCCCGAGCGCGCGCTCGGACATCATTCGCGCTAGCTGTCCAACCTGGAGTTCTAAGTTTTTTAGCGATCCGGTGATGTTCCGGATATTTGACTCGTTGGAAGCTATATATTTAGAAAACTTATCCTCCATCGGGGAGGGTTTTGGAAGAGGGGGAGGCGGCAGAAATCCAGGCGCGAAAGAATTGGATGGGCGCTGCGCATTATTCAGATTGCTCCATGAGAAGTTGGGGTGGTTCCTCCAACCCGGATTATAGTTATTGCTATAAGGGTTGTTATTGGGGTTGAAGGAAGGTCGCCCAGCATTTCCCACGTAGTCTACGAATTCATTTGCTACGCCGGCATTAGGGGGAATCGCCCAAGGAGGAGTGGTGGAGGCAACAGACATCTCCGCCACCTGCTTTGTCAGCCTTTCAACTTGAAGGGCTAAGTGGGCAGTGGCATCCACTTCGAAGAGGCCGGCCGCCTGCTTGGGACGTCCCCGAGGGACGTACCATTGGTAGGCGTTCATAGCCATCTCTTCAATAAGAGCTTGGGCAACCTCGGGGGTCTTATTATTCAAGGTACCCCCGGCAGCCGCGTCAATCATTTGACGCGTCTGATAATTAAGCCCATTGTAGAAGATTTGGACCTGCAACCACGCAGGCAGCGCGTGGTGCGGACACTTGCGGAGGAATTCCTTAAAGCGCTCCCAAGTCTCAAAGAGAGACTCAGAATCATTCTGCATGAACGAAGAAATGTCCGCCCGTAACTTTGCAGTTTTGGCGGGCGGAAAATACTTCGTTAAGAACCGCTCCGCAAGCTCGGCCCAGGTGGTGATACATCCTCGTGGGAGGGAATTCAACCACGCCTTAGCTTTGGATCTGAGGGAGAATGGAAAAAGGCGCAAACGAATGGCGTCATCAGTGACGCCATTAATCTTAAAAGTGTCGTAAATCTCCAAAAAACTAGACAAATGAACGTTCGGGTCCTCATCCGGCTGTCCATCGAACTGCACTGCGTTTTGGATCATTTGGATAACGCTCGATTTGATCTCAAAATTATTGTTCGCCACCGTCGGGCGGACAATACTGGACCCAGTATCGTCCAAATTTGGCCGGGCGTAATATGACATTGTACGCTCGAGGGCCGCGTTCGGATTGGGGTCGGCCATAAGAACGGCAGAGGGTTCTCCGATGGATTCTGCGGGATCCAAAGAGGGATTTCGGCGTTGAGACCGAATACGCGCAAGAGAGCGTTCGATCTCAGGATCGAAATCCAAATTTTCGGACTCCGAAGGCTATCCACGGGTCATACACCCGAATGAAAAGTAGAAAAATTAACTCTTTTTTTTTTCGGATTTTGAAGAAAAGTTTTTTAAGTTTTTTTTTTTTAGTTTTTAGAAATAAAAGTAAAAGTAATAGAGTTCGGATTCGGAATAACAACTCAAAGAGAAGTCCCCGGCAACGGCGCCAAAAACTTGATTGGCCCGCGAACAGACTCTTACTGTGGTTGGTTCGGTGAGTCGATCGCCGCGGGCTTGCTAGGGTAGGCAAGTGCACCTATCGCAAGTAGTACTCGATATTCGGGAGAATACCGAGGTCGTATTATTCCCGGGAACGGGTTGATTACCCCTACTCCTCCGAAAACACTATTATTTTACCGAAATAGAAGTTGATGGTTTTAAGTAAAATAGGAACGAAAATAGATTTTAAGAAAGTAGTCGATGAAGAGATAACTCCCGGTATCGAATTGCGTTAGGATTAAAAATAGATTTGAATAACTAGATATCTAAAGTTTCAATTTAATTAATGCGGAAACTTAGCCGCGGAGGTTCAAAATAATGAGCTCACCTATCTCTAGGAATATCGCTCACCTAGACATTAAGGCTATTCGACCGGGCTCTCGTCCGACGAAGGATTCCCCTTAATGCCCGCAGTACGCTAGGAACCCCGCTATTAGGTGGGGAACCCGATCCGGTAGAGTTAGCGCGCCTCCTCTCTCGAGGGTTAGTGCGGAACTCTATCTACCCAGGGGTGATCTGTCCATATGCACGGCCTCTCGGCTAGCTAGCGTATGGATAACGGAAATAGAGCCCACACATCGATATGTGGGTCTACGCGTCGTTAACCCGGGGTAAACCTTAAGTTTTTAATTAAATTGAAAAATTAGACATTTGGTTATTTAAAACATTTTAGATCCCAAAGCTCTTCGATACCGAGGGCTAAAAGAAATTAGCCACTCATCGGAATGGGGATAGCTTATATGTTTAGTTATGCGAGCGTCCTAAACTATTCGCTGAAAGGTTATAAAGAAAATAAGAAGAAAAGCAAAATAACCTAATTTTAGAAAAGTTGTTACAAATAAACACACCCGCACTCATTCAAACATATAATAAAAGGAAGAAATAAAACTAATTTACACATAAGAGAAAATTGCATAATTGACATTTGCAGGTCCCACTCAAACGAGTGGGGGCGAGAAATAAAAGCTGAAAAGTGCATAATTGAAATTTGCAAGTCCCACTCAAATGAGTGGGGGCGGGAAATAAAAGCTGAAAAGTGCAAGTTCTACTCAAACGAGTAGGACTGAAATGAAAGCGAGTCCTACTCAAACGAGTAGGAGAAAATAAATGCGATTACAGGGCTTTCTTAAATATTTACATCAAAATAAAGTCCGACCATTAAACTCCTAGCGAGTAGGCGGAAAATCAAATCCGACCATTTAACTCAAGTGAGTAGGCGGAAAAATAAAAAATGAAAACACTTGCTTGAATCAAATCCAGCCAATTAACTCAAATGAGTAGGCGGAAAAATAAAACAACACACGCACTCTACTTGAATAAAATCCAGCCAATTAACTCAAATGAGTAGGCGGAAAAATAAAAACAACACACACACTCTACTTGAATAAAATCCAGCCAATTAACTCAAATGAGTAGGCGGAAAAATAAAAACAACACACACACTCTACTTGAATAAACACACACACTCTAGCATGAATTAACTAAGACGATAAAGATTATCTCATACACTCACGCACTCGGGCTAAAATAATTGCAAAAATCAAAGTTATCGAAAAATTAAAATGACTGCATTTCTACCGCTGGAATGCAGTAGAAATGCATAAAAAGGCAAAATAAAAATTGTTTGAGGAAAAAGTTTTCAAATTAAAGAGAGAAATGCAAGTGCCCGAAAAATTAAAACGGTTACATTTTTACCGTTAGATTTTGATAGAAATGCTAAAAAAGTGAAAATAAAAATTGTTCGAGCGAAAATATTTTTGTAACTACTTAAAATGAAAGTTGATGAAAAATAAAAATAACAATTTATACATTACTATAGCCTTGTAAAATGATTTAAAAAGAGGGAGTAAGCTAAAAAGAAGCAGTAGTTTTATAGTTAAAACAAAGTAAAGGCTAAGTTAAGAGGAATGAAAACTACCTTTTTTAATATTTACAAGTTCATAAAAGCGCATTTTGAAGCATGAAAATCCTAAGTCTAACCAAATTTAAAGAGTTAGAGAATGAAAACGGCCATAATAACGGCTATAAATTTTGTTATAATTGAAAAGAAAACATGAACATTTGCGTTTTAAAACATAATTTTTGCAATTTTAAGCTCATACACACACACACGCATAATGAAAGTAAAAATGAAAGTATATAAGATTGATGAAAAGGAGGCTATTTGGAGAAATTTCAAAGCATGTAGGATGAAATAATAACGATTTTTATTACAAAAAAAAGGGATTACAAGAGTTCAAACATACAAACTTAAAAAGGAGAGGGAGGGGGGATCCTTACATAGCACTAAAGCAACTCCCACAGCAGCCCTAATACATCAAAATGATTCGGATTTTGGGAACCCTGAACTCATACAGCAGCTGCCTTTTTATAGGCAAAAATTTCCAAGTACACGCCCTCCGACACGGGCGTGTCGGGGGGCGTGTCAGCACTATTTTACCGCGGGATTCGGCGATCTGACGGATTTGACGGAGATTTGACTTTCCGGCCGAAAACGCGGCGGTCACGCCCCAGGTCACGGGCGTGACGGTGGGCGTGTCGTTCGATGCTTAAAGGCGATGTTGACTTCGGGATTCGCCGGCGGCAGTTTGTCGGGCGCACACGGGCGTGGCGCACATCGGACACGGGCGTGTCCCTCTTGGGTTCGACGAAGGTTGAGCGCGAAACATTGACCTGGCTGGTACGGGGCATGTCGGGCTGCCACGGGCGTGTCGCATATCAGACACGGGCGTGGCCCTCTTGGGTCGACGAACGTTGAGTTGAAATCGTCGAGCGGGATGGACACGACTTGGTCACGCCCCGTATCAGATTGACACGGGTGTGTCGAATTATGGAACACGGGCGTGTCAGGCTTTCCTCTTCAAAATTGGCCTCTTTTCGGGTTTTTGAGCTGTCACGCCCTGGTCACGGGCGTGACCAATATGTCACGGGCGTGAAATGTCATTTTTGCAGAATTTGACTTTTTTTTCCTGACAAATAAAATAAAGCAAGTTAGTATAATATTTACAAAAATAGGAGCATTTTATTGAATAAAAACAAGTAGAAATGACAAAAATTAAATAAAACGACTTAAGTAATGTACATAAAATTAGGTATATTTACAATTCATCATAAATCAATGCAAATATTCTCCAGGCCTTCATCATTAAATGAAGGAAGAAATTCAAAATTTAGAAGAAATATTACACAGTAAATATAAAAGGTATTTTTTTTCTTCCTTCCAAGAAAAAGAACACATAAGACAGCAATAAGTGTTTTCTTCCTTCTTCTCAGGAGAACACACAGAGCACAATAGAGTAACAGCAATCTTACAGTAACAGAGAACAAGAATCCCTAGCCCTTGACCAGAGAAAGAACATCAAGCTGAAGAAGAAGAAGAACAACCATTTAATTCAAGAGTCTTCTTCTGTCTTCATCCCAGGATTCTTCAAAGGACAACAATTATTATATCAGTCAAGAAGCACCTGGATACCTGCTAGTCAAGGCTGAAACATTGAAGGCCTACTCACCCTGAAGCAAAGCTCCATCCTTCCTGAACAAATCTATATCTCAGGGGGAGCTTTATCAAAATCAAGATCCACTAAAGTCTTCTCAGTTGTATTTGAGAAAGAGAACACATAATCACTCTCTCATCCTCGACTGTATAAAGGGCTCTTAACTCCCTTCAAAAGTTATTCCTGGTTGCAAGTCACTTGATCAAAAGACTTGAGGATTGGTTTTTGATCATCTAATCAAAGGCTTATTGGTGGCAGTCACCTGATCAAAAACCTGAGTGGATTTCTACCAGGGTGGTAAAGAGTGGATGTACCCAGGTTGGGGAACCACTAAAAAATTCTTGTGTTGTCTGGTTGCACCTTTTCTTTTATTCTTGCTGCGGCTGTGTGTCTTAGGTTTGCTGTGTTTGATTGAGTTATCTTAGGATTGATCTGTTAATTAGCAATAAGTTTTATAAACCCTAAATACTCTATTCACCCCCCCCCCCTCTAGAATATTTCAGATCTAACCCTTACTTTTAATTGGTATCAGAGCAAGTTTCCTTTGGTTGTACAAGTTAACCCCTTAAAGCAAAAGATCCTGTGTTAGATCTGACCTTTACTTCTATTAAGTTTATATTCACAGCATGGCACAGAACAAAGACTGTGCAAGCACCAGACCTCCAGTGTGCAACCTAAATAGGTTTGCCATCTGAAAGGCAAGAATAAAATTATATATGAATTCTATTGATGAGGATATCTACAATTCCATCTTAACAGGTCCTCCTCAAGCAACTGCCTCTACATCTACAACACCTTCACGCACTAATGCAGTTCCACCACCTGAGTGGACTGAAGCCCAGAAGAAAGCAAAGGTTGATGATGCCAAAGCCTTGAACATTCTGGCCCAAACAATGTCAGATGACATTTTCCAAAAAGTGGCAGAATGCACATTAGCTAAGGCCATTTGGGACTCTCTCAACCAAATGGTGCCTAGATCAGCTGATGAGAGGAAAGATAGAAGATCCAATCTCATATCCCAATATGAAAACTTCAAGAAAGATGAAGCAGAATCTGTAGCAGATATGTACAACAGGCTTAGCTCAATCATCAATGAGCTGAAAACCAAGGACAAGGATATCACCCTCACTGAGGTGAATGATAAAATCCTTACGTGCTTCCCAAGCTCATGGGATTCAAGGATCTGGCCAATCAAGGAGGCCAGAAGCCAAAATGAGATTTCCACAGAATCTCTCTTAGGAAAGCTCAAATCTTATGAGAAGCTCATTAAATCTAGAGAAGCAGCTGAGCAGAGAACACCTCCACCAGCAAGGAAGGAACACAACCTGGCATTCAAGGCTGTTAAAGTATCTGAAGCCTCAACAGTTAATAAAGAGTTGATGAGTCTCTTTGCCAAGAGATTTTATAAAATGGCAAGCAAAGATTTCAGAAGAAAGTCATCCAGGCATGATGACAAGCCAAGGTATGACAAAATTCCTACTAAAGAGGTAGTTTGCTTTGGCTACAGGAAACCTGGACACTTCATCTCAAGGTGTCCAGAGAATCATAAGAAAGAGAAAATAAGAGAGAAGGATACAAGAAGACAACAAAGTTCAAGACCTTCCTCCAGTAAATACAAGAAGAAGGAGAAAGGCTTTGTAGCTGAATCCTGGAGTGAAACTAAGGATGAATCCACATCTTCCAGCTCCAGTGAAGATGAAGAAGAGGCAAAGGCCAAGGAAGTATGCCTCATGGCCATTGATGTCTCAAGAAGTCAATTAAATGAAGAGGAAGAATCTGAAAATGAAGAAGCTTCAGAAACAGAAGCTGATCAGGTACTTTTATCCTTTTACTATAATTCTAATGCTTTCAAATTTGAATGTAAAACCATGTGTATTGATTTAATAAAATCTGAAAAGGAAATCAAAGCACTTAGGGAAAGACTGGCTAATCAAGAAAATATAATTTCTGAAAACACTAAGATAAAATATGAATTTACACTAGCTAATGAACAAATTATTGCTTTAAAAAATGAACAATGTGAGGCCAAATAACTTGAGGAATCTCTAAATGGGAGAAACCTTAAGCTGATGGACATCACAAGCACAGTCAATACCAGACTAAATGGCAAGCTGGGCTTGGGTGCATCATCAAGTTTACCCCCCATTCTCAAGAAGAACATATTTTCAACCCCCATTAAATTTGTGTCAGCTAAGAATAAAGAAGTAATGAACAACAATCAAACTGAAATCACACATAAAAAAAAGAAAAATCAAAATCAGAAAACCTTAGACAAAAACAAAGTTCAGCAGATTTCGTCGAACGCAGATCCACGAAATATGGCAAGTTCGTCGAACTCAAGTCGACGAACGCTGAACGCAAATCTATATAATAATCATTCGTCTTACTGCGATCGACGAACTGTGTCTGGTTCGTCGAACAGAGATCGACAAACTTGGGGCATAAAAAATGAACATGTTCATTCTCTGGGCAGAGATCGACGATCTCATCCCATTTCGACGAACTCTAGTCAACGAACTCACAACATTTCGTCGAACCCAGTCAGACTTAATAAAAATTATAACTATAACAACAACCCTAATCAAACTAGAAAACCCTTTAACTCACTTGCTGATTGGATAATTCCACCTAGAGGATATCACCCATTAGGATATAAATCACAACCTGAATTCTCTGTGATATCCAGCTTTTCTTATCAACAAAATAAAGGACCCAAGGTAACTTGGGTCAAGAATAATTAATTATTTGTTTTGTAGGTGAAGAGCTGTCCAGTTGTTAATCAGCTATGGTATCTGGACAGTGGAAGCTCCAAGTACATGACTGGTAGCAAGGACAACCTACACAATTACAAGTCCAAGATGGGACCAAAGGTAATCTTTGTTGATTCAAAGTGTGGCCAGTCTGAAGGCTATGGAGAAGTAAGGATTAGAGCAGTCACATTCAAGAAGGTGACCTATGTAAAAGGACTCAAGCATAATCTCATCTCTATCAGCTAATTATGTGATGAATGTTAGCAGGTACACTTTAACTCTACATCCTATATTATTTATAATAAAGAAAAATAAAAAGTTTTAATTGAAAATAGACAAGGAAATATATACTTAGTTGATTTTCTTTCTGTCAATTTAGATATTTGTCTGCTTAATATTGTTTGCAATCAAAATTAATTATGGCATAAAAGATTAGGACATGTAAACATGAAAAATATTGCTAGGCTATCTAAAGACAGTCTTGTAAGAGGCTTACCTTCTGGTCCCTACAAGAAGGAAGGCCTTTGCAGGGCTTGTCAACTAGGCAAGCAAACTAAATCTAGTTTTAAATCAATTAATAAAAGTGATTCACCTAGGATTTTGTACTTGCTACACATGGACCTATTTGGTCCTATTGTTGTACAAAGCCTAGGAGGGAAATCTTATACACTAGTCATTATAGATGACTTCTCAAGATTCACTTGGGTGTTCTTTCTGAGATCTAAGTCAGATACCTTTAAATTTCTTACAGATTTTCTCAAGACCATACAGATTGAGTACTCTACTCATGTTGCATTGATCAGAAGTGATCATGGTATAGAGTTTGAGTCTCTTCTTATGCATGAGTTCTGTGAGAAGGAAGGTATCATGCACTACTTCTTAGCTCCTAGAACTCCCCAACAAAATGGGGTAGCTGAAAGGAAGAATAGAACCCTGGTTGAAGCTGCAGGCACATTAGTTGCAGATGCTTATATGCCACTATCCTTTTGGGCAGAGTCTGTAAGCACAACAAATTATGTACTGAACAAAAGTTTGATACATAAACTTAAGAATAAGACTCCCTATGAATTACTTAAAAGGAAGAAACCTAAAATCACTTATTTTAAAGTATTTGGATGTGTATGCTATATACATAATAATAACAAGAAATGTATTAGAAAGTTTGAAGCTAAGGCTGAAGAGGGAATTTTTCTAGGATATTCCCAAGTAAGCAAAGCTTATAGGGTATTCAACAAATATACTGTAAAAATTGAAGAATCAATTCATGTTACCTTTGATGAAACTAACATGTCTTATAAGGAGAAAGGGATTTCTTCCAGTAACACTTTGTACGTAACTCACTTGTGTGAGAAAATGGGTGCATTAAACCTTCCACAAGAAGCTATAGCACACTTCTCCTCCACAAGTTATTGAAGACAGTGAAGATGAATCTTTGGAAGAGGCTGAACCTCATTCAACAACAAATATAATTCCACAAGAGGAATTAAATCCAAATGCTGTTGCTGAACCAACTCCACTCACTGATCTTGTCACACTAAAGGATCACCCTAGATCCCAAGTGATTTGAGACATAACAACAGACATGGCATCATCTCAACCAAGATGTGATGCATGCCTGTTTTATCTCTCAAGTTGAGCCTCAATCCAAAAAGATGTTGGGCAAGATCCCCACTGGATCATTGCAATGCAAGAGGAACTCAACTAGTTTGAGAGATGTAGAGTTTGGGATTTGATTCCAAGACCCAAAGACTACCCATTCATTGGAACCAAATAGGTCTATCGAAATAAACTAGATGTCCAAGGAGCAATTGTGAGGAACAAGGGTAGGCTTGTTGCTCAAGGATATAGGCAAGAAGAAGGCATAAACTATGATCAAATCTTTGCATCAGTTGCAAGGTTAGAAGCAATCAGAATCTTCCTTGGCTATGTTGCCTACAAGAAGTTTAAAGTCTACCAAATGGATGTGAAAAGTGCCTTTCTAAATGGAGTACTAAAAGAAGAAGTTTATGTTGAACAACCTCCAGGTTTTGTCTCTCCAACCCATCCTTCTTAAGTATTTAGATTGCATAAAGCCCTCTATGGTCTAAAGCAAGATCCAAGAACTTGGTATGAGACCTTAGCTAGCTTTCTGATAGAGCATGAATTCACTAGAGGCATAGTAGATAAAACATTATTCACTAGGCACCATAAGGATAAAATCTTGTTAGTACAAATTTATGTGGATGACATCATATTTGGGTCTACTGACTCTAATCTATGCAAGAGGTTTTCTGACCTCATGCATTCTAAGTTTGAGATGAGTACCATGAGTGAGCTCTCCTACTTCATTGGTCTCCAAGTGAAGCAGCTACCTGATGGCATCTTCATCACCCAGGCTAAGTATGCTAAAGAGCTTCTTAAAAAGTTTTGGATGGCTGATGCATCAGCAAAGAAAACACCTATGACTACTAATGTTGTAATAGATTATGATCCACATTGGAAACCTGTTGACCAGAAGTAATATAGGGGCATTGTTGGGTCCCTATTATATCTTACAGCTAGCAGACCTGATATCATGTTTGCCACATGCCTTTATGCTAGGTTCCAAGTGAACCCTAAAGAATCTCACCTAGTTTTTATAAAAAGAATTTTGAGATATATAAAGAGTTGTCCTAGTCTAGGCCTTTGGTATCCAACTGAGTCAGAATTTGATTTAACTGGATATTCAGATGCTGACTTTTTTGGATGCAGGGTTGACAGGAAAAGTACCTCAGGAACTTGCTAGTTCCTTGGTATGAGACTAGTGTCTTGGTTCTGCAAGAAACAATCATCTGTGTCCACATCAACTGCTGAAGCAGAATACATTACAGCTTGCAGTTGTTGTTCACAGATGTCGGGGATTCAAAACCAACTCCTACACTATGGTTTCAACTTAAATAATTCAACTCTACTATGTGATAACACAAGTGTTATATCCATAGCATAAAATTCAGTCCATCACAGTAGGACTAAGCATGTAGACATTAGACATCATTTCATTAGAGAGTGTGTAGACAAAAACAAAATCGAACTTGTCTATATCTACACTGATTTACAAAGAGCTGATATTTTCACCAAACCCTTGGATGAACGGAATCACCTGGTCTTTATAAATCAGCTGGGTATGATCAATGGAGAAGCCTTGATTTAACTTCTGTCTACACTCGACGAATTTTTAAATGTTCGTCGAACGGAGCTCGACGAACTGGGGAAAGTTCTTGAGATATTCGTCGAACGGAGGTCGACGAACTCTCTATGAGTGGAGTCATTTTCGTCGACCGGAGATCGACGAATCTGCTTCAGAAAAATTTTGTCGAACGGAGCTCGACGAAATGTTTTCAAATCTTTAAACTGAGCTCGACAAATCATTTAACTATAAATTATTTCGTCGACTTTAGATCAAAGAATTATTTTATTTTTCGTGGAACGGAGTTTATCGATTCATATTCTGGAAAACCTTATATCTAGGTATTCTTTGAACTCCGTCCCGCGCTTTCAGTTCCCTTGCACTTAATCTTCGTTTTTCTCTTGCAGGTGAACTCATGGCGATTCCAGCAGGCAGTCTTACAGTATTGAAGTTCGATACAGGCTTTGATGTGGACTTTGATTCCTTCCAACATTCAGACCCTATCTTTCTGGACATCCTGCAACTCCTTAAAGAACGGCAGTTGAAGAATTTGCTGTCCACCAGGATCAAGATATCTGGCGCTGAGATCTGAGAGTGGGTCTATACTTTTTTCACCATAGATGAGAACTCTATGATTGGCACAATCTCTGGTAATGCTGTTCCACTTACTCCCACCATTCTAATAGAAATTTTTGAGTTAATTAATGGTAAAGAAGAGTTAGAAATTGATACTGAGGAATTTGATGTGATGCTGAGTATGATGGGTTATGGAGAAACCCCAAATAAATTGCTGAAGAAATACATGTCGGTTGAGTTCAAATTTCTAGCAGACATTATGGGGAAAGTGTTGCTGGGTAAACACACTACACATGATTACATAACCAGGCACCAATTCCTGGTAATGTTTACTGTGGTAAACAAGAAGAAGGTGAACTGGGCTCAGATTCTTGTTGAGCTGATTAAGAAGAAAAATAATAAAAAGGAGGTCTGTTTTGAAAGAATTTTGGGAATCTTCCTGAAGGAGAAGGCTGCTGAATCACTGGTCTCCCCGACCATATTCATCAATGCTTCCAAGAGGTTCACTTGTGCCCTCTTTGGCAAATGGGAGAGGGGCATCACCAAGCCCTCCAAGGCTTCTTCCTCCTCCATCAGGGCTTTTGAGAGCACTAAAGCTGCTCCAGCCACTTCCCAACCTGCTGAAGATATCCTTCCTACACCTCCCTTATCCCTAGTACATCTATCCCACACTCACTTTCCTAACTCACCTCCCTCCAAAAATGATACACCAGTTCCATCACCACCATCCTCTCCACTCCCACCCCAATTGGATGTAATTGCCCCCTCCAATATCTCCTCCCTCCCCTCCATCAATTTGCTTACTTCCCCTCCTCATACTTCTTCTATTCTAGATGCCCACATGATAGATGCTTTACCTTCTCCTCCACCATCATCTTCCATCCCTCCCTCTGTTTCCCTTGAAACACCTTCTACTACACCCTCTGCCTCTCTGCCATTGGACCCCTCCATTATTCCATCTCTCATTGCACTTCTTACTCCCCCTCCTCAAAATAATTATAGCAGAGGCTATTACACCTCTTGCTTCTTCCATATCCTCTCTTGCTGACAAAATATCTACTCACTCTGCTCCTCCATCTCCAGTCAGGGGCCTAGCTCCAGTTGCCACTGAAACTAGGCAGGGGGAGATGCTCTATGAAGAAGTAGCAGAAGAAGTAGCATCAATAGCAGAAGCAGCAGTAACAACATCAGACACAGCAGAAAAAGCAGCAGCAACAGCAGAAGCAGCAGTAACAGCAGCAAACACAGCAGAAAAAGCAGCAGCAGAAGCAGATGCAGATGCTGATCAAGATTTTTTTGAGTTAATTCATTTTATTGAATCTGATATGGAAATAGATGAGCAGGTCCCAGAGGAAATAACAACTACTGGTGATTTTATTATAAATCCCACAGTTGATCTTTTAAATTTATTGAGTAGTTTTGATACAACTTATTTTAATAACCTTCCAAAGTACAGCATCAAGCCATCTTTGGCTATAGTCCCATACACCTCTCCCATAAGCCCCAAAGTTGCCAAGCAACTAAAGGCTAGTTTTGTTACAACAGAGGTTCCAGCTATTCCATCTCCTCCCAGAGCTGTTTCCCCGATTATTTCATCCCCTCCAAAGGATATTTCTGCTCTAGTTTTTGTCATGCATGATTCACTCATGCCTGATCTTGATGCATTGATCATGGCTGATATAAAAGAAGAAAATAAAGCAGTGGATGAAAGCACTGTTCTGTCTAGCCATCATGTTCCAATTTCAGCTCCTCCTCCAGCTCCTCCTCCAGCTCCTATTCAGGCAGAAAAGCCCATTGACAAATCAGTACTAAAACCTATTGATGCTTTGTATGATACTCCTCAGGATTCTGATGATGAGGATGATGATGAAGAGGACTCAGATGATGAGCCTAAGAAAAAGAAAGTATCTAAGAAGAGGAAAGCTCCTCCACCTCCTGCCCCAAAACTAAATCCAGCAAATGACACTCTATATTATATACTGCAGAAGATCACACCCTATAAGGGCATGCCAGTATGGATGTGGCTGTCCAAAAATCAACAGAAAGAAAGGAATAAAAGCAGAAGATATTCCCCACCTCCTCAAAGATACAAAAGGGATCCTCCTCCTTATCCACCTGATGCTGGTGCTTCCAGTTCTTTAACTCAGAGGACTACCCAGTTTCAAACCTATCAAAGAAATCAGGGTACGTACACCTCTTCAGGAAGCAGCTAGTAAAGGCATTATTCATCTAGCAAGCTGCAGCATCAACAACATCAACAACAACAATTCACTGAACATCAAAAGGCTAAAAGCCCCGAGAGACCTGCTTCCCCTCCTGTACCATTTGAAGATCCTGAGACAGCTACAACTTCTAGGATGGCTAGGTTCTGGGAATTGGTTGGCCTATCCATGATTAACATAGCAAGAGCTGAAGGGAAGGATCCATCTGAATATACTACAATGTCCAAGTATATAAAGGAAGAACTTAACAGGTTTGCTAAGGCTAATAAATTTTTCAATATTGATGAATATATGAAGTTACATCCTGAAGCTGTAGTGCCAAGAGCTATCTCCCTGAATGTCATTAGAGCTACTTACATGACAATGACAGAAGCTCAAGCAGCTGATCCTAATAGGGAAATCAAATTTACTCAGCCAGGTGACAAAGCTAAGGAGGATAAGCCAAAGGATCCCAAGAAGAAGAAATAAACATTTTAAACTGTCTTTAGTCTTTCTGTTATTCTAAAAACTGCTTATTTATATTCTTGATACAAAGCTCTCTGTATATATATATATCTACTGCATATGTTAAAATTCCTGCCAGATATATTTTTCTTGCTTTGTTATTAATGTGAGTCTGTAATTAGTTACCTTACCCAAATAGGGGGAGATTGTTGGATCCCTAGTTGGATTTGGTCTAGGTTCACTAAACTAGGATGTTTGACCCAACATGTATAGCTAGGGTCATGTGTGTGACCTAGAGTGTAGGCCATATCCTTAGAGTCAACACTATGTGGACCAGCCATCAACAGAATACAAAAGACTCAAGACTTAGAAAAATTTCAAAGACTCAGGAAATGAGTTCGACGTTCGTCGAACTAAGGTCAATAAAAGACATGCTCAGCTCGACGAACTAAGAGAAAATTCTCTGAGCTGAGCTCGACGAACTTGGTACTCAGGTCGACGATTTATCGACACCATATTTCAACATTTCAAGTCCAGAATTTCTCTCTGAACTCTAGTCGACGAACTTAGTTCCCAGCTCGACGATTTCTAGATCATCTACTTCAACATCTTATTCCAGAAACATCTAAGTATTCTAAGTCCAGGATCACACTCCAATCGACGAACTCACCTTCTCAGCTTGACGAACTTAGACCATAGTCTTTGCAAGATTTATCAAGTAGCAGTTAAAAGCTCTCAGCTCGACGAAACTAGTTCTCAGGTCGACAAACCCAGTTCTGAGGTCGATGATTTCTGGACACGTTACTTCAACATTCTTAAGTCCAAGAAACATGGAATTCTGAACTCCAGTCGACGAAGCTATACTCTCATCTCGACGATCTTGATGCACAGAATTGGCAAGGGTCTAGAGAAAGCAGTTATCTGTTATTAAGTCGACGATCTTGGATCTCAGCTCGAAGAACAACTATTTTCTGGTTGACGAACTTGACTTCTCAGCTCGACGAACTCTGGATCCAGGTCGACGAATTCTATTCTCTGCTCAATGATTTCTGTGAAGTTCCAGACTTAGATATTTTCCTCCCTCTGTCCTTAATTTATTGCAATAATTCCTGAGTAATCAATGCTGAATGTTCTCTGAATATTACCGTTAGAAGCAGCATTGATTATGGATTTCATCGGGATTATTGCTTGTTGTTTTTCGATGGGACAGTTGGGGAAATCAATCAATGCAAATATTCTCCAGGCCATCAGCATTAAATGAAGGAAGAAATTCAAAATTCAGAAGAAAGATTATACAGGAAATATAAAAGGGCTTTTTCTTCTTCCTTCCAAGAAAAAGAACACACAAGACAGCAATAAGGGTTTTCTTCCTTCTTCTCAGGAGAACACGCAGAGCACAATAGAGTAACAACAATCATATAGTAATAGAGAACAAGAAGCCCTAGCCCTTGACCAGAGAAAGAACAACAAGCTGAGGAAGAAGAAAAACAACCATTTAAATCAAGAGTCTTCTTCTGTCTTCATCCCATGATTCTTCAAAGGACAACAATTACTATATAAGTCAAGAAGCACCTAGATACATGCTGGTCAAGGCTGAAACATTGAAGGCCTACTCACCCCGAAGAAAAGATCCATCCTTCCTGAACAAATCTAGATCTCAGGGGGTGCTTTGTCAAAATCAAGATCCACTAAAGTCTTCTCAGTTGAATTTGAGAAAGAGAAGACATAATCGCTCTCTCATCCCCCACTGTATAAAGGGATCTTAACTCCCTTCAAAAGTTATTACTGGTTGCAAGTCACCTGATCAAAAGACTTGAGCATTGGTTTTTGAGCACTTGATCAAAAGCTCATTGGTGGCAGTCACCTAATCAAAAACCTGAGTGGATTCCTACCAAGGTGGTAGAAGAGTGGATGTACCCAGGTTGGGGAACCAATATAAAATTCTTGTGTTTTCTGGCTGCACCTTTTCTTTTGTTCTTGATGTGGCTGTGTGGCTTAGGTTTGTTGTGTTTGATTGAGTTATCTTAGGACTGATCTGTTAATTAGCAAAAAGTTTTATAAACCCTAAATACTCTATTCACCCCCCCCCTCTACAGTATTTCAGATCTAACCCTTACTTTCAAGTTGGTGGAGTTTCGAAGCCAGCTGTAGGAGCTAGTGGAAGCCGGATTTATCCGGCCAAGATCTCCGCCATGGTGAGCTCCGGTGATGTTCGTGAAAAGAAGGATGGGACACTCTGACTATGCATTGACTACAGGGCACTCAGCAGGCCGACGGACCGGAACATGTATCCTATGCCAAGGATTGACGAGTTGTTTGACCAGTTGGAGGGAGCTCACTGGTTTTTGAAGTTGGATCTGAGGTTAGGATACTACCAGCTACAGATTCAGGAGGTGGACGTCCCGAAGACCGCCTTTAGTAGTAGATATAGGTTATATAAGTTCACCGTGATGCCTTTTGGGCTCACGAACGCACCATCCGCATTTATGAGTTTAATGAACCGGGTATTCGAGGCCTATCTAGACGTCTTCGCCATAGTATTTATTGATGACATCATCATCTATTCGAGGACCGATGAGGATCATGCGCGTCATGTGACACTGACTTTGGAGAAGCTCCAGGAGAACATTCTTATGCCAAGTTCTGCAAGTGCCAGTTTTGGCTGAAGGAGGTGGATTTCTTCGGCCATATTATCAATGGAGCAGGACTGGTAGTGGATCCTGCAAAGGTTCAGGCAGTAAGGGACTGGCCACCGCTGAAGACGGACACTAATGTGAGGAGTTTCAAAGTACTTGCCTGTTACTACCGGATGTTCGTAGAGGGACTGTCCCGGATTTCCCTCCCCTTACATCTCTGACGAAGAAGGAGACTACATTTATTTGGATGCCACAGTGTGAGGCTGCCTTCCTGGAGCTGAAGGGTCGTCTTACCTCGGCCCCATATGCTTTCCCTTCTATATGGGAAGGAGGGATTTCAAGTTTATTCGAATGCATCATATCACGGGATTGGTGTCGTTCTGATGCAGAACGGGCACGTGATAGCTTTGACATCCCGCTATTTGAAGAAATATGAGCAAAACTACTCAGTACATGACCTGGAGATGGGGGCAGTTATCTTCGCTATAAAGATCTGGTGGCACTATCACTACGGTGTCCACTGTGATATCTTCTCGGACCATAAGAATTTGACATACGTGGATATATATAAAGATCTGAACTTTCGACAAAGATGCTGGGTAAAGTTTTTGTCAGACTATCAGTACACCATGCACTATCATCTCGGGAAGGCAAATGTGGTAGCAAACGCTCCGAGCCGGAGAGCCACTACATCAGGAGCAGGGCCTTAGCTGATGGTTATAGAGCTAGTATAGATGATGGGAGAGATGCAAATATCTCTCATATCCGAGGATGATTCAGAGCTGTATGAGGAGTACCTGACATCGATGAGAACTACCGAGGACATCCGGGATCACATCATGGACGGGCAAAGGCTGGATGCCAGGATGGAGCCGATTTTTAGGGCCTTGGTGGAAGGCACGATAGGGGATTACTCTTTGAGAGAAGTGTTGTTGTGCTTTAGAGGCCCTATTTATATACTAGCAGGAGGACTAATTCGGTAGGACATCATGACCGAGGCTCACTGCAGCAGATATTCAGTACACCCGGGGATCACGAAGATTACAGCGGATCTGAACAGGTCTATGTATTTGTTTGGCATGAAGAAGGATATCACATACTTTGTGACGCATTGCGAGGCTTGCAAGCTCGTGAAGGCAGAGTGTAAGCATACAGCCGGTTTATTGTAGCCACTTCCGGTGCCAGAAAGAAAGTTTGAGGATATAACCAAGGATTTCATACATGGGCTACCTCGGCATCATGCGGGGAACGATTCGATATGGGTGATGGTCAACAGATTGATGAAGTTGGCCAGGTTCATCCTAGTTAGAAAGGATGCTCCAGACGGTGATCTGGTGTGGAGATTTGTGGAGCAGTTTGTCCGCAACCATGGAGTGCCAAGGACGATCGTGTCAGATCGGGATGGAAGGTTTACGTCCAAGGAGTGGAGGTCAGTCCTGGCTGACCTGGGCAATCATTTGACGTTCAACACAGCCTCCACCCTCAGACGGACGATCGGACGGAGTGCACTAACCGTACACTGGATGATCTTCTGCTCTTATGCATTTTGGACTGCAAAAGAGCCATGGGAGAGACTGTTGCCGCTGATCGAGTTCTCCTACAACAATAGTCATCAGTCCAGCATAGTCATGACCCCTTAAGAGGCAATGTACAGACGGAGGTGTAGGACCCCACTATCTTGGATTCAGGAAGAGGATCTGAAGGCACTCAGCTCAGAGTGCGCGGAGGATACAAATGCTCAAGTGAGACTGATCTGGGATAGGATGCTGGAGGCCCAGAGCAGACAGGACAAATACTATGATGCATGGCATCAACAGGTGGAGTTCCAGCTCGTAGACCAGGTTTTCTTGAAGATACGGCTGATGCATAGAGTCTTGCGGGTACGCGGGCGGAAGAAGCTCAGTCCGAGATATATGGGGCCTTACAGGATCCTGGCGAATTGTCCCTTTGGATTACAGGCTCGAGCTGTCGTAGGAGTTAGCATGATTACACGACGTCTTCCACATCTCTTCACTTCGGAGGGCGCTGCTATGACCTGAACAGCTGATTTCCAATACAGATGGCCCTGTGGCTTCTGATCGATCAGTTAGCATGGAGCCGATCAAGATTTATGATATAATAGTGCGTGTCTTGCGACGCAAGAAGGTTCCGTTGGTCAAGGTCCTGTGGAGGAATCATGGGCAGGAGGAGCACACCTGGGAGCCATGTGACCTGATGTAGCAGAGGTACTCGGATCTCCTCGAGTCTGGTATACCTTCAATTTTCTAGGGATGTTACGTACTTTTACTTCAGTAGAATCCAGTGGACCTAACCTAAATTTCGAGAACAATTTTTTTTTTTTTTATGTATTTTGATTTGTAATATGCCTCAAATAATTAGACCCCTAAGAGTGGTTTTGTCATGACTAGATCATGACAAAACCATAGGAAGCTCAAGAGGCCAAGTGAACAAAGGCATGAAGGTGGAAATCACCTTGGTCTGCCTATAACACAATCTCATCACCAAACCTAGGGTTTGACTTTAGGGCTTTAACTTGATTCCATGACCCCATCATAGCAGTCCCAACCCTAGGGGAAGCCATAAGGTCACTAAGGACCCTAAATAGGTCAAACTAACATACATAGGGTCAATTAACCTTTCCTTAGCCAAATTGACCCCACCTAGACCTTCCTAATCCTTAAGGGAGGTCAATGGGTCACCAAGGACCCATTAGGGTCAACTAAAGAGTTCAAGTTGACCAAAGTCAACACTAGCCCTAAAATTGTCAAAATGCCCTAATTAAGGGTCAAGTGGCCTCCAAGGTGCCAAACCAACCCTACCTAACCTTTCCTAGACCTTAGGGGAGGCCAATGGGTCACCGAGCACTCATGGGGTCAACCCAAAAGGTCAAGTTGACCAAGCTCAACACAACCCCAAAAATTAAGTCAAACTAGTCTAATTCTCCTAACCAAGCCCAAACCACTAGGGCTAAGCCCAATTTGAGTTGCGCATTAACCTTAGCAGGCTGAGAATTATCCAAAATGCCACTCATTTTCTTGAAATAGTGACTAGGAGAGAGAAATCTCTATTGCCCTTCAATGGAGGAGAGAGAAAAATGGCCATTCATGGCTTGGAAGGTCAAGGGGTCTCCTCTCTTCATCTCCAATGGCTTGATTCATCTCCCCCATTAGTTCTGAGAAGATAAAGGGGCTTTCTATGCCCTTTAAGTGGCTGGGTGCACTGAACCACCATTGGCAGAAAACTTTTGTGCGAACAGACAAGAAGAAACTGGAAATTGGAATAGGGTAACTACCCGACAACCACCAGAAGGAGAGAACAAGCCTCCATGGGAGACCGCTAGACCGCCCGCTCTCCATCCAACAACACTCCCACTCAAGCTGGAGCATATATATCTATCATGCCTAGCTTGTCGCAAATGTGAAGAAAGGAGGCGGACACCAACTTGGTGAAAATATTAGCAAACTCTTTATCGGAGGTGACGAACAGATTACAAATTTGTTCCTTCAAAATCTCTTCCCGAATAAAGGGACAATCGACTTCAATGTGCTTTGTTCTCTCATGGAAGACCAGGTTTTTGGAGATGTATATAGTGGCCTTGTTGTCATAGAACATAGGTAGAGGATGGTTGTAGACCGCTCCTAAGTCAAGCATAAGAGCCTGTAACCACTTCAATTCATATGTGGTCGACGCCATACTTCGATATTCTGCTTCTGCACCAAACCTGGAGACGACAGACTATTTATTGCTCTTCTAGCTCACAAGGTTTCCCCCCAAAAAGCTGCAAAGGCCCGATGTTGACTTGAGGTCTCCTTTGTCATCAGCATAGCTCGAATCTGAGTACGCTTCAACCCTCAAATGACCATTCTTCTGAAAGAGTAGTCCTTTCCCAGATGCTGATTTAACATACTCCAATATCATTAGGGCTGACTGTAGATGGCACTCCCTAGGAGCTTGCATGAATTGGCTAACCTTGCCTACAACATAGGCGATGTTAGGTCTGGTCACCGTGAGATATATAAGTTTACCAACTAGACGTCTGTATCTCATAACATCTGAAAGAGGAGGAGAGTCATCCATCCAGGTTTTATCTTCTCCAGTCTCCCTAGGGCATCGGGCAGGTTTATCCCCAGTCAACCCTGCCTCTTTTAGCAAATTAAGAGCATAATTATGTTAGGAGAGGACTAGATAATTGGGCTTCCGAGAGATTTCTATCCCCAGAAAGTATTTTGGAGAGCCCATATCCTTTGTGACCAGGTATTGACGAATATTCTTCTTTATCAAGCTTATCCCATCCTGGTCATCTTCAGTGAGAAGACTATCATCCACATATACCGCAAATAACACCAGACCCAGGGAGGTTTTGCGATTAAATAAAGATTGATCGACAGAACTTCTCGTAAAACACACGGACGCCACAATCCCGCTAAACTTGTCAAATGAAGCCCGAGGGCTTTGCTTTAGGTCATATATAGCCTTCTTTAGTCAGCTTACCTGTGTCTCCCCCTAAGAAACATACCATCGAGGTTGTTCCATGTAGACATCCTCCTGAAGATCCCCATATAGAAAGGCATTCTTGACATCCAGTTGGGAAATGGGCCAATCCCTATTGACAACAACATAGTGGAGGACCCTGATAGTGCTAAGACGAGCAACTAGATAGAAGGTGTCAAAATATTCAACACCATAAGTCTGGGTAAAGCCTTTGGCAACAAGGCGGGCGTTGTAACTATCCATCTGTCGTCCGGTCGGAACTTCATCACAAAGACCCAGCGACAGCCAATGAAACCTATACCGAAGGGTGGAGGACAAAGGATCCACGTACCTTATTCAGTGAGAGTAGAAATCTCCTCATCCATGACAGCCTTCCAATGAGGAATAGTAAGGACCTCCTAGTAGGAACGGGGAGTGGAAGTGGAAGAGATAGTTAGTGAAAAAGCTCTGCAAGAAGGGGTAAGACGATCATAGGAAACAACAACGGCAAGTCGGTGCTGGGTACATACACGAAACCCTTTGCGAAGAGCAATGGGAAGATCTAGGTCTGCGGGTTCCTCAGCATCCAGAGCATCCATGGTGGAGAGAGCTGGTCGGGGAGTAGAGAGCGACGGTGGTAGAGAAGACGGATATAGTGGAGGTGAAGAGAGAGGAGGAGACGTTGGAGATGTTGGAGATGATGGAGGTAGAAAAACCTCAGTAGGTGTCGATGGGTTGGAGGGAACAGTAGGAGAATTAGAAGCCGCAGGAAGAGGAGAGGATTCGTTAGAGAAATAGGGAGCATTCTCAAAGAAGATAACGTCAGCGGAGACGAACTGCATACATAGAATGGGGTCAAAACAACAATAACATTTCTAAGTGTTAGAGTACCCCAGAAAGACACATTTGGTGGAGCAAGGGGTGAGGTTTTCACGGGTGGTGGAGGGAGCGTGCACAAAAGATGTGCACCCAAAAATACGTAAAGGGAGAGGAAAAGGATCCTTTCCCGGATAGAGAATGGAGAATGGTGTTTGACCGTGGAGAACCATGGAGGGAATGCGATTGATGAGATAGCAGGAAATGAGAACCGTATAGCCCCAGTAGGAGCGAGGGACATGCATCTGTGTTAACAGAGTGCTAGCGACATCAAGGAGGTGACGGTTTTTGTGTTCCGCCACTCCATTTTATTGTGAGGAATAGACACAACTAGTTTGATGAACAATCCCATGTTGCATACAAAAGGATGAAAAAACTTACCTAATATACTCCTTAGTATTATCAGAGCGTAAGATTTTAATTGAAACAGCAAACTGATTTTGAATTAAATGATAAAAGGATGTCCATACATCGAAAAATTCAGAGAGATCTCGTAAGAGATACACCCAAGTACATCAAGAAAAGTCATCAATAAAGGTAACAAAATTAGAACTACCATTACCAACAGTGAGGGTAGGAGCAGGATGCCAGATATCAGAGTGAATGAGATCAAACGAACAAGTAGATCCATGTCTTGCTTCAGTGGGAAGGAGGAACGATGATGCTTGTCATGCTAACATGCATTAAAGTTGAGAGGAGAACTGTGTGGAGGGAGGTGCGGCAGAAGCTGATGAATAATCCGTGGAGGAGGATGACTAAGCCGGAGATGCCACTGTAGAAGATCTGTAGAGGAGGACAGAAGGCGAACAGAGCAGAAATGTTTTCGAGGAAGTAGTGTCTGCCGCCCTCAGTCCTAGTTGCAATCATCCGTTGGGTGCTCGGATCCTAAAAAGACCAAGAAGTTGGAGTGAATGTGACGGAGCAATGAAGGTGCTTGCATAAAGAGGTAACCGACAATAAATTGCACGGAAACTTGGGAACATAGAGAGTGTCTGCCAAGTGAAGAGACGGAGTGACATGAACCACTCCCGTCAGATTGACCAGGGAGGGAGAGCCGTCGGTAATAAGGACTGGGGAAAACCGATCATGTGTTTTTAGGAGAGAAAAGCACTGAGGATTGCCCGTCATGTAATTAGTCGCACCAGAGTCGATTAGCCATTTTCCTTGAGTGTCCACGTGGGCACTACCTGATGAAGTGACCACCGAGGTGAACAACTTTGATGAGGAGGTGGAAGAGTCACCAGAGTGGTGAAGATGTGGATGTTTCATCCAATAGAGATCCATGAGATGCCCAGTGCGGCCACAATGAGAGTAGAGGAATAGAAGCTGTGTGGGTAGAGAGAAGGCCACGCGGACAGGAGATAGAGAAACCGTGATAATAGGTCGTGGATAGAAAGAAAGGCAGGCCGGGAAGAGAGGCCGCGCACACAAAGGGCAGTGACAAAGCAGAGAAGAGAAGAGAGGCTGTGAAGCCACGCGAATAGACTACAAGAAGAAGGGCAAACTGCGCGGCTAGAAGAAGGCACTGAATCAGGCGGAAAAGATCGAGCCCTCTGATACCATGTGCAAACAGACAAGAAGAAACCGAAAATTTGAATAACAGAAATTTTTATTATCCAAAAGGTGTGTATTACAAAGTTATAGCCTTACTTTTGTAGAATTGAGGAGATCGGAGAGATTACAATTAAGCAATGTGGGACTAAATAATTACAGGTATAAGCAGTTTGACATAAAAACAAGCTGAACAGGCTGCGCGGTTAGACGTATAGGCTAACCGCCAACCACCAAAAGGAGAGAACAAGCCACCATGGGATATCGCCAGACCGCCTAGTCTCCATACAGAAACAACCTTCACTCATGTCCATTAATGGCATTGAAGCCATGGTACCCTCTCTCCCCCCCATTTGATTCTTTTAAAAGCCTCCCCAGGCTTAGAGCAGCCATTTCCACTATTCCCTTGAAGGATATGAGCCCTTTTGCTGTATGGTTGCAGAGCACCGAGCGACGCCACCACCGGCAATGGTGACACAACAATCTACTGGACTCCAACCTCCTTAGAAGGTCCTACCCTCTTCTCCTATCTCAATGGATATATCCACATGTACTGGTTGCAAGGTTTGATGCCAATTGGACCCAGATCAAGCGTTCAAAGAGCTAGGTTTTCAAGCTTATTCTTCCACCCACATATCACTATTCTGGACACCTTCGGCCGACCATCCACCGCGAATCGCCAGCCACCACCTCAACTAAGGTGGTGGGGCGGTGGCTGGCCGGGAGGAGGCGTGGATGGTCGGGAATTCACGGGCAAACATCGACTAGGATGGGTGATGAGTTGTAAATATACGCATTTTGATGTATATTAAATAAGTCATTTTACCTTATTTTTGTTGTTTTTTACTTAATTTTCTGTAATAAATTGCTCCTATTTTGTAAATATTTTCTAACTTAGTTTATTTTTGATTTTCTGAAAAATTTCAGGAAAAGTCAATTTTTGCATGGGTCACGCCCGTGTACTATGGGTCATGCCCGTGACCTGGGCGTGACAACTCAATTCCCGTGAAATCAGCCGCAAAAGTGAGAAGAATCATTTGACACGCCTGAACACACGCCCGTGTCCAAGGACACGCCCCGTGTTCTAGGCCCGTGCCAGCCAGCTCGACGATTTTCCGCTCGACGTTCGTCAACCCAACAGGGACATGCCCGTGTCTGATGAGCGCCACGTCCGTGTCAGCCCGACACGCCCCGTGTCGAAGCCCGTGAACATCTCTCGACATTCTTCACTCGACGATCGTCGACTCAACCAACACGCCCGTGTCAAGATGCCCCTAGGGCGTGACTCCTCCACCTAACCCGACAAACCGCCGGCAACTTTCGATGCAAACGACGCCCAGTTCAACGTCCCCGACATGCCCCCGTCACGCCCGTGACTTGGGGCGTGACTTCCACGTGGACCTCCCGAAGTCAACAACGTAGTCAAATTGCTGAAATCTGATGATAAATAAAGCAGACACGCCCACCGTCATGCCCGTGATCGGGGGCGTGACCGCCGCGTTTTCATCCGCAATGTCAAATCATCGTAGACCACCGAAATCTGCTGAAAAATAGTGCTGACACGCCCCCCCCCCCCCCCCCCCCGACATGCCCGCGTCAGAGGGCGTGTACTTGGAAATTTTTGCCTATAAAGGGCAGCTGTTGTATGAGTTAAGGGTTCCAAATTTTTGAACCATTTTATTGACAAGGGCTGTCGTTTGGATCTTGCTTAGTGCTATGTAAGGACTTTATTTCCCCCTCCCCCTTCTTATGTTTGTTTGTTTAGGCACTTGTAATCAACTTATTTTGTAATAAAAATCGTTAGTTTTTCCTCCTTACATGCTCTGAATTATCTCTGATGGCCTCCTTTTCATCAATATTACGTACTTTAGGTTTCATTTTCATAATGTGTGTGTGCGTGTATGAGTTAAAATTGCAAAATTTATACTTTAAAATGAAAAACTGCTTGCTTTATTTTCATTTTTATCAAACTTCCTAGCCGGTACTATAGCCATTTTTTTATCAAAATTTGTTAGACTTGGGATTTTTATTTTCATTTTCTGCTACTTTTTAAACTCTTTTACAAATATATAAGAATGTATAATGCGTTATTATAACTTTTTTAGAACTTTGATTTTAGCAATTACATTAAAAAAATATTTTTGCTCGAACAATTTTTATTTTCACTTTTTATACATTTTTGTCAAAATCTAACGGTAAAAATGCAAACGTTTTAATTTTTCAAGCACTTGCTTTTCTCACCTTAATTTGAAAACTATTTGCTCAAACAATTTTTATTTTGCCTTTTTATGCATTTCTACGACATTCTAGCGATAGAAATGCAGTTGTTCTAATTTTTCGACAACTTTGTTTTTCTTAATTTTTTCGCCTGCGTGCGTGCGTGTATGAGATATGTTTATTGCTTTCTCAAATTATGTAGAGTGTGTGGGTGTGCACATTTATTTTCGCCTACTCGTTTAGAGTAAAATGGCGTGTCTTTAATTTTTCACCTACTCATTTGAGTAGGATTTGCAAGTGTGAGTATTTACTTTCTGCAGTGTGAGTATTTCATTTTCTGTCGTGTGTGTGTGTTTTAATTTCAGCAAGTATGTGTGTTTTTATTTTCCGCCTACTCATTTGAGTTAAATGGCTGGATTTTATTCAAGTAGTACTTATGTGTTTTTATTTTCCGCATACTCATTTGAGTTAAATGACTGGATTTTATTTAAGTAGGACTTGTTGTTTTTTTACTTCCGCCTACTCGCTAGGAGTTAAATGGCCGGACTTCATTTCCCTCCTACTCGTTTGAGTAGGACATGTCATTTTCAGTTTTTATTTACCGCCTACTCATTTGTTTTAAATGGCAGGTTTTTATCTTCCGCCTACTCGCTAGGAGTTAAATGGCCGAACTTTATTTCCCTATAAATATTTGAGATGGACTTGTAATCACATTTATTTCCGCCTACTCGTTTGAGTAGGTCTTGCTTTCATTTCAGTACTACTCGTTTGAGTAGGACTTGCAAATTTTCAGCTTATATTTCCCGCCCAATCGTTTGAGTTGAACTTGCAATTTCTATTATGCAATTTTCGCTTACTTGTAACTTAGTTTTATTTCTGTCTCTTTATTATGTGTTTGGATGAGTGTGAGTGCGTTTATTTGTAGTAATTGTTCTAATATTAGGTTATCTTGCTTTTTCCTCTTATTTTCTTTATAATCCTTCAGCGAATAGTTTAGAACGGTCGCCTAACCAAACTCATAAGCTATCCCCATTCCGATGAGTGACTAATCGCTTTTAGCCCTCGGTATCGAAGAGCATTGGGATATTTAAAAATGTTTTAAATAACTAAAGGTCTTATTTTTCTATTTAATTAAAAACTTAAGGTTTACTCCGGGTTAACGATGCGTAGAACCACATATCGATGTGTGAGCTCTATTTCCGTTATCCATACGCAAGCTAGCCGAGAGGCCGTGCGTATAAACTGATCACCCATGGGTAAAGACAGTTCCACACTAACCCTCTTGAGAGGAGGCGCGCTAACTCTACCTGATTGGGTTCCCCACCCAATAGGGGTGCTCTTAGCGTACTGCGGGCATTAAGAGGAATCCTTCGTCGGACGCGAGCCCGGTCGAATATTATTAATATTCAGGTGAGCGATATTCCTAGAGATAGGTGAGCTCATACTTTTGGAATCTTCACGGCCAAGTTTCCGCTTTAATTAAATTGAAATTGTAGATCTCTAGTTATTTAAATCTATTTTTAATCCTAACGTAATTTGATACCGAGTGTTATCTCTTCATCGATCTTTAATATTAATCTATTTTCGTAGTATTTTAGTTAAAATCAACAACTGTCTATTTAGGTAAAATAATAGTGCTTTCGGAGCAGTACAGATAATCAACCCATTCCCGGGAAATTTATGATCTGGACATTCCCCCGAATATTATGTATTACTTGCGATAGGTGCACTTGCTTACCTAAGCAAGCCCGCGGCGATCGACTCATCGAACCAACCACCCACATAAGAGTCTGTTCGCGGGCTACATCAATGGGCCAATCCAGGCCATTGGATCCAGGAAGAAGACAACGGGATTCCGTCCATTCCCCGCCAAGATTCGTGCCGACTGATGAATTTTATTAATTCATTTTATTTCACATTTTGTCACATATTATGCAGTGTTTTGTTTTAATTTTTAAAAATACTTAGAAGACTTTTCTAGAAAAATGCTTAACATTAAAATTGTATCATTGTGAGTCTATCATACTTTAAAATTATTTTCAAACAATTTGGGTCACTGGTCTGATCACAAAACACCAAATGGTGCAAGCTATGCCTAGGGTTAAAGAGACACAAATTTGTGTGCGCCCACCAAACGACTCATCCAAATGCTTTGAAATTTAGATCATATGTTAGTCTCATGTATACCTTAGACATATCCCAAAATGGGAATTTTTGGAATAAAGTTTTCTATAGTTTTAGAAAATATTTAATAAATAATTATTATTTAATTAAGGGGACTAATTACCTCAAAACTATCCAAACGTTTTATGAATGACCTTTAGGGTCATGATAAATTACTCGTAAAAATCTCATCCCATTTGGGGCTGATTTGATTGGGTAATGCTGTGACCAAAGTTAGGTCCTATTAAGGAAAAATTAAGGCAATGCTTGATTGATGGTTTGAGTGATCAATTCTCATCCAAAAGTGATGAAACCTTGGACAGAGCCTCAAGATCATCCAAAACACCCCCACAAGGGATTTAGGGTTTGGGGTGGAGACACCCTAAGACCCTAGTGTAAGCCCTAGGGATGGTGTTTTGAGCTCAATGAAGGACATGGGACCACATGACCTTAGAATGCATTCTAACTTGTTAGTAGTGTGTCTATGATGGAATTTAACCCTAAGAAGTGATGTTAGGACCTTAGGAGCTTACATCCCTCTTGAAATAACATAGGACCAATTAGGGCAGTATTGCTCATGATTTTTATTACTTTACCATATGACTTTGTTTGGTCTTGAAGGTTAGGCACTGATCATATATTGTTTCTATTATGCTCTGGAAATTTTAGTGTGAATTTTGGGTTACTATTTATGGTACTTAATTCACAATCCTAGTAGTTGCCCAAATCATTAAAGAATTTATTATAAGCAATTTATTTATTTAAAACTTTTGAAACTTGGTCAGAGGACTTTTTTGGATATCCTTAAGCTCTGCGAATTTTTATAAAATTATTGGAAGCTTTTTTATGCAAGTTGTTTCACAACGTGACTTATGTAGAAGATTATTAATTGAATTAATTATGTGACCAAATAGGCATGGAAAATTACTAAATTTTGTCAGTTGCCTTTTTGGTCAATTTTAACATCTGGTAATTTTAAATAAATTTTGTATGATTATTTCTATTATTTTTTGTTTGGCCTATTAATGAGGTTAAGTAATCAATAATTTGTTTGGAGGTCAAAACATTTTTCAAAAATTATGAATTCCAATATTTATTGTTATTTTGATGATATACACTTGTCATAATTTTGTTGAGGACATACCTTGTAAGTCAATTATACTTGGTGTTCAAAAGTCTAGTTGGCCTAATTTTGTAGAAAATATAATAAATACCAAATTAAGTAGGAAAATTACAATCATTTGGATTTATTCATAAAGTTTCATGATAGTCCCCCAAAAATAATCTTAGGTCATTTGGATGATTATTTGGAAGATCAACTATAGGATTAGGGAAATATGTGAGCCTTAGTATGGGGTAGTTGATGTACCTGATCTGGTTGAGTATGAATGAGGTCACCAAAATAAGGTAGGTTGTGTGAGCCTGGTTGTGCAAGGGCAGAGTTGTTCTCGGGATTGACGATGGGTCGTCCTTCCTTGGAGAGGGAAAGTCTAAATACGATTAGAGCTAGTTCAAGAGAATGATAACAAATTGGGACTTGGTTAGATACCAATAATAATAAGTACCTTTCGAAAGGGTGCTTTGGCCTTTAGCCCATCGTAGTTCTCAGTGCCTTCGAGAGCCCTTCAAAGGAAATTCCCTGGGCAGTCCAAGGTTAACCTTAATCCATAAGACTAAATTGTCAAGAGCAGTTAGTAAAAACTGGGGCTTCACCTTCCGTCGCCCCGATGACTCAGGAGGTTGGCTTGGTTGGGTTGTCCGAGCTGTAGGCTCGGTGGTTGTTTAAATGGGAAAGTTAGCACGACGAGATTTAGGCTCGGAAAGTAGTTGTAACAGACAGGTTAGTCGGGGTTGCCAATGTCTCGGAAATTCATGGCTGCATGTGCATAAGGTGGAGGGTCTTCAGTATTTGACGGTCGTTCACACTGACGTCTATACGATGACCCGGCGAGTGTGGTTTACACTTAGCCAAGTAAAAGACTGGCGCGATTGCCAATATTAGTACATGGTGACTCTGGTGTGTCTTCAGAGGCGTATGTAAAGGATAGGCCTGGTAGTGTGAATACGAGCCTATGAGTGGGGTGGCCTAACCCACTATCTCCGTTGGACACTACGGAAGCTCCTTGGAGTGAAGCTAGCTTCCAAAATATGGGAACTAAAGTTTTGTGAGCATAGAGTCTTGTGTGTGTTTTGCACTTGCATGAATCATGGCATAACATATCACAATAACTACCTCACAGTCGGTGAGGAAACGACAGCTGCAGAGTACCAGCCAAAAACCAATCCTAGCCGCTCAAACAGCTACTTCTCCAAACCTAAGGCATTAGGATTCACGACTCGACATTGAGTACTACCTTCCCCTCCTACCATGTTTAAATGATATATGAGAGTAAGAGAAAACACGTGTCATGATGCCATACCGTGCAGGGGATAACTACAGACACTCGGGCAAGTTCCTACTCCTGACACTTATCATGAAATTCTCAAGTTTTTCTTGAAGAAAACATATTTTTAGTTAAGTTTGACGGTCATATCTCTTAGCTTAGTGGATCAACTAGTCCACTGATGAAAATATAAGTATATGCAGCAAAAAATACTTTATTTAACTCGATTATTATCCTACATGTGCAGAGACCTCCAAAAGGACAACTCATGATATGCATACCTCTAAATTTAATATAAGTAGGAGAAGAGCTTTTACATTTGTTAAAATATAATGACATTTGATTTAAAAGATCTCATGACTATGAGATAAGCATAATGACACTTTTATAGCTTGAAAATAACTAACATGCAATCCTACCATAAATCCTTCCTAGAGAGCGTTAACAACAATAAACCCTAAACCCCAAACCCTAAACCCTAAACCAAAACCAACAAATCATTTAGAAAGTGACTTTGGAGCAAACAAGTAACTTAACATTCTACAAAATCTCCAGTGGGCGTCAACAACCTGACACGAACCCACCAAAAGACATGTATGTCTGAACTAAAAACAAAGCAATAACACTATCTCACGAAGGGGACGTAAGAACAATAACTAGTACAACTGAAAACCTGAGGCCACCAACTCTAACTACCCAACCTGTTATAGCTCCGAGCTTGAGGCATTCAAAAGAAGAAATGCCTCAACAAGAATGAATAAGTGGATAAACAAAACAAAAGGTAAATAAACAAGAGAAATTTAAGGGTTACCAACCCAAGAGAGAATAGCTGCCAAACCACAACATATAAATCATAAGATAATAAGCAAATGAATAATTTACAAAGTTTTAAGTATGAGAAGTTTCACCAAGTGCGATATTAAACAATGGTACATTAACATTTGCAAGCTCAAGAATAAGAACATGTGTGTGTGTGTATATATATATATACAAGCAGTCGTACACGGGGGATCCCGTGCGGGCAACATTCGTCGTGGGTGCAAAATTTGTCGAGGAGCGACATTGGTCGTGGGGGCGACATTGGTCGTGGGCGACGACATTGGTCGGGGGAAACGACATTGGTCGGGGGCGGGGACATTGGTCAGAGGCGGTGACAATGGTCGGGGGGGGGACACTGGTCGGGGCAGGGACACTGGTTGGGGGCAGGGACACTAGTCGGGGGCGGCGGCATTGGTCGGGGGCGGGGACACTGGTCGGGGGTGGGGAAACAGGTCGGGGGCGGGGACACCGGTCGGGGGCGGGGAAACAGGTCGGGGGCGGGGACACCGGTCGGGGGCGGGGAAACAGGTCGGGGGCGGGGACACTGGTCGGGGGCGGGGACATTGTTCGAGGGGTCATTGGTCGGGGCGGGGACATTGGTCGGGGGAGGGGACATTGGTTGGGGGCAGTGACATTGGTCAGGGCGGGGAATTGGTCGAGGTGGGAAATTGGTCGAGGGAGGCGTCATTGGTCGGGTGCGAGGACATTTTTCGGGAGAGGGGACATTGGTTGGGGGCGTCGACATTGGTCGGGGCGGGGAATTGGTCGAGGCGGGGAATTGGTCGAGGGCAGAGACATTGGTCAAGGGCGAGGACAATGTTCGGGGGAGGGTACATTGGTCAGAGGCGGGGACATTGGTCGGGGGCGGGGACATTGGTCGGGGGTGGGGACATTGGTTGGGGGCGACGACATTGGTTGGGGGCGGAGACATTGGTCGGGGGTGGGGAATTGGTCCCAAATAAATTTAAATGTAAGCATGGGCTGAACAAACATAATATTTAGGAACCGCAAACAGAGCATATCAAATAAGAACAAAGAAAATAAGATTGGAGAACAAAAGAGTCGCTTATTAAAAAATATTTTTGCAAATCTTCAACAACCTCTACGCAATTAAGGACTATGTTCTTTAACCGAACTTAGGTGTTTCCATAAAAAACAAAAGGAATACGCACCTTGAATATGTCACCCAATACTTGAAAGTTTTATGCTATGAGTCCTCATCTCCTTAACCTGCAATGCATTATGAAGAAATGCAATGAGATTCTAGCTCAAAATAATTTCAAAGTTGGTTTCCTCAATCAAGATGTGAGTATTTATGTTCATTGAGAAGAAAGAAAAGCTCAACTCTAAAATCAATTCATGTAAGAGCATATAACATTTCAGAAATTAAAGTAGAAGAGAAGCAGTACAAAACAATAGTTTGAATATAATTTAAATTTGTAAGAACATCTAGTTGACCCCGATCATAGCCTTCAGTAAAATGAAGCACTAAACAATTTGTTTAGCATTACAACATAGCATAGGGGTACAGATGGCGAATTTTTGTCCAAACCCGGCTCGGTTATGATGCTTATAACATTGTAAAAACATCAAGTTATCATTACGCTCTGTCAAACCCCTTTATCCCGCATTGGGGAAGTAGATTAAACTCGGCTCTGTTTGGCATGGTGGCGGCGGTCATGCACATGGGGATCTAAGGAACTTCATCCACTTTTATGTTCAAACGGATGATGTTGTTAGGCAATCCTTAACAAATGATGGTTTAACTCATGCATTTATGACCGCCACCACCATGCCAAACGAAGCTTCGATCAAACTGTGAACTTTCTACAAACATGCTGTTCACCACTTCTCACAGAAATATATCTGAACAATTCATCTAGCATTAGATTGATGCAATGCACTTCTTCCATAGCAGCCATTAGTCAAAATGATTTAGAAAATGAAAATGTAAAATGATTAAACTCGGCTCCGTTTGGCATGGTGACGGCGGTCATGAACATGGGGATCTAACGAACTTCATCCACTTTTATGTTCAAACGGATGATGTTTGTTAGGCAATCCTTAACAAATGATGGTTTAACCCATGCATTTACGACCGCCACCACCGTGCCAAACGAAGCCTCAATCAAACTGTGAACTTTCTACAAACATGTTCACCACTTCTCACAGAAATATATCAGAACAATTCATCTAGCATTAGATTGATGCAATGCCCTTCTTCCAGAGCAGTCATTAGTCAAAATGATTTAGGAAATGAAAATGTAAAATGATCAAATTTTTCTAGCAATTTCATATCGAAAAGAGACACCAACATCTCTATCAAGCTGATTACTAATCTTTATATAAAGATCATCTGTAAGATCAAAATTGCTGCAAAATAGAAACTCTCTTTCAAAATTTTAGAAAAATGCAACATTGAAAAAAGAAGACACAAAAATTGATAACCTCAGATCTGACATTTTCATTGTTTGGAGAGAACAAAAAATGACAATACCTAAGAGTTTGCAGCTCCTCGAGGGTCCGTGGAAGCTTCAAGAAGCTATAATCCGATAACGATCTCCGGCGATTAGGGTTTTGTAATAAATGGAGAAAACATAGAATCCTAAACGGAAAAAAGGCTTGAGGAACGATTGAGAGAGAAGAAGGTAGGGGAGGGGAAGAAGCGGAAAGAAAACGATATGAGTTTGTTTTCCACTCTTCACGCTTCCCAGGTCCTCCGGTTTGGCGTCTTCCTCTTTTATTACGTCTTCGACAGAGGTGGTAGTGTTGAGGACTTCGACGAGTGTGAGCGAGAGCGAGAACGACGCCGGGGAGCCAGGAGGGTGCCATCGTAGAAGGTTGCGGTTTAGGGATGATTGATTTCGCGGTGGAGGAGAAACCACGATGCCCTGCGCGCAAAACTGACGAAGAAATCGCGGTATCGGGATTTTGAGGGGGAGAACAGTTCACGAAAGGAGTATTTAAAATCTAAATTAAATCTTAAGCAAGCCAAAATACCCAAATACCCTCAAATTAACCCAACAAAACTGATTTCATGAGGGCATTTTGGTCCACCGAATGTTACACCATGAGGGATTAGGCCTTTCCTTATAGTATAAAGATATATATATATAAGAGACTGATCAGCTCAAAACACGTAAATCATTAACATTGGTAAAAACGGTACTAAGTTGGGGGCCATATTATCCAACATCAACCTTCAGACCAAACATCTGAAAAAAGGCATTGTGGTGGTGGCCACATTGTCCAACACAACCCAATAGTCCATAAGAAGAGAGAAAAACACCCACCAGGTGTAATGATTCACAAACCGGCATTGAGGTAGTGGTCCTGTATCCACTGCCAACCAAGGCCACAAATAATCATACATTATATTATTAAACGAAAAGAAACAAAAGGCTTAGCATCAGATTTCCATGATGATTCAAATGGAAGATAACCCAAAGTTTCTAAGGTATTCCAGATGAATAAGACTTGACAAACTCAAAGTCACTCGACGGACACACTAAAATTACCTTATATTAACTCTGAAATCACTCGACGCCAAGACAACAACCACTCAATGCCTCTCTTCTTCACTCAATGCCAAGACTGAGTTCACTCGACGCCAAGGAAGATTCACTCAACACACTCTATGCCAAAGTAGATTCACTCAACGAACTCGATGCCTAGCTGAGTTCACTCAATTCCTGGACTTAACTCAACAAATTTTACTTCACTTGACACCTAGCTGAGTCCACTCAACACACTCGACGCAAAGGTAGATTCACTCAATGCACTCGACGCCAAGACAGATTCACTCAACGCCTGGACTTAACACAACGAAATTTAATTCACTCAACGCCTGGCTGAATTCACTCAATGCACTCGATTCAAAGGTAGATAGACTCAACGCAATCGATGCCAAGACATATTCACTCAACACACTCGACACCAAGACTTAGTTCTATTCCTGCCAGAAATATTCCCATTTAAATAGAAGTTATTGGACTTAGGAATCTTTGACAACAGTTAACCTAGACAATGTATAAGTTCCATAAAATAAGAGAAAGGGAGGGGTAGACAAGGCAAGTTCCAAAACACATGTAAAAGAACACCACATCAACTTAACAAGAAGAAAATGCAATTTACTGATATTTGAATGATGAAAAAATAGTATTTGACAGAATAGGTGACATGGAAGTATAAAATATAACAACAGGATCGATAAAAAATTCAGAGAATGATATATAAGGAATTTGCAATAGGCTGGGCAAGGGAGCAAACCACCACTTACATTAAACTTCATTATATCAACCTTCCGAAGACTCCACGACATAGATTGGCCAAAAATAAAGTGCTGCAATGAAATTTGGAGAGATTTGGACAAAATGAAAGTTTAGGGCCACATACCCCAACACCAAAAGTCCAAGAAAACAAAAATATCTATGACCAATGTGTAGATCTCGGTGTGAGCTTTCCGGATCTACCATCCGACGAAAATTCCGAGCACCAAAACTCCTATAGTTGGCGTTCAAAGGCTTCGCGATATCTGTCTCCTCCTCTCTTCCGCGCTTTCGGTCCGATGGCTTTGGGAAGAAGAAAGGGAATAAGGTTTTCTATTATAAGTATTTATATATATAATATAATATTATTAATAATAATTAAACGTCCAAACGACCAAAAACTCGAATCAACTGGAATTCTACGAAATTTGCACTGAGGCTATATACCAATTCTGCAAAACAATAGCGGAGTCAAAATTAAGATTCGATAAACCAAACTCGGGTTAGAATTCCCTGAGGCAACAACCAACATCAACCTACTAAAATCCACTGAGTCAAAACCTTAGATTTCGATGAGCAAAAATCGCGCTCCAACAACGGCTCCCGTTAACTAAGCGTCAATGTAACGCCCTAACATCATTATTACATCCCTAAAGAAATTTTAAACAAACATCAAAAAATCAGGGGCGTTACAGCTAATTCTCCCAAAAGAAAGTTTTATCCTAAATCTTGATACAAAATCAAATCAACTACATAATGAAAATAACCAAAGGTTATCGAATAAAAACACTTAACAAAAGAAACTAGGATTACAGATAAGGATGAGCCTCTCTCATAGCTGACTCCATCTCCCAAGTCGCGCTCTCAACGTCTTGGTTTCGGCAAAGAACCTTGACCACGGTATTGTCTTCCTTCGCAAGACCCGATCCTGAGTATCTAGGATACGAATAGGCACTTCAACATAATTAAGATTAGGTTGCAACTGGGTCACCGAGTCAAGAACATGCCGACCACTAAGCACACATTTCCGCAACTAGCTCACATGACACACATCATGCACAGCAGGAAAATTAGCAGGCAAATCCAGTCTATAAGCTGACATTCTGATGTGTTCAACAACCTGGAAAGGTCCCACATACCTGGAATCCAACTTTTTGTTCCTTCCAAACATCTTAATGCCTAACATCGGAGAAACTTTGAGAAAAATCATGTCCGCAACAATGAACTCTAGATCAACCCTCCATCAATTAACGTTCTTCTCATAATTCTCCTGAGCTATACGAAGCTTTTCTCGAATATGCAACACAGAGGTACTCATTTATTCCAAAGCTTCTGGACACAACAATGGTCTTTCACCGACCTCAGCACGAAATAAGAGGGTTTTAACAATTCCTCCCACACAAAGTCTCAAAGGGGGTACCTGAAAACTATCCTAATAATTGTTGTTATTGGAAAATTCAATCAATCTAAGCCGCTCATCCTACACTCCGCCATAGTCCAAGATGTAACATCTAATAATATCTTCTAAAACCTGATTGACTCTCTTTGTCTGACCATGGATCTGCGGATGATAAGCAGTGGAATACCTGAGAGCGGTACCCAACCCTTCCTACAGAATTTTCCAAAAATGAGACGTAAACCTGGAATCTCGATCTAACACGATACTTATAGGTACCCCGTGCAATCTAATGACATCTTCCAAATACAATCTACTACCTTCTTCATGGAGTAATCAATCTTGAACGACACAAATAAAGCACACTTTGTTAATCTATCAACTATGACCCACACAGAATCATGTCCTCGGGGAGATCAAACCAATAATAAAGTCTATAAAAATACTCTCCCACTTCGAACTTGGAATATCCAAAGGTATCAGCTTGCCACCAGGCCGTCCATGATCTGTCTTAACTCGCTTGCAAGTAAAACACTCAGACACAAACCTGGCTATATCAATCTTCATCCCATTCCACCAAAATATCTTCTTCAAAAATCTATACATCTTTGTATAACCAGCGTGGTAGGCAACATTAGAAACATGTGTTTCACTATACAACTTTGCTCAAATATCCTCAATAGTTGGAATACAATATCTACCGCAGTACTTCTAAGTACCAGCATCATCAATTGAAAAGTCCAGCAATTCCCCTTTCTCAGTTCTACAATGAACATGCTGCAAATCAGGGTTGTCCTTTTGATGTAGCCTTGTAAGCGTAATCCAAGAAGGCTCTGCCACTTGCAGGCTGCTTGGCGAATCTCTACCCCCAACAGAAATACCCATTAATAAAAACTCTTCCACCAAGGATTCCACAGAAAGATTAAAGATCTGCATGAAAATCAAAATACAGATTTATCGTTAAAGTAAAATCCTCCGGGTGCAAGCCATCAAAATCAAACGAAAAATCAAACAGAAGATTTTCCCTCACAGAAAACTCAACTGGCTCGTCGTCACTTAACTCACGATCAGAGAAACATTCGCCACAGGGTGACTCTATCACCTCATTAGAAATTTCACTCAAATCAGATTCAGTAATGGTTTCAGGAACATCGATGAAGGGAAGTGGAGATGATTCCTCGGGGGAGAAATCCTCATCCAGGTCACTAGGGTAACCAATCTCTTCAACGTCAATACAATCGTCAGTAATATCAGCTTCGCCCGCAGTGACGGGCACAGTCCTAGGCACAACCTTAGTCTCATCAGGGGAGTCTACAACTAAATCAGGCAACTCAGGGGGAGACTCAAAATGGTCTACGGGCGTAATCAGGGTAGGAGGAACAATAGGGCAAAGACCAGATTCGCCACTAGACTCACATATAGTAATCGTCTGACATGAGGGAACTTTACTCCTAGGAATCTGGTGCTTCTCAATTTCCAAAGTCGTGCAAAAGGTGGTGTCTAGATCGGTGTGACCATATCACAATAACTTTCCCTGGATATAGGGGCTCAGCCCCCTACGAAACCTGGAAAGGGTGACCTCAGGCGATTCCTTCACACCGCTCCTAACCGTCAAATCATTAAAGAGTTGCATATAATCTGAGACCGACTTATTCCCTTGTTTAAGGGTAGCCAAATCATCAGTTATTTGTCGTTTGGCCTGGGCATTTGGTTTATCTTCATTCCTAAAGATCGTTATGGAACTAGCGCCGTCCGTAGGATAACTAGGGTGTTGCCTTGGGAGAAATGGTACTACTTGGCTAGCCTTTAATTGGCCAATCAACGCCTTAATCTCATCCACTACCGGGCATTGGAATGGCATTCTAACATTCCTAATGGAACCTAATGATTTTCCTCGGGAAACATTGACGTCGTAGGCCATATTGTGATAACCGGAGAGAAAACTCGATCCGGAATTTGTGCACATACAAAGAGAAATGCTTTTGGCCCAATTAAAATAGGTTTGTAGGAATTGTTCCCGCTTAACCACGAGGGTAATATTAATATAAAATAGATTTTCTTGCAAAATAAAATATGAAGATTATTAATTAATTTTGTTTTGATTTTTTTGCTGAAAAATAAGAAATTTAAGCCGCTATTGGCAGACCAGAAATAAATTATTTTTTTGATTATTTTGACACTAAACGTGCATACAAAGTGCGTGTTAATGTGCTAAATAAGTGGGGAGGGTGCCAATTAAGAAATTGACAAGAACCTCCCTCTGATAACAAATTGATGTAGGCTACGGTGTTTGGCGCTATAACGACAAAGGGAGTAACGCGTACGCCTCTCTATTTCCACTATTACGCTCACACAATAACTAAACGCAGCACACCCACAAACAAGGTTATCAACTATCGCTAACGTATGGTAGTCATGCCGATTAAAGATCGAACAAACGACTAGAGGCCGATGTTCTCTCAAGCTAAAAGGACCAATCTTGGGTCCGACCGAGCGATGGTTGTACCAAAAGAGATCTACCGAAAGGTTCGGTTCGGAAATGGTAGATATCCCCCAACAAAATGAAAGCGAGGCTCGCCAAACCTCTCGAAAAACTAAACAACTAGAAAGAACAACACATGCGATCAGAAAGATAAACCACGAATGAAAAACGATTCCAAAGTAACACAAAGGTATTCCACCAAATAAAAATCTAAAGGGATAAGAATCACACAAGAGGTAGAAGATCTCGTTACCCAACCGGACTAGATGATTCCGGTTCACTTTCAAGGATCGTTCTTCCACGACTCCGCCGGAGTGTCGCCGGTTGGAGAGAAACTTGCTGCTTCCTTTGCTTCACACCGGGATGGAGGAAAGCCACAAAGGGAGAAAACACCATTGATCTTGGTCGATTTCACTATGGGAAGGGGCTGATTTGGGGCTCTTGATGGAGGTCTGGTTTTGGATAAGGGAGAGGGTGCTGGTTCGGTTTGGGGTGTGGAAGTGAGGGTCGGCTTGAGTGGTGGCCGAATCTTGGGAGGTGGAGTTGAAGGGTGCTTGGGTTTGGTGATGGTGGAGGAGGCCGGCGGCTAGGGAGGAATTATGGTGGTCGGATTTATGTGTGGGGAAAGGAAGGGGAGGAGGAGCTAGAGGGGGGAACCAAGGGGAGCAAAGGAGGAAAGGGGAGATGGGAAGAGGAGGGAGGCCGAGCAAGAGGAGGGGAGAGGAAGGGTGGCTGGCGGCCAAGAGGAAGGGAGGAAGAGGGTGGGCGGCCAAGGAGGAGAAGGAGAAGAGATTTCAAAAGGGGTTTAGGGTTTTCTCAACTTTTCATTCACTAAGTAAAATGAAACAAGGCTAGCCTTATATAGGCTTTACATCATGCATTGGCTATTTGCAGCCCACCTAAATAAAAATAACACAATACTCAAATGTTTAAACATTACATGATAAAAGTAAAATGCAAATAGAAACAACTTGATATTATTTGGTAGTCTTTATCTTCAACATGTAGCTCCATATCATGTAGCTCCACAAGGTCACCGTCTCCGTCATGTTGGGGTCGCCGTCGTAATCTTCAATATGTAGGAAATCGCCGTCTTCAGCTTTAACACGTTGGGGGTTGCCACCATTGCCGTCTTCAACTTTAACACATTGGGGGTTGCCGCCATCGCCGTCTTCAACTTTAACACGATGAGGGTTGCAGCCATCAGTGTTTTATTTCTATAGAGTGGAGTTTTAATTTTCAGTAGAGTGTGTGCGTTTTTATTTCTATCGAGTGCGTGGGTGTGTGCATTTATTTTCTCCTACACGTTTGAGTAGGACTTGCTTTAATTTTCCGCCTACTCATTTTAGTAGGACTTGTGTGTATGAGTTTTTAATTTCAGTAGAGTGCATGTGTGTGTTTTTTTATTTCTATCGAGTGCATGGGTGTGTGCATTTATTTTCTCCTACTCGTTTGAGTAGGACTCACTTTAATTTTCCGCATACTCATTTGAGTATGAGTTGTGTGTGAGAGTTTTTAATTTCAGTAGAGTGCGTGTGTGTGTTTTCATTTCTGTAGAGTGTGTGCGTGTGTGCATTTATTTTCTCCTACTCGTTTGAGTAGGACTCTCTTTCATTTCTGCCTACTTGTTTGAGTAGGACTTGCAATTTACCGCTTTTTTTCCTGCTTTATTTTACTACTTTCATTTTCAGCTTTATTTTCTGATTCCATTTTATCGCTTTCTTTCTAAATCCGTCCCCATTCCGATGAGTGGCTACCCGCTCTTAGCCATCAGTATCGAAGAGCATTAGGACAGATAAAATAGCTTTAAATAATTAATTGTCCTATTTTACTAATTAATTAAATTACTTAACGTTTGTCCCGGGTTTACGAAGCGTAGAACCACATATCGATGTGTGGGCTCTATTTCCGTATTTCGTATGCTAGCTAGCCGCGAGACTGTGCGTATGGACTGATTGCCCCTTGGTAAATGATGTTCCGCACTAACCCTCGAGAGAGGAGTCGCGCAAACTATCAGATTGGGTTCCACACCCAATAGCAGTATTCTTAGCGTAATGTGGGCATTAAGAGGAATCCTTCGTAGGACGAGAGCCCGGTCGAATATTCTTAATGTTCAGTTGAGCGATAGTCCAAGAGATCGGTGAGCTAATTTTTGTTGAACCTCCACGGGTAAGTCTCCGCCTAAATTAATTCGAAATTTAGAATCTCTTTTTATTAGAAGTTTATTTTTTGTTCAAATTCGATTCGATACAGGTGCGCTAAGATATTCATCGGCTCCATCTTTAATGTTTTTATTTTTTGTTTTTATATATATAAATATTATCACAACAAGATAATTTTTGGTAAAATAATAGTCCCCTCCAGCGAAGAGTAGAAATAATCAACCCGAGTCCGAGAACAATATGACCCCGATATTGCTCACTAGAATATCCTGTACTATACGGGATAGGTGCACTTGCCTCCTTTCGTTAAAACTCGATTTCACCTATTTTATATCCAAATAATAAATCTGCGCGCCCCGTCTTCCTAAATAAAACCAAATCCGCTTTTTTAAATAAACTGCCCGAGGCGCCGCGTGTCATAATTAATTTTTGGAGTTTTAACCACATCAAGTTTTTGGCTTCGTTGCCAGGGAAATTTTCGTGTCGTTATTACAAACTCTATAAATCTATTAATTTTACCTATTTTTATTTATATACATATCTATAACAAATGGCCAAAATAATAATAATAATAATAATAATAATAATAATAATAATAATAAAACCACTTAAATAAAAAAATTAAAGAAAAAAAAGAGAGTTTATTTTCTACTTATTATTTTAGATATAAATTAATCTATATAAAACACAAAAATGAAATAGCGTTGTTTCCAAAAACAATTATAAAACTACAAAATTGAAAACAAAAATAAAACAAACAAATGTAAACACTAAAAATTGAAACAATTATAAAATCTAATAAAATTTTCATTGTTTTTTTAATGAAAAACCTAAAAAACTAAAACTCTAAAAACAACTTAACAAATTTTCATTATTTGTTTATGAAAACACTAAAAAAACAAAACAAAAAATCTAAAAGCTAAAACCTAATAAAAAACTTAAAAAACTAAAAACCCACAAAAAACAAAAATAAAAAACACAAAAAACTAAATAACCCAAAAAAATTACGAAAAAAACTAACTACAAAAAACCCTACTTAAAAACACAAAAAATATATATCATAATTTGTAATTTAAAATGTATATATCTAAAGAAAAAACACAATCCCCTCCTAAAAACCACAAAAACATTCTCGTATATATGTTTTATTTAACTTCTTTTCTTTCTTTTCAAAAATCCAAAAATGTTTTACCACAAAAAATACTAAATACTGAAAATAAATAAATGTTTTCTATAATTAACTATTATATCTCAATTTTTTCGCTTCAGCGCGCTTCACACATTTGTGGGCGCTAGAGAATCACATATCTATCGCCCTCATATAGCTAAGACGTTAGCTTACGAGTCACACACACTTGCCCGCTACCACCCTCACCATTTTCAACGAGTTTATCTCTTTTTTGTTCTATTTTTGCTATTTCTTCTAAATAAATGCATGGTTCCAATTGGGCCTCCCCGAACACATTTTAAGGAAGCTTCTACCCTCCCTTTTTATTTTTATACATATTTTATTTTGTCTATTATCTTTCCGCATACTTCGATTGCAACATTGGAGATAATGTTGAGTTTAAGTATGTGGGTGTTTTACTATTTTGCACTTTTATATTCTGCACTAATAAAAAAGCTTAAAAAACTGCATATGTTTTCCTATTTTGCACTTTTATATTCTGCGTGAATAAAAAAACTTACAAAACTACAAAAAATGCATAAATTTAAAACTCCAAAAAATATTTTGCTTGTTTTATAATAAAAAACTCAAAAAAACTCATAAAACACGAATGTTTTTTTTAAAAAAACTTAGAAAACAAAAAAAAATCAAAAAATTGTTGTTTTTACTTTGTACATTTTTTGTAAAAAAATTCTCTCTTTCCCTCCTATCATCTTTTGTAAAAACCCTCTCTCTTTCCCCCCTCTCTTTCAAAAAATTCATAATACAAAAAAAAACTTATAAAACAAAAAGTTCAAAACAAAAAGAAAATAACTCAAAAAAAGGGATAAAAATCTCTTTACCCCTCTCATCTTTATAAATAACACAACTTTTTCTCCACTTTCTTGTTAATAACTTGTTAAGAGACTTAAAAAAATTTAAAAAATTATTAATTAGAAAATAAAAAAAATCCTAAAAAGAGAAAAACTCTAAAAAATATAATAAATCAAAAACACAAAAAAAAGATAAAAACCCTAAAATCCCCAAAAAATTATTTATTATGTAACAAATAAATCGAATGTCTCATTCTTAACCCCTTTTCGCTCTCCAAAAATTTTGTTGCTAGTTTATTTATAAGCGAATTTTATTAATTTTTTATTTACCATTCGTTTATTAATTGGAGATCGATAGATTTAGATATCTGGAGTTAAGTTCTAAAGAATTTCTTACGCTTAATTTTTTTGATAAGGAACCTGTTTTCAGCACCACTTCTAACTCATCTAAATAGTTGTACGTTTATTTTTGTTAGAACATAACAACCTTAGATTTCAATTATCTTTACTTCAAGCTTTTTTTGAAATTTAGGAACGTTTAATTTATAAAGGTTGCTCTCAAAAATATTTTATTAAACCTAATTTTCTTTCTAAAAAACCTATCTCCTCTTTTTTTCATGTCATACTTGTCATGATTTTGATCCTTAAAAGATCCTATATCAATGAGAATAAGATTTCATTCCGTAAACATATGCATCCAATATTTAAAAAGATTATATGTTACGGAGTAAGAGGATAAAATTCAGTACTCATATACATATACATTGGGTTATTATGAAGTTTTTAAAAAATATTATGTTATGAAAAATAAGATTTCATTTTCCTAAACATCGATATTCCAAAAAAAACAAATTTCATTAGAGGTTCGAGCGAAAAAATATACCCTCGTCTCTAAAACCAAAGCCCTCTTCATAAACCACAACATCCTCCTCCGCCAATTTCAAATGATGCTAGAATTAGTTTAAAATCTTTTTGAGAGCATAATTCTTAAATTGAATAATTTCTTTTATTTCTTATAAGCTAAAGTTTTCATAAATCCAATCTACTTTTGTCAACCTAACAAATAAATTTTTTTTGCTATCTATTTGATTATATCAGAAGTTTTTAGCTGAAACTCTTCCTTTATTTAAATTTTTGTCATAATTTAGGACTTAACTCTTATACCCTGGATGTTTATTTAGATCTTTCTATCGATTAATACAAGCGGTAGCTAAACTTAGGATTTATTTAATACATTATAAGTTCATCTCTAACTTTTGCTCTGAAATAGCAAAAGCTTAAGTTTGGGGGTATTTGATGAGTTGTAATTATACGTATTTTTATGTACATAAATTTAGTCGTTTTTGTTTATTTCATTTATTTTTAGTTAATTTTCTTTACAAAACGTTTCTTTTTTATAAAAAAAGGTTCTAACTTACCTTTATTTTAATTCCCAAAAATTTTACAGATTTTGTCGAAATTTACAGAGTACACGCCCGTATACTTTAGGTCACGCCCGTGACCTGGGCATGTACATTCAATCCCGTGAAACAAGCTGCAATTGAAGAAAAAAGGGTGACACGCCCTACGACACACCCGTGTCAAATGTGACATGCCCGTGACCATGCCCGTGTCATGCCAGCTCGACGATTTCGCAATCGACGTTCGTCGACCCGACCCTACACGCCCGTGTCAAGATGGGACACGGGCATGACACCTCCACCTGGCCCGACAAGACAGCGCGATGACTTTTGGACGTGGCCCTTCCCTAGATCGACCTGTTGTTCACGCCCTCCGACACGCCCGTGTCGACAGAGACACGCCGTGAAAACCCCCATGTACAACCGCAACGTCAAACTAGTATTAAATCGTCGGATCACATCATGTACAGTGCTGACACGCCCCCCCCCCCCCCCCCCCCCCGACATGCCCGTGTCCTATGGCGTGTACTTGGAAAATTTTTCCTATAAATAGAAGCTTTTTGTATATCTTCCTGTTCTTTTTTTTGGACCATTTTGCCTTAGGGAGGTGTTGCCTAGGTGGATTTCCAAGCTATGGAATGGATTTTCTCCCCCTCTCACTCTTTTGTTTTAGTTTTAACTTTATAATCATCTTTTAGTCTTAATACAAATGTAGTTTTTTCCTCATTACATGGTTTTGAACTTCATCTATGTGCCCACCCTAAGCAATCTTATTTATCTCTTGTTTTATCTTTATTTTTGTTCTTTTAAAATGGGTGTGTGTGTGTGTGTAAGAGATTAGTTTTCATGCTTTTATACTTGCTTACTTTTACTTAGTTTTGTTAGACTTAGGATTTTATAGCTTTCTATTTCATTCCTATAAATTCGTAAAAAATTGTTATAAAAGGAGGTTTTGATTTTTCTTTAAATTTAGTCTTTTCATTTCTGTAAAACCTCTTTTGTTTCTCTCAATTTTATTTCCTATTTTTAACCACTTTTATGGAGTTATACGAATAAAAATATAATCGTTTTAAGTTTTCGAGCATTTTCATTTTGCTTTTATTTCACAACTGTTTTGCCCGTTTAATTTTTATTTCGTCTTTTTATGTATTTTTATAAAGTTCTACCGGTAAAAATATAATTGTTTTAATTTTTCGAGCATTTTCATTTTGCTTTTATTTCAAAACCGTTTTGCTCTTTTAATTTTTATTTTCTCTTTTTATGCATTTCTACCACATTCTACTGGTAGAAATGTAGTTGTTTTATTTTTTAGAGCACTTTGTTTTTCGCATTTTTGTTCATATGCGTGTGTGTATGAGATAGATTTTATAGCTTTCTTTCCTTCCTATAGAGTGCGTGAGTGAGTTTTAATTTCCTGTAGAGTGCGTGAGTGAGTTTTTATTTCCTGTAAAGTGTATGTGAGTGAGTTTAATTTCCTATAGAGTGTGTGAGTGTGTTTTATTTCTGTAGTGTGGAGTTTTAATTTTTAGTAGCGTGTGTGCATTTTTATTTCTATCGAGTGTGTGAGTGTATGCATTTATTTTCTCCTACTCGTTTGAGTAGGACTCGCTTTAATTTTCTACCGACTCATTTTAGTAGGACTTATGTGTGTGAGTTTTTAATTTCAGTAGAGTGCATGTGTGTGTTTTTATTTCTGTCGACTGTGTGGGTGTGTGCATTTATTTTCTCCTACTCATTTGAGTAGGACTCGCTTTAATTTTCCGCCTACTCATTTGAGTAGGACTTCTGTGTGTGAGTTTTTAATTTCAGTAGAGTGCGTGTGTGTGTTTTCATATCTGTAGAGTGTGCGTGTGTGCATTTATTTTCTCCTACTCATTTGAGTAGGACTCGCTTTCATTTCCGCCTACTCGTTTGAGTAGGACTTGCAATTTACCGCTTTCTTTCCTGCTCTATTTTACTGCTTTCATTTTCAGCTTTATTTTCTGCTTTCATTTTATCGCTTTCTTTTTGAAGCCGTCCGCATTCCGATGAGTGGCTACCCGCTCTTAGCCCTCAGTATCAAAGAGCATTGAGACCGATAAAATAGCTTTAAATAATTAAAGTTCCTGTTTTTCTAATTAATTAAATTACTTAAGGTTTGTCCCGGGTTTACGAAGCGTAGAACCATATATCGATGTGTGGGCTCTATTTTCGTAGTCCATATGCTAGCTAGCCGAGAGGCGAGTATGCATAACCTTGTATAATTATCTCAGCATTTTTGGATGAATCAGTAATTTTTAAAACCTCATAGTGGCATTTTGGTAATATAAATAGAAATGAAACTTTGTAGCCCTTGTACCATGGAAGTTCTTGAAATTCTGTCTTTAGCATTATTTTACAAATATATGTATGATGTAAGGTTCTTGAAATTTTTAGTAATGAACTCCTTACACCTCATTTGGAAAATGACAATTATGTGAAATTTCTATTAATTAAGGAATAAATGGAAATATTTCAAGGAAAATTATGAATTTTGGTAGACAGCAATATTTTACCAAGATAAAACTCAGGAAAAATTCCTTAGGTCAGTAGATTATAATTTGTGATACTTCATGCATTAAATGACCTATGGGATTAATTAAATGATTTAATTAGAGGTTTTAATAACTTAAGAAAATTATGAAAATCAATATGCTCACTTCATTAGTTCATACCATCCTAGGATAAATAATTAGGGGCAGGTGGCCCAAGGAATTGGAAGTTCTATTTCGGGGTGGTATTAGGTCATGGGTTGTGCATAGTGTAAGTAGGTTATACTATAAGGACCACCAGGGGATAGATCGACGGATGTGCTAGAGGTTACAATTGGAGAATAACCCTGGTTGGCAGTTTTTTCTTAGTGACGAGAGTAAAAGTACAAGCCCTTGCATAGCAACTGGAATGGAGGCCGCCGGAAGACCGTCGCCCTTCTGAGAACATCTTAAGTCGTTAGGACCACTCAAGAGTAATAATGAGAGCAAAGTACGGATAAAGGGTAGACATCAATAATAAAGTAATATCATTGCGAAAGGCAACTTTGGGCGTAATCCCATTGTAGTTCCTAGTGCCCCCGAGTGCCCTTCACCGGTTATACCCTGGGTAGTCCTGGGATTAACCCTAAGTCACTAAGCATAATAATCTTTAGGCTAGAATAGAATAATAGGCTAAGGTAAACATTGTATATTCTCACCCGTATAGGGTTGGAGGGTTTTTGGATAACATCTCGCCCGTGATGAGTTTGAGGGATTTTGAATAAAGACACTATTGTGCGTTCTCACCCACTATGGGTTGGAGGGATATATGTTGCAGGCTCGCCCGTGATGGGTTTGAGGGATTTTGAATAAAGGCATTATTGTGCGTTCTCACTTTCTATGGGTTGGAGGGATATATGTTGCAGGCTCGCCCGTGAAGGGTTTGAGGGAATCAGGACAGGTTGGTCCCGCGAGCTGAAGGCTCGAGATGAAATACTTCCATGCGCATAAATTTAGTGGCGGGTCATGCGGTACTGGCCGATCATCACACCGATGGCAGTACGGTGAACCAGGCGGGTGTGAGGGTTTGAGGGGCCAGTGGGTTGTTTTACACTACAGTCTGGAGGATGATCCCCGATAACGCACACCTGACCCAAAAGACTGACGGGTGGTCAGCAAAGTACGCACGCATGGACTCTAGAGTGCACCTAGGACGTGTACAAAGGCGTATGAGAGGGGTCTAAAGTTTGTTATTATGCATACCTGCCTATAAGTGGAGATGCCCGCTCCACTACTTCCGTAGCCACAACGGTGGTACCCGAGAGTGAAGCTAGCTCTCAAAAAGTGGGAACTAAAGGTCTGTGATCATAGAGTCGTTGTGTGTGAGTTGCACTTGACAATTGCATTAATTGCATCATAACCATTCATTCATATTAAGACATACGCTTTGTAGATCCTTATCATATAAATTAGTATGGGCTCTTTTATATGATAAGTTAAATTTCCTGGAAACCTTAACTTATAAATTTGTATGGGCATTTTTATAAGTTAAGGTACGTTTGTGATGGTAGTGTAGTGGTAGCATAGCTTTACTTTTCTGCTCTTACTTTCAGTTCTTTACTTACTCGTACTGTACATGCCTTTAATTTTGTGATATATACATAGAACTGCTAGTGTAGATTTACTGCTCACACTCATACTTGGTAGCTTAGTTTCCCTTGTCACCTGCTTTCCTTTTATTACCCCTTGATTATCCTCCGCTTCGTCCTCCCGCACGGTGCCTAGGAGTTGCGGGGTGAGGTGCGGAGGAAACGACTTAGTCTTTTTTGACTAATGGTCGGTGACCAAACTATTTTTAGGAGCTCGAGGAGATGGAGCACCAGCACGACCGACAGGATGAGGTGACAGGGCATGAGGAGTTGATACCACCTACTACTACTACTACAGCGCTACCTCAGGTGGGACGAGATTAGTTGATTAGATTCCGCTATTTTGATATTTTGAAAGGAGAGTTTATTCATATGATGTACTGGGCACCCCTTATTACTCTTCTATTTTTATTCTCATTGTGGACTGTGTACTCTTTCATTCATATATATATGAGTTGTACTGTGACTGTGGACTAGCTGTGTTGTACTCTGATATATGTTACTTCTATTTCTCATACTGTCCTACAGGTTATGATCGTGGTAGCCGGCAGAATCGGCGTGTTGCGGTGTCGACTAACCCGTGCGTTAGTGCCACCGTAAGATGACGGTTTTGGGCATAAGACCGGGAGCCTCCTTAGTAAGGGGAGGGGTCTTACACTAGCGCCTCGCGGTAGCTAGCGACAGTTACACCACAACCTCCCTTGCTATCGCCACATGATAGCTACTACCGCTGCGCGATATTAACCCGAGAGATTTGATAAATAAATTGCCAAGCTACCGCCTACGGTAACCTTACCGTTAGGCGTTAACTTCCCGAGAACTCGGACAATAAAATGGCTAACGTCATGCGGTACCTAGCTACCGTCGGACGATAACCTCCAGAACACCATTTTCTGCCTTAAGAAAGTTGGGGCGTTATAGTATATCTGAACTAAAAACAAAACAACAAAACTACATCTTGAAGGGGAGGTAAGAACCACTGCTAGTACTGCTGAAAACCTGAGGCCACCAACTATAGCTACCCAACTAGCTACATTTCCGAGCCTGTGGAATTCAAAAGAAGGAACGTCTCATCAAGAATGAACAAGTGGCAAAATAAAACCAAAGGTAAATAAACAAGAGAATTTAAACGATTACCAGCCCAAGACAGAATAGCTGCCAAACCATAACATATAAATCATAAGATATATATATATATATATATATATATATATATATATATATATATATATATATATATATATATATATATATATATATATATATATATATATATATATACAAACAAAAGAGACTGATCAGCTCAAAACACGTGAATCATTGATACCGGTAAACATGGTACTAAGTTGGGGGCCACATTTTCCAACACCAACATTCAGACCAAACATATCAAAAGGGCACCGTGGTGGTGGCCATATTGTCCAACTCAACCCAACATCCCATAAGAAGAGATTAAAAAACCCACTAGGTGTAATGATTCACAAACTAGCATAGAGGTGGTGGTCCTTTAACCAATGCCAACCAAGGCCACAAATATTTATACATTATATTAATAAACGAAATGTAACCCAAGTCTTAGCATCAGATTTCCATGACGATGCAAAGGGAAGAAAACCAAAATTTACGAAGGTATACCTGACGAATATGACTTGACGAACCCAAAGTCACTCGACGAACACACTAAAATTACCCGATACTAACTTTGGAATCACTCGACGCTAGGACTACAACAACTTGATGCTTATCTGCTTCACTCAACGCCAAGACTGAGTTCACTCAATGCACTCTAGGCCTACGAAGATTCACTCAACGCACTCGATGCCAAGCTGAGTTCACTCAATGTCTGGACTTAATTCAATGAATTTTACTTCACTCAACGCCTAGCTGAGTTCACTCAACGCACTCGACGCCAAAGCATATTCACTCAACGCACTCAATGTCAAGACAGATTCACACAACACCTAGACTTAACTCATTGAATTTTACTTCACTCGATGCCTAGCTGATTTCACTCAATGCACTTGATGCCAAGGCAGATTCACTCAACGCACTCGACGCCAAGACAGATTCACTCAACGCACTTGACTCTAAGACATAGTTCTATTCTTGCCAGAAACTTTCCCATTTAAAGAGAAGTTATTGGACTTAGGAATCTTTGACAATAGTTAACCTATACCATGAATAAGATCAATAAAATAAGATAAAGGGAGGGGTAGACAAGGCAAGAGCCTAAACACAGGTAAAAGAACCCCAAAGTAATTCAACAGGAAGAAAAAGCATTTTACTGCTATTTGAATGATGTAAAACTAGTAGTAGATAGAATAGGTGATATGAAAGTATAAAAACTAACAGCTGGAGCGACAAAAATTCAGAGAATGACACATAAGGAATTTGCTAGAGGCTAGGAAAGGGAGCAATCCACCACTTGCCATAAACTTTCTTATCTCAACATTCTGAACAGTTCACAGTACAGATCAGACAAAGTGAAAGTGCGGCAACAAAATCTGGAGAGATTTTGAGAAAATGAAAGTTTAGAGCCACACACCCCAATGCTAAAAGTCCAAGAAAACAAAAATACTTACCGCCAACGTGTAGAGCTTTTGGAATCTACCCTCCGACGATGATTTCGAGCACCGGAACTCCTACAGTCGGCATCCGAAGGCCTCGCGATATTTGTCGCCTCCTCTCTTCTGCGCTTTCGTCCAACAGCTTTAGGAAGAAGAAAGGGAATAGGGTTTTCGATTATAAGTATTTATATATAATATAATATTATTATTAATAATTAAACGTCCAAATGACCAAAAACTCGAATCAACTCGGATTTCTACGAAATTCACACCGAGGCTAAATACCAATGCTACAAAACCAACTGCGAAGTCGAAATTATGATTCGATAAACCAAACTCGGGTTAAAATTCCCCGAAGTTACAACCAACATCAACATACTAAAATCCATCGAGCTAAAACCTCAGATTCCGATGAGCAAAAATCACACTCCAACAACGGCGTCTGTTAACTACGTGTCAACCTAACACCCTAATATCATTATTACGTCACTAAAGAAATTTAAAGCAAACATCAAAAAATCAGGGGTGCTATAAGTACTTCCTACGATCAATAATTTCTATCTGCCTTAACCGCATACTAATTGGATTTTTTAGCAAAGTTGAAGGTGCTCGCAAACCTGCCATTGACTCTGGGCATTCTGACTCTTACTCAAAAGGAGAAAAGGGAGGAGCTGGTTAGGAAAAGGCAATAGGAGGATGATCTAGCCGCAGACCTCTTTTGATGAATCATATCCTCTCTAGGGGATATGTGATAATCTAAAGGACCTTTGAGGTAATCCGAAGATGCAATGGCGCTGAAAATAAAACATGTAAGTGTAACGTCCCAATTCATGCAAGAACCCTCGCATACATTTTGAGTCAAGAGAACTGACTCAGGCTCGGGGTGCACTGGTAACCGGCGTCGAGTGCATTGACTAGTAGGATGGAGTTGAGTGATCTTGAAGTATTCAGTGCTTGTACTTAGAATATTTTGGCCATATGGATTCGTCGACAAGCATTGAATGATCTTGACGCCATTCGACGAAGTGTCGAGTGATCTCGACGCATACAATGCTTGGACTTAGAATATTTTGGCAAGAAGGATTCTTTGAAAAGCGTTGAGTGATCTCGACGTCATTAAATGAAGCGTCGAGTGATCTCGACCCATACATCGCTTGGAATTAGAATATTTTTTCCAGAAGGATTCGTCGAAAAGCATTGATTGATCTCGATGCCATTCGACGAAGCGTCGAGTGATCTCGATGCATACAACACTTGGACTTAGAATATGTTGGCGAAAAGGATTCGTCGAAAAGAGTTGAGTGATCTCGATGACATTCTATGATGCATCGAGTGATGTCGACACAAACAACCCTTGGACTTGGGATGATTTCGGCCAGCGGAATTTGTTGAATAGCATCGAGTGATCTTAACGCAATTCAACAAAGCGTAGAGTAACACTAGATGCATGTCATAAATTTTACTTTGCATATTTTTGGCAGGCCATGTTGATGATTTATACTTATGGGCTAAACCTGGTTTTTGGGATAAGTGTTGATGGTTCATTTGGACACGGTCTTCTCAAACAAGACCTATTTAAAGTAATGATGGCTGGTCCAATGCGGAGGTGACACGTGGCAGCATGACTCAAACCATAATATTTCTTATAAAAAGGAAAAAAACAAGAAACCTTAGCCATGACTTCATTCTTCTCTATCGAGCCATTACTTGTCAAAAACGGCGGAGGAAGAGAAGTCGCCAAAATTGGATCTCTCGAGGGAGAACTCTCCCTCTCCGGGAATAACGATGTTGCGTAGAAGCATAACAAGATCCATGGCCGGAAATGAGGTGAGCTTCCTACCCTCTCCCTTGGATCTAGATCTTTAGTTATAATGCAGTAGAGATGTAGACTCAAAAGAGTTGGACTTGTGTGAGATGAGGATCTAATAGGAAGAGACCATGTTATGACCTTGCCCTAGAAATTAGTTGTCTTCAACCTCTCCTCTCTTCGTGTGAAGATGATGGACTTGGTTTCGTGAAGAGGTATGGTCTATTGAGGGTGCATAAAGGAGAAGAAAATCTGAAAGTAGTTTTGAACAAATGGCTAGAGGAAGAAGACGAACGAATGTTGTTTGTTTCGCTTTAAGATGCGTGTAGAATCTATTTTTTGTGCGCAGTGAAATTCGAGGCCATTTTTGAGTGTGATTCTGTCGGATCTAGGTTTTGGGCTTAACACGAAAGTTGTATTCCTCGAAAAGACCTTTCCCACGGATGGTTACATATTTTCATATGAGCTTTGTAGCTTCAGGAATGTCCAGTCTATTTTGCTGCATGGTAACAACTTATGTGCAGGATGCTTTTGGGTTTGTGTATAACCGGGTTTGGATTTGGTAGAAGAAACGTAGCAAGATGATGTTGAGGTTTGGATTATCCTTATTATATGTTTCCGAGATAAACAAATGGTTTGGAGGAATTTAACAAACAAATGGTTTGGGGAAATTAGTGAACAAATGGTTTGATAAGACTTAGTTGCATAAATGGCTACTTGTGAAATACAGTAAGGATGTGCACGATTGTAAGCCGATGAATGATATAAGATTTGAAAGAGGGTGTGGTGACCGATAATTGAATGTGTATTCTATACTTACGATAACATTCTTGATGAGTACGTGAAGAATTAATATATTGTTGCAATAAATATATGAAAGCATAACTGTTTGTGAATGCTTGATTATAAGGAAGGAATCAGAAGAGGTAAATCTCATGGCCATGAAAAATGTTGAATCTTGATCTCCAGTGTTGGATAGGATAATTTATATAGTCCACCGCTTAGAGTGTGTCGCCCTACGGGTAGTAGTGTGGGATTGGTATGTTGTTTAAGGTGTCTTGCCACCTGTGATGATGCTGAACCCTTGAGTGCTTGGAGCACAAAAATCTGAAAGGGTACAAGTGTGTGAGTATTTGACCACACTGGATTGATATAATGAAGATAAGGGACTCGGTGTGGAGCCCTTGATTGTTTTTTGAGCATTGGATTCTTAATGATGGAAACGGAATCGGTTGGACCCCTTGGATGGTTGATGATAAGGCCTTGTGAATTTGCATGTTGTGTGAGTTGTCATGCGATGTCATAATCCTGTGTTAAGGGTCGTGTAGTAGGTCTACGGGCTCGCCAGTCATCACACCGATAAGAGTTGATAGATAGACTTTGGAAGGTTGGGCTTGGTCCTCAGTGCTCATTCCCGGGGCTACTTCTGTGCCAATTGACGCATTGGATGTATTCTTTGGTGATACGCCATTGAAGACCATCTCTGTGCAAGTTATTGGATAGTTTGGGATGTGTTCTTGGTGCACATCTACCCAAGCCCCTCTGAGTCGTAGTACGTAGGAGCTCTGTTGTTGTGTTATTAGTGTCGAGGTGTATGGAGGCCTGGGCTTGGTAGTATGGATGCCCACCTAGTAGTGGAAAGCCCATTTCACTGTCACCGTCTGGCCATGACGGATGATGCTTGAGAGGTTATCTACCTGATCAAAAATTGGAAAATAAAAGTTTGTGTTGACATAGCAATGTGCGTGTGTGTGAGCATGGGTGAGTCATCATATTGCATTCATATCATTACATTGCAACACATAGATCCTTATCATATAAAATTGTATGGGCACTCTTATATGACGAGTTACTTTACTGTTAAGCCGATCCTTAACTTATAAATATGTGTGTGCATTTTTATAAGTTAAGTTACTTTCCTGTTGTAGATTTATATTCTTAATAGATTGTTATAATTTGTGTAGAACTGCTAGAATAGAATACTGATAATAATGTTATATATTGATGTTACTACTACTCTTGATATAAAGATTATCCACCTTCTTGTACTACTGCTTATATATATTATACCATTTTTTTCTTCGCCGGGTACCAAAGAGTCGCCGGGGGAGTGGATGTGAAACCCACTTAGTCTTTATGAATAATGGTTGCTACATCTTCCATTTTAGGAGGAAACCCAGCAAATAGAGCAGCAGGCGCAGGTTGTGGATGAGGGCAGTCGGGCCAGGGTGACAGGGCCTGATACAAAATTACCATCGATGTTGTTAGTTATGAATGTGAGTTTTGGGGAGACTCATATTGTAGCCCTTTTGGCAATTTGTGTACTCTGATATTATAGAAGATGTTGTTGCTTCTTATTTCTGTTGTACTTTGTTTGGACTATATACTTGTGTGGATTTTGACTTCTATTTTATATTCTTTATGTTGGGTTGGCATGGATAATATTTGTTTTAGCCGGCAGGATAGGCATCTTGTAGTATTGTTTGGCTCTTGTGTCGACGTTACCGTAAAGCAGCTGTTCTGGGCATAAGAGTTCCCTCGATCGTGTCTTGTGTATAGGGAGGGGAGTCTTACAGTAATGGTGTAACCCGCTCCTCCTTCTTCGAGGAGCGGAAAGCTTACCTGACATTCCTATGTTGTCAACACTACACTATATGAGAAGCACAACTTCAGAGAACTGACCGATGTCTCCCCTGAAAACATGTTATACTTATCTGCACAAGCGCAGGTAAATGGTTTGATCATAAGCCACTATATTGGTTGTGCCCTGAATGAAGTGATGGAGTATAAGTTATGGATTCAAGATAAGGTGGTGCTACATGGTGCGGCTAGTGGAAGAGATTGCCTGGATAAAGAATAAAGCGGAGGTAGGATAGTTCTTGATCATTACTACTAGATTATTTAAACTACACAACCTTAGCTTTTGTTTGTTTAATTCCTTACAGGAAGCTTACGATCCAGATAACTATGAATTCTAGGATACAACCTTACCTTTCATGGAAGAAACTATCAAACATGTTGCTCGGCATTTCTGAAAAGTAGACCATGTTAAAGAAGGCTGCAAAAAAATTTATTTATCGAACTCTTCCCGGAGTGTAAGAGAAAGGTGTCCATGAAGAATTGTGCAGCCAAGGGCAAAGCTAAAACCATAGAGGAACTTGTAGATGATGAAGAGAAGGAAGAAGAAGAAGAAGAAGCAGAAGAAGGAGATGAAGAAGAAGAAGACACAAAGGGAGGAGAAAAGGTAGATGGTGATGAAACTAATACTGGTGGAAGAAGAAGAAGACCGTATAGTCCACGTATGAGGAATCTGATAGTGTGAGTGACAAGAGTGAAAGTGGAGGATGGGATCTATATTAACTCTAGAGGTGGGAGGGGGGTGAATAGAGTATATTAAAATAATTTTCAAGATAAAAATTATTTGCAGTGGAAGACTTAATTTAAACAATATGTGTATAGTGCTGCAGAAAATAAAAAATATGAATGCAAGAAATAAAACAACACAACACACAGCAAAACACAAAGAAGCAACCAGAGGACACAAGGAGATATAGTGGTTCCCCAATCAAACTGGGTACATCCAATCTTCTACCACCCTAGGTAGCAATCCACTGCAGGATGAGTTGATCAGGTGTCCTGGGCACCAATGAGCTTTTGATAAGGTGCTCAAAAACCAAACTAGATTTTTTGATCAGGTGTCTTGCCACCACTGAGTTTTTACAAGGTCTCAGAAACCAACACAAACCTTTGAAGGGAGTTTGATAAACTCTTTACAGCAGAGAGAGAGAGAGAGAGAGAGAGAGAGAGAGAGAGAGAGAGAGAGGTGAGATGATCTTCTCTGTCAACAATCAAAGAGAAGATAGTGGATGCTGTCAAAGCTCCCCCTGAGATCTTGAGTTGTTCAGGAAGTGAAGCTTTGCAATAGGGTGATAGGCCTTCAGAAGATTTGATCTCCAGCAAAAGAAGATTCCAGCAGTAGCTGAAATGTGTGGTGTTTGGAGTCTTGAATGATAAGGCCTTTGAACACTGGAATCAAAAGGGAACTAGAAGTTTCAGTATATTGATCTCCTTCAGTGATGTGTGTTCCTGTAAGAATTCTATGACTGTGAATATCTACAACTTTTTTTTTCTCCTTCTTGTTGTTGTTTTTATTAACCAGCAGAATGAATAATCTTTTATTCCTTAGATCTGAATAGAATAATTCTCTGTCCAAGATAGATGTTAGCCTGTCATAAATGACTTCCTTAAATGTATTTTGTCTTCTGGAGGAAAGTCCAATAAAACATTCCTTTAAAATCTCCTTGAAACTTGCTTTAGATTAATTGAAAGGGCTACAAGATTCTTGAAATAAATGCTGGGAATAAATAGAAGGGAATACCAAAACTGACTGAATTTGAATCTTGAAAAACGTCGATCTCTCCAGAAAAAACGTCGACCTAAGCTCAACTATCGTTGAACTGAGCTCAGCAACTGGACTTAGGCTGAAGCAGAAATCATCGACCTGAGCTCAACTATCGTCGAACTGAGCTCAGAGATAGGGAAACAAACTAGAGCCAGGAATGTCGATCTGAGCTCGAAGATATCCGAACGGAGTTCGACGACTCGTTGAAGTGAGCTCAGAGATCGTCGAATGGAGTTCGACGATTCGTCGACCTGAGCTTAACGAAATGACTTAGTCTCCTGAACTGAAATATCTGGTCTTGAGGGTCTTGAGGGCAGCTTTCAAACCTAAATACTAACCCTTAGACTCAATCTAATTGACCTTTAGATCTATACAAGGAGGTCAAAACAAATTTCCTAAAGAACATAGTGATCCTTGCCCAAATCAGTAATAGGGTGTTCCAACAATCTCCCCCTATTTGGGTTAGGATTACTATTTACAGACATTGGAAAAATAAAAACATATAATGCAGAAATATAACCAAAAAAGCATTGCGAAAACACAGATATAATCACAGATAGTTAGAAATAGGTATCACTATCAACTTACAAAATCATTCTTTCTCCTTGCTCTTTTTGAGAACTATTTCTCTGTTAGGGTTAAGAGCTTCTTTCTTGGATCTTCTGTCATCATCTGCACCTAGAAAAGTTTGATGTTTTGTCCTAGGGACTACAGCTTCTGGGTGCAGCTTCATTTAACTTTCTTAGTCAAAGAATTTGCAGGAAGAATATCTCTCAAGTTCTTTCTTTCTCTGTTCTGATAGAGTGGTGAATTGTGATGTATCTCTTCCTTGTTCTCTTGCCTTCTTAATTTGATCTAGAGCAGCCAACTCTTTTATTCTTGCTGTCCAGGAATTAGGATTTTTCTCTGGGTCTTTAAATGGAACAGGAGGTTCATATCTGTTTGAAGAATCATCAGGAGTAGCTCTGGAAGAAACTGGATCTCTTAACTTATAAGGGAAAGGACCAGATGTAGAATTTGTAGGGCCTTGTCCTTCCCTTTGATAAGGATGTTGCCTGAAATATCCTTTAGAATACACTCTGAGTTATCTTTGATTACCTCTGAACTGTCCTCTTCTTGGTTGGTAACCTCTAGACTGATTTCCTCTTTGCTGAGATCTTCCTTGAAATTGATATGAACTTTGGCTTCTAGCAGTAGATTGAAAGGCAGAACTTCCACCTGTACCTGCATCAGGTGAAGGAGGAGGAGGAGGATTGAAAAGGGATGAACCTTTGTCATGCTTCCTTTTCGTTTTCATGGCTTTCAACTGATTTTTGGAGTACTGCATCCATGGTTCTGTAATTTGGCAATCATGCAATATATAATAAGGAACATCATTTGCATCTTTAACCTTCTCTGGGGGAACTCTCTTCATGGCCTTGCTTCTTGCTTTCCTTTTCCTTGCAATTATTACAGAGGAATCATTAGAGTCATTTCTAAACTAATCACTGTCAGAACTTTGTGGATTAGCATACAATGCATCAATCCTTTTGATACATTCTTTTTGTTGTTGAGACTGAGCAGAAGAAATAATAGCAGGAACAGCAACAGGAGCAACAACAGCAGCAGGAATTGGAACAGAAACAACACTGACAGAAGGAACTATAACAGCAGGTTCAGAAACAAAAATTTTAGAAACAATAAGCTCAGATACAGCAGGCTCAAAGTCAATTGCCTCTGTCATATACACATCCTCAGAAACTGAAACAACAACATCAGAACTAACTAAAACATCAACAGTAGCAGCAGAAATTTCAACATTGTCCATAGCCTGGACAGAATCTATAAAAGAGGCTAAAATGTTGGGCTCACAGCAAGAAATAGGCACAATGGCCTTAGTAAGGTCTTCAGTATGCTGGTCTGGAAGGCAGCTGAAGTATACGGAATCAAATACTGATAGCAGTGACCTGAGGTCCACTGTAATGACTGCAACTGGAGCTTGAACTGGAGTTACTACAGCAGGCAATCTCTCAGCTTCATAAGGCATCTCCCCCTGCCTAGATTTAGTGATAATTGGATCGAGGCACCCAGTAGAAGGGATTTCCTGAGGAGGAAGAATAGAGGATAGCCTGGCAGACAACTCCTAAACAGTTTTCAGAAGTGGAGCCAATGAAGTCTCCAGCAGTAGTAATATCCTTGGAGCTATCAGCTCATATAGCTTGTCTGCAATAGCTGGAAGGTCTACTTGCTCAAGAGGGACTTGAGTAGAGGTAGGGATGGATGTGGTAGTGATGAAAGTTGGAGCAGCAGGAGATGTTGTTGGAGAAACTATGGATGATGGAAGTGATGGTTGAGATATTGGAATTGTGGAGATGGAAGATAATGGAGTGGAGATGGATGGTGTGAATGATGGTTGAGCAATGATTTCCTGAAGTAATTGTTTATAGGAAGTGGATGATGATGGTAGCTCAAGAGGGGATGAAGGAGAATCATCCATATAGGAATCATCTAGAAGAGTGAATGATGGAATATGAGATGATGAATCAATATCCATGTGTGGGTAGTGATGTACTGGATGGAAGATTTCTTCAGTTGATGTTGGAGTTAGAGAAGGGATTGAAGTGGGAGATGGGATGGAAATGGGGGATGAAATTGTGATAGTGGATGTGATTGTTGTTGATGAAACAATAGGTGGAGAAGGAGGAGATGATGAGGCAGGCAAATCTTCTGCAGGGGCATAAACCTGAGGGGAAGAGACTGAAATAGTCCTTATGCCTGAATAAGAGGTTGCAGAGGCTCTGCTGGGCTTTACAATCTGCCTATCCCATTTTCCAAATAGGGCACAGGTAAGCCTCTTAGAGGCATTGATGTGTATTCCATTGGACACAAGTAGGTCAGGGCATCTATTGTGAAGAAACAACCCTAAAATCCTCCCAAAATTAACAAAATTCTTGTTAATTTTCTTCTTGATCAAATCAAAAAATACTTCTCCCCAGTTCAGCTGCTTCTTGTCCACCAAGACATCCATCAAACATAGCTGATACCTAGAGATGGTATCATGAGTAGAGTGTTTTGCCAACAACACTTTCCCAACTACATTAGTAAGAAATCTGTACTCAACTGACAGATTCTTCTTAAGCTATTTATTAGGGTTAGCTGCTGAATGGCCCATCCTCTCAAGAATAATTGAAAATTCTTCTCCAGAAAGCTCAATAGAATCTTCACCAGAATTTAATTAAAATACCTCTGTCAAAACAGCAGGTGTTAAAGGTACCTGAGTTCCTGAGATGGTTCCGATCACAGTGTTCTGATCCAGATTTTGGGCAGTATACACCCATTCCTTTATTTCATCTGCGTCCAATTTGATCCTTGTAGACATTATGTTAACTAACTGTTGGTCCTTGGAGAGTTCCAGAATGTCCTTGAATATTTGATCGGTGTTATCGAAAGAATCCATGTCTATATCAAAGCCAGTATCAAATTTCATGGCTGCCAAGATTGCGACTGAAACTGCCATTGATTCCTGCAAAAAAATGAACAAACACAAGAGCAAGTGCAGAAAAGTTTGGAGGGAAAGAGAAATTCTGCAGAGAGTATGAAAGCGCAAAGGCAGAACGACGAATGAAAAATGAGTTTTATATTAGGGTTCGATGCAGATAAGGAAAGATCATTGAACTCTGTTCGACGATCTGGGCTTCTAAAGGAAACTGAAAGGTCATTAACATCGTCGATCTCCGTTCGACGATATTGGAGAGCGTCGAGCTCCGTTCGACGATCGCTGGCCTGAAGAAAGATAGTTTAGCACTATCTGAGAAGCGCTGAACTCTGGTCGATGATTTCTAAAATCGTCGATCTCCATTCGATGATCTTGGGGAAAATCGTCGAGCGCAGTTTAGAGACCAGAAACATACTCTATACACTAGAAAAAACATTTTGATTTGCCTAGTCTTGGTCATTTTTAGATTTTTAAAATCTTGGATCTTATTTTAAACTTCCTCCATCTATCATTCCTAACTGATTCAGGAAGAATGTGTGTTTCTTTTCATCTAAGGGTTTGGTGAAAATATCTCCCCTTTGCAAATCAGTTGGGATATATTGAAGTTCAATTTTGTTTTTCTCAACATTATCCCTTAGAAAGTGATGTCTAATTTCTATGTGTTTTGTCCTACTATGGAGGACTGGATTTTGTGCAATGGAAATAGCACTGGTATTATCACAAAATATTTTAGACTTCTCTAATTTGTAGCCATAGTCTAGGAGTTGGTTTTGAATCCACAAGATTTGTGAACAACAACTACATGCAGCCATATATTCAGCATCAGCAGTTGAAGTTGACACAGATGTTTGTTTCTTGCAAAACCAGGAGACAAGTCTGTCACCAAGAAACTGACAAGTTCCACTGGTGCTTTTCCTATCTATTCTGCATCCAGCATAATCAGCATCTGAAAATCCAGTTAAGTCAAATGTTGAATCTTTTGGATACTAGAGACCTAGATTTGGACAACTTTTCACATACCTAAGAATCCTTTTTACTAAGGTTATGTGTGACTCTCTAGGGCTCACTTGGAATATAGCACATATGCATGTAGCAAATATTATGTCAGGTCTACTAGATGTAAGGTACAATAAAGAGCCAATCATTGCTCTATATGTTGTCTGATCAACATATTTCCCATGTTCATCAGCATCTAATACAGCATTAGTAGCCATAGGTGTTTTCATACATGATGCTTCAGACATACCAAATTTCTTATCCAATTCTTTTGCATACTTGGTTTGAGAAATAAATATGCCTTCAACATGTTGTTTGATTTGCAATCTTAGAAAGAAGGATAGCTCACCTATGCTACTCATTTCAAATTTAGAATGCATTAGGTTGGAAAACCATCTGCATAAATTTGAATTAGTAGAACCAAATATAATATCATCTACATAGATTTGTACTGGTAGGGTATGGAACTTATGGGTTCTAATAAAAAGAGTTTGGTCTACTCTACCCCTTATAAAATCATTTTTCAGAAGAAAGCATGCTAGGGTCTCATACCATGCTCTAGGATCTTGCTTTAGACCATATAATGCTTTATGCAATTTGAAAATATGATCAGGATGAGTTGAAGAGATAAAACCTAGGGGTTGTCTGACATAGACTTCTTCTTTGATATCTCCATTGAGAAAAGCACTCTTTACATCCATCTGGTATACTTTGAAACCTTTGTGTGTTGCATATGCTAAGAAGATTCTTATGGCCTCTAACCTTGCAACAGGCGCAAAGGTCTGGTCATATTCTATCCCTTCTTCTTGAGAGTACCCTTGAGCAACTAGCCTTGCCTTGTTCCTTACAATGACTCCTTGATCATCCAATTTATTTCTGGACACCCATTTTGTTCCAACAATGGAGTGATCCTTTGGCCTTGGAAAAAGTTCCCAAACTTTGTTCCTTTCAAATTGATGCAACTCCTCTTGCATTGCAATGATCCAGTGTGGATCTTGCTCTGCATCTTGAATGGATTGAGGTTCAATTTGAGAAAGAAAGCAAGTGTGCATCAGGTTTTGGTTGACCTGATTTCTGGTTTGCACACCAGCTGAGATGTCTCCAATCACTTGAGAGATTGAATGGTCTCTTGATGTTATTAAATCAACAGGAGATGTTGACTGTTCACCAACCTGTATTGTTGTATCCTCTTGTGGTACAACAACTGGCTCTTCAAGAAGATTCTCTTCAAGATGTTGAATGGCTTCTTCATCTTCACTGCTTTCATCTTTTTGAATAATTTGTAACCTGTCCAAGTCTTCAGCAAGAGAGTGTACCTGCAAAGGTTCTATGGTAGAAGTATTATTCTCCTTGAAAGACATGTTAGATTCATCAAAAGATATATGAATAGATTCTTCAGTTTTGAGAGTAGATTTATTATATACCTTATAAGCTTTACTGATCATGGAGTATCCCAGAAACACTCCTTCATCAGCTTTAGCTTGAAATTTTACTAAGTATTTCTTGTCATTATTATGAATGTTGCAAATACAACCAAAGATTTTGAAGTAATCTACTTTAGGTTTCTTCCCTTTGAGTAATTCATAGGGAGTCTTGCCCTTCAGTTTATGTATTAAACTTCTATTCAACACATAGTTGGAGGTGTTCACTGCCTCTACCCAAAATGATAGAGGAAGATGAGCATCTGACAACAATGTAGTAGCAGATTCAATAAGGGTTCTATTTTTCCTTTCAGCTACCCCATTTTGTTGAGGAGTTCTAGGAGCTGAGAAAGTGTGCCTGATCCCTTCACTCTAACAGAACTCTTGCATAAGAAGAGAATCAAACTCTGTCCCATGATCACTTCTGATCAGGGCAATGTGAGTATTGAACTTACTCTGTATGCATTTGAGAAACTCTGTCAAACACTTAAAGTTATCAGACTTCTTCCTCAGAAAGAACACCCATGTGAATCTAGAGAAGTCATCTACAACCACTAAAGTATAGGATTTCCCTCCTAAGCTTTGTAGTGTAATGGGTCCAAAAAGGTCCATGTGTAACAGATACAAAATCCTAGGTGAATCACTCTTATTAAGTGATTTGAAACTATTTTTGGTTTGCTTGCCTAATTGACAAGCCATACAAAGTCCTTACTTCTTGTAGGGGCCAGAAGGTAGTCCTCTAACAAGGTTGCCCTTGGATAGCCTAGCAATGGTTCTAAGGTTTATATGCCCTAGTCTCTTTTGCCATAATTCATTAGGTCTACAAATAGAGTTGAACAAGCATATATCTACATTAGTTGAAAGAAAATCTACAAGATAAATGTTACCTTTCCTTTTACCTGTCAACACAGTTGTGTTGTCCTCTGATTTGATTTTGCATGAGGATTTGTTGAAAGTCACTTGATAGCCTTCATCATACAGTTGACTGATACTGATTAAGTTGTTCTTCAGTCCTTCCACATAGGCTACTTTCTTGAAAGTGACTATGCTAATCTGGACTTCACCGTATCCTTTTGTTAGTCCAAAGTTTTAATCACCAAATATTACTTTGGGTCCAAGCTTGGCTTTGAAGGATGTGAAATTGTCCTTGTTTCCTGTCATGTGCTTTGAGCACCCACTATCTAGATACCATTGCCGGTTTGATGTTGGATAGGTCTTCTCCTACACATAAAACAATTTGTTTGTTTTTGACCCAGTTTACCTTGGGCCTAGGTTGATAACTTTTAAATTCTGAAATAAAAGACATCTCTGGTTGACGCTTATAGCCTTCAGGATGATATCTCTTATGAGGTATTATCCATTCAGTATAAGGGTTAAACCTCTGAGATATAGGACCTCTAGGATTGAAGTTTGATTTACCTTTGAATGATTTTTCAAAACTCTGAGCTCTGTTCGACGATCACTGAGCTGAGTTTGACGATCTTGGGGCAGATCGTCGAGCTCCGTTCGAAGATCGACTATGCCAGAGTTCAGGGTTCAGAAATCGTCGACCTGAGTTCGACGATTCAGCCTGAGATCATTGAGCTCCATTCGGCGATCGTCGAGCTCCGTTCGACATTTTCTGTTGAACTTTTGTTTTCTTAGGTAAATCAGAATTCTTCCTAGCCACCTCTACAATACTATTACCTTTATTTGAGATAAACTTGATTGGGGTTGTTAATACTATGGGTTGGCTAGATGAGGCACCCAAGCCCAGTGTACTATTGAATCTTGAGTTCATTGTGCTTGTGATGTCCATTAGTTTGATACTTCTCCCATTAAGGGATTCTTCAAACTTTTTGGCCTCTGATAGCTCACTTTTCAGTGCAGCTATCTGCTCCTTATAGTATTCCAACTCCTCAGAGAGTTTGAGGTTTTCTGATTTTAAAGTGCCGTGTTCAGATAACTGATTTCTGAGAGAAATGATTTCCTTCTCAGATTTTAATAAATCTAAACACAGTGCTTTAAACTCACACTTGAAGTCCTCAGAATTAAAATCAAAAAAATTTATTACCTGGTCCTCTTCAGATTGAGTCTCTGATTCTGACTCTACTCTTCTGCATCAGAATTTTGTTGTGAGGCATTGATAGCCATCATGCAGAATTAGTTTTCATCAGCATCATCTTCATCATCACTAGAGCTAGATGAAGCTTTAGATTCTTCTTCTGTCTCACTCCAAGTTTCAGCAACAAACCCCTTCCTTGTATTTTTGTTCTTGCTGGAGGAGGGTTTGTCATTGCTATTTTTCTTGAAGTCCTTTTCTTTTCTCCTTTCTTTCCTGTCATTCTTGTCCTTGTTTTTATTTTATGGATAGTCAGGCACAATGTGCCCTGGTTTCCTGCATCCAAAACAAATAATATCTTTGTTATTTGATTTGTCATACCTTGGCTTGTCATGCCCTCTATATGATCTTTTCCTGAAATCCTTCCTGGCCATTTTATAAAACCTTCTGGCCAGTAAGCTTAGCAGCTCTTTATTGTCAGTGACCTTCTCTTCAGGCTGATCTTCAATAGCTTTGAATGCTATTGATTTCTTGTTTCTGACTGCTGGTGAAGCAGCCTTCTGCTCTTCTTCTCTATTCTTAATGAGCAGCTCATAAGACTTGAGCTTGCCCAAGAGAGCTTCAGTTGTGATCTCATTTAGGCTTCTGGCATCCTTGATTGGCCAGATCCTTAAGTCCCAAGTGCTTGGGAAGCACATTAGGATTTTATCATTGAGCTCAGTCAATGAGATCTCTTTGTTCAATGTTTTCAGCTCATTGACTATGAGACTGAGTCTATTATACATATCTGCTATTGACTCAGCTTCTCCTTTCTTGAAGTTCTCATATTGGGTTATGAGATGAGATCTTCTATCTTTTCTCTCATCAGCAGATCCTGAGACTATCTCAGATAACTTGTCCCAGATGTCCTTTGCTGAGTTGCATTCAACAACTTTTTGAAATATGTCATCAGACATGGTTTGTGCCAAAATGTTCATTGCTTTGGCATCTGCAACTTTCCATTTTTTTATTTCTGCATCTGTTCCTGAAGGAGGTGGAATAGCACTTGTACTTGTATTTGCTGGTGGTCTTGGACACACTGTCAAAATAGAATTAAAAATATCTTCATCAATAGAATTCATGTACAATCTTATCCTCGTCTTCCAAAGTGCAAACTTAGATAGATTGCACACTGGAGGTCTGGTGCTAGCATAATCTTTGCTCTGTGCCATGGTTTTATATAAGGATAAATATAATACGAATAATTAAAATAAAAACCCTCTATGAAAGATTGATCTTATCAGAGATCTTTTGGTTCAGGTGTTAGCCTGAGGAACAACTAATCTGATGAGGAATTAGTTGAATAACAACCAACCTCGCTTTGATACCAATTGAAAGTGGAGGATAAGATCTATCTTAACTCTAGAGGGGGGGGGGGGTGAATAAAGTATATTAAAATAATTTTCCAGATAAAAATTATTTGCAGTGGAAGACTTAATTCAAATAATATGTGTATAGTGCTGCAGAAAATAAAAATATGAATGCAAGAAATAAAACAACACAACACACATCAAAACACAAAGAAGCAACCAGAGGATACAAGGAGCTATAGTGGTTCCCCAATCAAACGGGGTACATCCACTCTTCTACCACTCTACGTAGGAATCCACTGCAGGATGTGTTGATCAGGTGTCCTCGGTACCAATGAGCTTTTGATAAGGTGCTCAAAAACCAAACTAGATTTTTTGATCAGGTGTCTTGCCACCACTGAGTTTTGACAAGGTCTCAGAAACCAACACAAACTTTTGAAGGGAGTTTGATAAACCCTTTACAGGAGAGAGAGAGAGAGAGAGAGAGAGAGAGAGAGAGAGAGAGAGAGAGAGAGAGAGAGAGAGTGAGATGATCTTCTCTGTCAACAATCAGAGAGAAGATAGTGGATGTTGTCAAAGCTCCCCCTGAGATCTTGAGTTGTTCAGGAAGTGAAGCTTTGCAATAGGGTGATAGGCCTTCAGAAGATTTGATCTCCAGCAAAAGATGATTCCAGCAGCAACTGAAATGTGTGGTGTCTAGAGTCTTGAATGATAAGGCCTTTGAACACTGGAATCAAAAGGGATCTAGAAGTTTCAGTATATTGATCTCCTTCAGTGATGTGTGTTCCTGTAAGAATTCTATGATTGTGAATATCTGCAAAAAAAATTTTCTCCTTCTTGTTGTTGTTATTATTAACCAGCTGAATGAATAATCTTTTATTCCTTAGATCTGAATAGAATAATTCTCTGTCCAAGATAGCCGTTAGCCTGTCATAAATCACTTCCTTAAATGCATTTTGTCTTTTGGAGGAAAGTCCAATAAAACATTTCTTTAAAATCTCCTTGAAACTTGCTCCAAATTAATTGAAACAGCTACAAGATTCTTGAAATAAATGTTGGGAATAAATAGAAGGGAATACCAAAACTGACTGAATTTGAATCTTGAAAAACGTCGATCTCTCCAGAAAAAACGTCGACCTGAGCTCAACTATCGTTGAACTGAGCTCAGCGACTGGACTTAGGCTGAAGCAGAAATCGTCGATCTGAGCTCAACTATCGTCGAACTGAGCTCAGAGATAGAGAAACAAACTAGAGACAGGAACGTCGATCTGAGCTCGAAGATCGCCGAACGGAGTTCGACGACTCGTTGAAGTGAGCTCAGAGATCGTCGAATGGAGTTCGACGATTCGTCGACCTGAGCTCGACGAAATGACTTAGTCTCCTGAACTGAAATATCTGGTCTTGAGGGTCTTGAGGGCAGCTTTCAAACCTAAATACTAAGCCTTACACTCAATCTAATTGACCTTTAGATCTATACAACGAGGTCAAAACAAATTTCCTAAAGGACATAGTGATCCTTGCCCAAATCAGTAATAGTGTGTTCCAACAAAGAGCCTCCCAATGAATACCGAGAAGACAAAAGTAGTGATAATGATGAGACAGCTTCGAGTTCCAAATTTCCCACCAAGTGTTATTTTCCACTGGTTTACATCGCTGGTTCTGTGAGTTCCGAGGAACTATCTGTGGCTAAAAGATAGAAATCGGGGAATTAGATGTGATTTTTTATTTTTTTGAAAGACTCGGCGGTCTGTTTTCGGTTAACGGTATGAATTTATAAATGAAATGTTTTGAAGATGAAATGAAAAACTAAGTTACCTCCATTCTTGTATTTTTTTTATGAAATATTTTTTACTTACGTGGTTTGTCATTTACAAGTTCGCATTGGTCATATAACCATCCATGTGTCTAACTACAAAGCTCAGGCGAATATATTTCTCAGAGGTATTTGTGATTTCACTAGTTGCTCTATATAATATTGTGAGACGAACAACTGAAGAAAACTGTTGAAATAGTCCAAGCCTCAGAGGATTAAAACCGTAATATTAATAGCATTAGTCTGCGACAATGTTCTCAACTTTTTAAATAATTATAAGATTAATCATCAATACCGTAGGTGAAATACAATGATTTAAAAAAGAATGGATTCAATCTACTGATGTTGATTGCTTCAAATTAAACTATGTTCACACAATGCTTGAGGCGAACCAGAAATCTTGTCCAAAACATTTATTAGCATGAATATGAAAATGAATACTTCCTGTCTGTAGTTCTAACCGCACTAACCATGGGAAATACTGATGAAAACCAATCATTGAGATTATAGGATGTCATTTTGCGACCTCCAAGATGGAAAAGTTTAATCGAGCCATAATTATTGGCAGCAATAATTGGAATAACCTAATCAAAATGATATCCAGAATGTAGATCACAAGGAATAATTTCATAACCCACCAGATTGGAAATTTTGATCCAAATATATTTATCCAGGATGCAATAGTTGGTGCAATCATACGGTAATATAAGTCAGCGGCCTGAAGAAATTAACAATCCAAAGACTCAGGCCTACAGTTTGAGATGATCAATATGGAAAGTGCGCTCAAGGATATATTTCTTTCCTGAAGAGATCATCAGTGTTGTAGTCCCTTCCCCTATGATGTGACCTATGAGATTAGAAAAGTACTGACCGCCCATAAGGTCTACAGCCTAAGATGATCAATTAGGTAGGTGCACATAGGGCAAAAATGCTTTCCTCAAGAGATCATCAAATCTGTAGCCTTTGGTAAATGGGTGACTACCACAGTCTGAGCGAGGCTAAATGCAAACTCGATAAAAGGAAAAAAAGAAAAATGAGCTACAGACTAAGGTGACCAAGTGGGCAAGTACGTGTAGGGCGGCAGTGTTATCCTCAAGTGGTCACAAAAGTTGTAACTTGTCCACCTAAACACACGATAGAGCTGGTCGATCTCCTAGACTTAAACCGCATATAGGGGCATGTTAGAGGTTATTGGTGATGAAAGGAGATGTATGATCTTGGATGATTAGGTGGGCATGTGTGCGATGTGCAGGGTTTCTTTCCTTGAATGATCATCAAGGCTATTTTATCTCAAAAAGTGAGATGGATCTACTGCTCTCATGTTTGGGGATATAGATTAAGTTGATCAATTGGGCAGGTGCGCATAGGGCATCATTATTTTCCTCAAGGGATCAACATAATTGTGGGTCCACTATAGTCACCATTTGAAAGTACCTTGAAGTGTTCGAAGATCACAAACTAAGATGATCAGTTATTCTGGTGCACATAGGGAAGCATTGCTTTCCTCAAAAGGTCATCAAAGATGTAATGATATCCCTAACGAAGCATGGCAGAGCTAACGAACACCCTAACCCTCCTTAATGCAAAGGTGTTTTAGATACCAGCTGGGATCCAAGATCCTAAAGTCCCCCCCATGATAATCTACAAGATCCCACTACACGGTACAAAATCTCCCTACTACACGTAGTCATTATTATGTTATGCTAATGACAACGATTCTGGTAGGGGTTTAAGCAGTATTTGGTGATGCCTCCTAGTTTAGTGATCCATTGTTGGAACCTACTGATCCTTTGTTGGAACCTATGGTTCGAATCTCTTTATTTTGACAATATCAATTCTTGTGTTGTATTAGATCATACAAGTGTTGGGAATAGTGTGCATGTTTAAAGGTAAAAAAGAATGAGAGAATCGATCTTTGAGACCTACCACCGAGCGCTAGCGCTATGACCCGCGCTAACTTGGAATTAATTTTGCACAAGCTCTCGGTGACCTATTGTCGAGCACTAGCCTCTTTCTGCTCCGCGGTAACAAAAAGTGGAAAGAATATTTTAGGTTATTTTTCTAAAATTACAGGACAACTATCAGCACCGCACGAAGGGACCTACCATTGGGCACATGCCCAACTGCCTGTGGTAGCATATTTTTAGAAATGAGAATAGAAGAACGTGTTTCTTTTCCTGGAGACAATAAGGAGGATATTCATTCTATTGTTCAGACTCCATCTATGAGAGGACGAATCTTCATATTCGTTCAAGGAAAAGCATTTTTTCTTCCTCCCGCCAATGATCGAGGAACTCTAAAGGATGGAAGCTGCAATGACAATCCAGCGGCTGATCGATTGCAAGAAGAATGATATTAAAGAGCATTGAGTGTGCACCGTCCTACAAAAGATTTCTAGTTTTGAAGGAGAAATAATCTGGAACTCTTTATTTTTCTTCTGTATTTTCATTTTTCTATCTATTTTGTGAGTTAGGGAAATTGACTATGGAGGTCTATAGATTCCTAGGAGAAATCTGCGGGAAATCATCCAGTGAGGATATCTAAATCTGGGAGTTCTAGTGTGGCTCTAATACCCTTTCGAGGAGGAATGTGAAAAGTCAGCTCGTCGATCTTCTTGGTAAGAAGAGCGAGAGATGACCAGTGCTAGGAGGATCGGTATAGAAAAAAAATCAAGATTGTACTTATCTCCTTTGATCTTCTACATCACGGATATCCAATTTCATTTTTGTAAAACTCTAAGGAATTTCTAATAAAATTATATTTGTGTTTATTTCATCTGACATTCATGGGTGTATGTTGTTAGGGTTTTGACTGCTGTGAAAAAAAATCAGAAAATAAAGTTTTAGTAAGAAAATCAATCTCTATGACCTACTACCGGGCGCTAGACTTGCCTCCCGTGGTACCTTCCAGAACTCGTTCTCTTAGTAAAATGTAGTTTTAATTCATAACTATTTTAAAAACCTCATTCACCCCCTCCCCCCCCCCCTAAGGTTAGCCACCAGATCGAACATCCTTAAAAACTAAAAAGACACAGTAAGTTCATTAGTTAATGAAAATTATCAGCATGAAGATCTTTTTTGAAATAATCATTGAATAAATATAAATGAATAGAATGGAGAGAATGCATCATTCAAGAATAAAACTGTTTGAAGTCATCTCCACACCTGTTCTGAGAGAGATCCACCCCATCATAAGTTTGCAGATGATAAGCCCTATTGTTTAGCACTTCCTTGATGATATAAGGGCCTGCCTAATTTTGGTTGAGTTTTTCTACTGAATTAGCTATGGCTGTAGAATCAACCATCTTCAAAATGAGGTCTCCAACCAGGAAATGTTGGACCCTTGCATTCTTATCAAAATATTTTGCAATCCTCCTTTTGACCTCTTCCATCCTGATAACAACTTCATCTTGTAATTCTTCGATCAAGTCCAGACCGCACTACATCTCCTCATCATTGATTTTTATCCAGTCCTCATACCCTAGTCTATCAAGCATGATTCCGGGAGTAGGTACTTTGAATTCTACCAGAATAAGGCCTTTTAAACCATGAGAGAGTTTGAAAGGTGTCTCCCTAGTAGCCAATAAAAGCGTAGTACTAAGAGTCTAGAAGATCGAAGGAAGATACTATACCCAGTTGCCTTTGAGTTCCTACACTTCCTTTTTAAGGAGATTATGAATCAGCTTATTTACAGCTTCAAGATGACCATTACTCATAGTATGGTGTACTGATGAGAATCTTAGCTCTGTCGCAATCTTGCTGCAGTAATTAATCATTTATTTGTTGTTGAACTGAGGGTCGATGTTTGTGATGATAACAATTCAAATATCATATCAGCAATCAATCTCTCCTCCAATGAAGTTCCTGATAACTTGCGTGGTGGTCTTGTCCAATGCCTTTACCTCTATACACATGTTGAAAAAATTAATCATCGCCACAATGAAGCTACTCTGTACGCTTCCAACTAAGAGTGGATTGAGGAGCTCCATTCCCCAAACTGCAAAGGGATATGTCATTGTTGTAAACTTGAGATGTTGAGCTGGATGAAGTTGAAGAGGGGAAAACTGCTGGCACTGAATGCACTTCTTCGCATATGACTCTGCATCTTTCCTCATTTAGGCCACAAGTATCCTTTCCTGAAAATTCTTTTTTCTAAAGTTCTTGCTCCCAGATGACTACAAAACTCACCAGAATGAACTTCTTGGAGCACAATAGAGACTTCTTTTCAAACTCATCTTTCCAAGGTTGAGTGGAAAGTCTTCATGTAGAGAACCCCCGAGACCAGATAATAATAAGTTGTCTTGATTTTTAATATCTTCTTATCTTTTAAAAATGGGTGGAACTCTCCTGTCAAGAGATAAAAGATGAAGGGATACATCCAAGAGGAATGCAAATCAATTTTCATCACCTCTCCTTGCTCTACTGTTTGTAGAAAATGTTCTAAAGTTATTTGTCCTGACAGATGACCAAACATGACAAGTTTGTTTGATTTCATATTCTATGTCCATAGGATGCGTTCAATGGTGAATCTTCTAAACATTCCAAACTCCGCTTTAACCAGAATGAGATACTTTCTTATGATTGGCTCTCTACTCTTGAAATTCGCATGTGTTGGAGCATCTGTTCCGCACTCCTTGGTATGAAAATTACAAATCCCAAATGTATTTGATCACAGTGTTTTTATGGTGTGCAAATAAAACAGGTACAATACTCTGATAATTTTGGATGGGTGACGTACAACAATGTTTACAAAGTAGAGCTATCGCGGGAGACATTTACTATCGCCCCGTATTAGTGTGATGACATCAACCATGATGTAGGCCACAGTTTTAAATGGATACCACGATGCATATTATTGGAGATACTACCTGGCGATATCATGTTTTCACGGTGTGATAGGCCCACGACTTTACTTGATCTCTAACATTTTGGGGCGGTTATTGCAGAGTTGGACACATGGCAGTCATTGGAGCTATCACAGGTGATATCGCGCTATCGTCGTACCATAGTGGAAATACTATAAGTAGGTAGAAATTCGGGAATTTGATGTTATACACCTCCAGGAACCTTGATCTCGTGCATGTCCCGACAGTTAACTCCGTGGAATTCGAAAAACTCCTAAGTGTTCGTGAAATCTCAAGAACAAAGAAGGGACCGTTCATGCTTCTCATCACCAGCGATCATCGTAAGGATTTTTCGGCATCTTCAGCGTTCAAGACCTAAGGGATTTTTTATTCTCATATTTCTTTTTCATTCACTTTATAATCGGTAGAGAATTCGGCGCCTAGTGAGTGGAGGCTAGGCTCATGTTTTGTTTGTGGGAAATAATTGTTGTGTATGCAATGACTTGGTCATGTGAAAGTGCAAGCTAGATTTGATATACTCTAGAGGGGGGTGAATAGAGTATATGGTGCTTAAAAACATTTTACAACAGTTTTTGTAATCTGAGTGAACAGGGAAGCAAATAGTAAATCTAAACACATCAGCTATCTAATCACAATCTACAAAAGAACTAATCACAGATCCTAACTAATCACAGATCACAGCCAGAAACAAAAATAAAGATAAGCAACCAGAAGACACAAGGAGCTATAGTGGTTCCCCTAAACTTGGGTACATCCACTCTTCTACCACCTTAGGTAGGAATCCACTGCAGGATGAGTTGATTAGGTGTACTGGGCACCAATGAGCTTTTGATAAGGTGCTCAAAAACCAAATCAGATTTTTTGATCAGGTGTCTTGCCACCAATGAGCTTTTGATAAGGTGCTCAAAAACCAAGCACAAACTTTTGAAGGGAGTTTGAAAAACCCTTTACAGAGATGGGGATGAGAGAGTGATGGAAGTCTTTGCTTTCTCAAAGCAGCTGAGAAGACAAAGTGGATATAGTGATGTTGTCAAAGCTCCCCCTGAGATCTGTAGTTGATCAGGAAATGAAGCTTTGCTGTAGGGTGATAGGCCTTCAGAAAGTTGATCTCCAGCAATTGATGATTTCAGCAACAGCTGAAATATGAGGTGTCTGGAGTCTTGAATGATGATGGCCTTGAACACTTGAATCAAATGAGATCTAAAAATTTCAGTTGGTTGATCTCCTTGTTTGTGTGTTCTTGTAAGAATTCTTTTTGAGACAGAGGATGTCTACAGCTTTCTTTATTTTTCTGTTGAGAGATTGTGTTGAGAAAGATGTTGTTCCAGAGAAAAGTTGTAGCAGAGAATCTTTTTCTCTTCTTCTTCTTGTTGTTCTCAGGAATTCAAAAATCTTGTCTTTTATTCCTTTTTGCTGAATAGAAATGATCCTCTGTCAAGAATAGCCGTTAGCCTGTCATTAAATGACTTCCTTAATTGCAATTATCTTCTGGGGAAATTCCAAAGAAACATTCCTTGATAATCCCTTGAAACTTGGTCCAGAATAAATAAAAACGGCTACAAAATCTTCTGAATTAATTGCTGACAATAACTCCTTAACTGTTCTGAATTTGAATCTTGAAAGTCATTTAACTCTTCAGAAAAATGTCGAACTGAGCTCTACTATCGTCGAACTGAGCTCAGTGATTTGGATGTAGACAACAACAGAGATCGTCGATCTGAGCTCAACTATTGTCGAACTGAGCTCAGAGATAGAGAATCAATACTGGAGTCAAGATCGTCGAACTGAGCTCGAAGATCGTCGAATGGAGTTCGACGATTTGTTGAAGTTGAGCTCAGCGATCGTCGAATAGAGTTCGACGATCCGTCGAAGTGAGCTCAACGATCGTCGATTGGAGTTCGACGATTCGTCATACTGAGCTCGATGAAATGACTTAGTCTCCAAACTGAAAAACCTTGGTCTTGAGGGCAGCTTCCAAACCTAACTACTAACCCTTAGACTCATTTCTAATTGACCTTTAGATCTATACAATGAGGTCAAAAACAGGTTTCCTAAAGACATAGTGATCCTGACCCAAATTAGTAATAGGGTGTTCCAACAATCTCCCCCTATTTGGGTTAGGATTACTATTTACAGAACTTGGAAAAATTAAAGAACAACATACAAAGCAACAATAAACAACAACATAGCAGAATCACAGATATATTATCCCAGACAAAAATCAGAAATCAGAATAATTATCACCTTACAGAATTATTCCTTCTCCTTGCTCTTTATAAGCTTAATTTCTCTATTAGGATTAAGAGCTTCTTTCTATGACCTTCTATCATCAGCTGCACCTAAAGAAGTTTGTTGTTTAGGCCTTGGTACTATAGCTTCAGGATGAAGCTCCATATATCTTTGAGAATCAAAAAATTTGCTTGAGGCATATCTTTCAAGTTCCTTCTTTCTTTGTTCAAACATAGTAGAAATGCTGGAGGAGTCCTTTCCTTGCTCTCTCGCTTTCTTGATCAGATCCAAGGAAGCTAACTCTTTCATTCTAGCAGTCCATGCAGTAGGGTTATACTCTGGATCCTCAAAGGGCACTGGAGGTTCATATCTGTTGGATGGATTGTCTTGAGGAGCCCTGGATGAGACTACTTCTTACAACTTGTAGGGAAAAGGGCCTGAAGTTGTATCTGATGAAGCTTGTCCTTCCCTAGAGTATGGGTGTTGCCTTGAATAGCCTTTGGAGTAGACTTGGAATTCTCTATGGCTTCCTCTATAATTTCCTCTTCTTGATTGAGAGCCTCTGGACTGGCTTCCCCTATATTGAGATCTTGCATGAGGCTGATAGGGGGTTTGTCTTTTAGTAGAAGGATGAGTAGCTGAGCTTCCACCTGCACCTGCATCAGGAGGAGGTGGTGGAGGAGGATGTGGATGATGAAACTGAGAAGATCCTTTCTCATACTTCCTCTTCTTCTTCATATCTTTTAGTTGGTTCTTGGAATATTGCATCCAATGTTCAGTAATGGGGTAGTCATGAAGAATGTAGTAGGGAATGTCATTGGTGTCATTGACTTTGGCTGGAGGTACCCTTTTCATAGCTTTGATCCTTGCCTTTCTTTTCCTGGCTATAGTGGCAGAAGAATCATCAGAATCAGTCCTAAATTAATCACTTTCAGATCTTTGCTCATCATATAAGGCATCAATCGTTTTCAGATACTCTTTCTGAAGTTGGGTTGGAGTAGATGAGACAGAAGTTGTAGCAACAGCAGACACAGCAGATATGGTACTGGCAGATGTTGTAGCAGCAGCAGTAGTAACAACAGACACAGAACTTTCTATAGCAATACTTGCAGAAGATATAGCAGCAGTAATGACAGTAGTGACTGGGGCAACATCAGATACAGATGAAACATTTTCAGATACAACAACATCAGCAGTTTCAGATATAATAGTTTCAGTAGCATCAATATCATCAGTAATAACATCAGCAATAACAGTAGGCTCAAAGTCATATGCCTCTGTTTGCATATCCTCAGAAACTGGAACATCAGCAGCATCAGAACAAACAAAAACAGCAACATTTTCAGCAGCATAAACTGAATTTACAAATGAAGTTATAACACTGGTGTCACAACTTGAGAAGGGCACAATGGCCTTGGAAAGATCATCTGATGGCTGAACTGCAGTACTCACTGGAAGACAGCTGAAAAAAGTTGAATCAAAAACTGATAATAAGTACCTGAGGTCCACTGAAAAGACTGCAACCTGAGGTGGAACTGGAGCTTGAGTTGGGGTAACAGCAGCAGCAGCAGAAACTAAAGAAATGGCAGCAGCAGCAGCAGGCAATCTAACTTCATGAGGCATCTCCCCCTTCCTAGATTCAGAGAGAGCTGGATCAAGGCACCCAAATGAAGGGATTGCCTGCGGTGGAAAGATGGAGGAGAGCCTGACAGATAAGTCTGCAACTGACTGTAGTAGGGGAGCCAAGGAGGTCTCCAACAGAAGTGACAGCCTGGGAGCTATCAGTTCATATAGTTTATCAGCTAAGGCAGGGATATCTACTTGCTCAGCAGGGACTTGAGCAGAGGTAGAGAAGGATGGAGGAGCAACTGGAGATGTTGGTGGACAGCTGGTGGATGATATAAGTGAAGGTTGATGTGTGGGGATTGTGGAAATGGAAGACAGTGGTATGGAGATAGAGGGTGTGAATGAGGGTTGCTCAATGATATCTTGTAGAAGTTGTTGATATGAGGTGGATGAGGAGGGTAGATCAGGAGGGGATGAAGGTGAATCATCCATGATGGAATCATCTAGAAGATTGAATGAGGGAATGGTGGATGATGTGTCAATGTCTGGTTGAGGGTAGTGATATAATGGGTGGAAGATTTCTTCTGTTGTTGGAAGAGTTGGGATTGGAGATGGAATTGATGTAGGAGATGGGCTGAAAATGATGATGGTGGATGGAGTTTGAATGGTGGAGGTGACTGGTGGAGATGGAATAGGAGTTGGAGGAGGAGAAGAAGCAGCAGGCAAGTCATCTGCAGGGGTAGAGACTTGAGGGGAAGGGACTGCGACAGTCCTTGTGCCTGAAGTTGTGCTTGCAGAAGGCCTGCTGGGCTTCACTATCTGCCTGTCCCATTTGCCAAAGAGGGCACAGGACAACTTCTTTGAAGCATTGATATGCAACCTAGAGGAGACTAGCAGGGCAGGGCATCTGTTATGAAGAAAGAGCCCTAGAATCCTTCCATAATTAACAAAGTTCTTGTTTATTTTCTTCTTGATCAGATCAAAGAAGACTTCTCCCCAGTTTAACTGTTTCTTGTCCATAATGGCACCCATTAAGCACAGCTGATACCTAGAGATAGTATCATGTGCTGAATGCTTGGCCAGCAGGACCTTTCCCACTACATCAGCCAAAAACTTGTATTCCACAGCTAAGTTCTTTTTCTGCAGTTTGCTAGGGTTAGCATCAGAGTGACCCATTCTTGCAAGTAAATCAGAAAATTCCTCTCCAGATAACTCTGCAGAATCTCTTCCAGAACTTAATTCAAAAACCTCTGTCAGAATAGCAGGAGTCAAAGGTACCTGGGTTCCAGAAATTGAACCAACCATTGTGTTTTGGTCCTGGTTGTGGGCAGTATAGACCCACTCCTTGATCTCATCTGCAGCCAATTTGATTCTGGTGGTCATCATGGTAACAATCTTCTGCTCCTTGAACAGTTCCAGAATGTCCTGAAAAACCTGATCACTGGTGTTGAAGGACTCCATGTCTATATCAAATCCAGCATCGAATTTCATTGCGGCTAGAACTGCAACAGAGACGGCCATGGTTTCCTACAAAAATCAACAAACAAAATGACCAAGTGTAGAGATGTTTGGAGGGAAAGAGAATTTTTGCAGAGAGATTGAAAGCGCAAAAGGATTACGACGGCCGAAAAATGAATTTTATATTAGGGTTCGACGCAGAAAAGGAAAGATCGTTGAACTCAGTTCGACGATCGGGGATTCTAAAGGAATCTGAAAGGTCTTCAATATCGTCGATCTCCGTTCGACGATATTGGAGAGCGTCGAGCTCCATTCGACAATAGTTCAGAGAACAACATCGTCGAGCGCCGTTCGACGATCGTTGACCTGGAGAGATAGTTGAACACTATCTGAGAAGCGCTTAACTCAGGTCGACGATTTCGGAAAGCGTCGATCTCCGTTCGACGATCTGGGGGAAAATCGTCGAGCGCAGTTCAGAGACCAGAAATACACTCTAGACACTGGAAAAATCAAGATGTTTGCCTAGTCTTGGTTAATTTTAAAAGTTTTTAAATCATGGATATTATTATAGACTTACTCCATCTAACATTCCTTACTGATTTAGGAAGATGGTGTGTTTCTTTTCATCCAAGGGTTTGGTAAAAATATCTCCCCTTTGCAAATCAGTTGGGATATATTGAAGTTCAATTTTGTTCTTCTCAAAATTATCCCTTAAAAAGTGATGTCTAATTTCTATGTGTTTTGTCCTACTATGGAGGACTGGATTTTGAGCTATAGAAATAGCACTGGTGTTATCACAAAATATTTTTGACTTCTCTAAGTTGTAGCCATAGTCTAGGAGTTGGTTTTGAATCCACAATATTTGTGAACAACAACTGCCTGTAGCCATATATTCAGCTTCAGCAGTTGAAGTTGACAAAGAAGTTTGTTTTTTGCAAAACCAAGAGACAAGTCTGTCACTAAGAAACTGACAAGTTCCACTGGTGCGTTTCCTGTCAATTCTGCATCCAACATAATCAGCATCAGAAAATCCAGTTAAGTCAATGCTGAATCTTTTGGATACCAGAGACCTAGATTTGAACAACTTTTAACATACCTGAGAATCCTTTTTACTAATGTTAGGTGTGACTCTCTAGGGCTTACTTGGAATCTAGCACATATGCTTGTAGCAAACATTATATCAGGTCTACTAGCTGTAAGGTACAGTAAAGAGCCAATCATTGCTCTATATGTTGTCTGATCAACAGGTTTCCCATGTTCATCAGTATCCAATACAGCATTAGTAGGCATGGGTGTTTTCATGCAAGATGCTTCAGACATACCAAATTTCTTGACCAATTCATTTGCATACTTGGTTTGAGAAATGAAGATGCCTTCAGCATGTTGTTTGACTTGCAATCCTATAAAGAAGGATAGCTCACCCATGCTACTCATTTCAAATTTAGAATGCATTAGGTTGGAGAACCTTCTGCACAAATTTGACTCAGTAGAGCCAAAGATAATATCATTTACATAAATCTGTACTAGTTGGGTATGGGACTTATGGGTTCTAATGAAAAGAGTTTGGTCTACTCTACCCCTAATAAATTCATTTTCCAGAAGAAAGCATGCTAGGGTCTCATACCATGCTCTAGGAGCTTGCTTGAGACCATATAATGCTTTGTTCAACTTAAAAACATAATCAGGATAAGTTGGAGAGATAAAACCTGGAGGTTGTCTGACATAAACTTCTTCTTTGATGTCTCCATTTAGAAATGCACTTTTTACATCCATCTGATATACCTTGAAGCCTTTGTGTGCTGCATAATCTAAGAAGATTCTGATGGCTTCCAATCTTGCAACTGGTGCAAAAGTCTGGTCATAGTCTATGCCTTCTTCTTGTGAGTATCCTTAAGCAACTAGCCTTGCCTTGTTCCTTACAATTACTCCTTGATCATCCAATTTGTTTCTGAACACCCACTTTGTTCCAACAATGGAGTGATCCTTAGGCTTTGGCACTAGTTCCCATACTTTGTTCCTTTCAAATTGATGCAACACTTCTTGCATTGCAATGATCCAGTGTGGATCTTGCTCTGCATCTTGAATGGATTGAGGTTCAATTTGAGATAGGAAGCAAGTGTGCAACAGGTTTTGGTTGACCTGATTTCTGTTTTGCACACCAGCTGAGATGTCTCCAATTACTTGGGAGAATGGATGGTCTCTTGATGTTACTAAATCAACACGGGGTGTTGATTGTTCACCAACCTGTGTTGTTGTTTCCTCTTGTGGTACAACAACTGGCTCTTCAAGTTGTTTCTCTTCAATATGTTGAATGCTTTCTTCATCTTCACTGCTTTGCTCTTTTTGAGTAACCTGTAACCTGTTCAAATCTTTAGCAAGAGAATGTACCTGCAAAGGTTCTATGGTAGAAGTGTTTTTCTCCTTGAAAGACATGTTAGATTCATCAAATGATATATGAACAGATTCTTCAATTTTAAGAGATAATTTATTATATACCCTATAAGCCTTACTGATCATGGAGTATCCTAGAAACACTCCTTCATCAGCTTTAGCATGAAATTTTGCTAAATATCTCTTGTCATTATTGTGTATATAACAAATACAACCAAAAATTCTAAAATAATCAACTTTAAGTTTCTTCCCTTTGAGTAATTCATAGGGAGTCTTTCCCTTTAGTTTATGTATTAAACTTTTGTTCAACACATAGTTGGAGGTGTTCACTGCCTCTGCCCAAAAAGATAGAGGAAGGTGAGCATCTGACAACAATGTAGTGGCAGATTCAATAAGGGTTCTATTTTTCCTTTCAGCTACCCCATTTTGTTGAGGAGTTCTAGGAGCTGAGAAAGTATGTCTGATCCCTTCACTCTGACAGAACTCTTGCATAAGAAGAGTATCAAACTCTGTCCCATGATCACTTCTGATCAGGGCAATGTGAGTATTGAACTCAATCTGTATACATTTGAGAAACTCTATCAAACACTTTAAGTTATCAGACTTCTTCCTCGGAAAGAACACCCATGTGAATCTAGAGAAGTCATCTACAACTACTAAGGTGTAATATTTCCCTCCTAGGCTTTGTACTGTAATGGGTCCAAAAAGATCAATGTGTAACAGATACAAGATCCTAGGTGAATCACTCTTATTAAGTGACTTGAAACTATTTTTAGTTTGCTTGCCTAATTGACAAGCTCTGCAGAGTCCTTCCTTCTTGTAGGGGCCAGAAGGTAGTCCTCTAACAAGGTTGTCCTTGGATAGCCTAGCAATTGTTCTAAGGTTTAAATGTCCTAGTCTCTTATGTCATAAAACATTAGGTCTACAGACATAATTAAACAGGCAAATGTCTACATCTATTGAAAGAAAATCTACTAAGTAGATGTTACCTTTCCTTTTACCTGTCAACACAGTTGTGTTTTCCTCTGACTTGATCATGCATGAAACTTTGCTGAAAGTTACCTGGTAGCCTTCATCACATAGCTGACTAGTGCTTATCAAATTGTGCTTCAGTCCTTCCACATAGGCTACCTTCTTGAATGTTACTATCCCAATCTGGACTGCACCATATCCTTTAGTTTGTCCAAAGTTTGAATCACCAAATATGACTTTGGGTCCAAGCTTGGCTTTAAAGGATGTGAGGTTGTCCTTGTTTCCTGTCATGTGCTTAGAGCACCCACTATCCAAATACCATTGTTAGTTTGATGTTGGATAGGTCTTCACCTCCACATAAAATAATTCCCTTGTTTTTGACCCAGTTTACCTTGGGCCTAGGTTGATAACCTTTAAACTCAGAAATAAAAGACATCCCAGGTTGACTCTTATAACCTTCAGGATGATATCTCCTTGGAGGTATTATCCATTCAGTATAAGGGTTAAAGCTTTGGGATGAAGGACCCCTAGGATTGGATTTTGATTTGCCCTTGAAAGAATTTCCAGAGCTCTGATCTCTGTTTGACGATCGTGGAGCTGCATTCGACGATCTTGGGTCAGATCATCGAGCTCCGTTCGACGGTCGACTGTGGTGGAGTTTAGGAATTAGAGATCATCGACATGAGCTCGACGATTTTGCCTGAGATCGTCGATCTACGTTCGGCGATCGTCGAGCTCCGTTCGACGATTTCTGCTGGAACTTGGTTTTCTTAGGCAGATCAGAATTTTTCCTAGATACCTCTACAACTGCCTTCCCTTTATCAAAAATGAACTTGATTGGGGTTGTTAGAACTATAAGTTGGCTGGATGAAGCACTCAAGCCCACTGTACTATTGAATCTGGAGTTCACTGTGCTTGTGATGTCCATCAGCTTGATACTTCTCCCATTAAGGGATTATTCAAGCTTCTTGGCCTCTGATAGCTCACCTTTCAGTGAAGCTATCTGCTCCCTACAGCACTCCAACTCCTCAGAGAGTTTGAGGTTTTCTGATTTTAAGGAACTATGTTCAGACAATTGATTTCTGAGAGAAATAATTTCCTTCTCAGATTTTAGTAAGTCTAAACACAGTGCTTTAAACTCAGACTTAAAGTCCTCTGAATTGAAATCAAGAGAAATAATTACCTGGTCCTCTTCAAGTTGCGTCTCTGAGTCTGACTCTGAGTCTTCTGTATCTGAATTGTGTTGAGAGGCATTGATTTCCATCATGCAGAACTCCTTCTCTTCAGTATCATCTTCATCATCACTGGAGCTGGATGAAGCTTCTGACTCCTCTTCAGTTTCACTCCAGGATTCAGCAACAAATCCCTTCCTTGTGTGTTTGTTCTTACTTGAGGAGGGTTTGCCATTGCCAGTTTTCTTGAAGTCTTTGTCCTTTCTTCTTTCTTTCTTGTCCCTTCTGTCCTTGTTTTTGTTCTCTGGACAGTCAGGTACAATGTGCCCTTGTTTCTGCAACCAAAGCAGACAATTTCTTTATTATTTGACTTATCATACCTTGGCTTATCATGCTCCTTATATGATCTCTTTCTGAAGTCTTTTCTGGCCATCTTGTAAAATCTTTTGGCCAATAGACTAAGCAGCTCATCATTGCCTGTGACTTTGTCTTCAGGCTGATCTTCAGTTGCTTTGAAGGCTATTGTCTTTTCTTTCCTTGTGGCTGGTGAGGCAGCCTTCTGCTCTTCTTCTCTGTTTTTGATGAGCAACTCATAAGATTTGAGCTTTCCCAAGAGAGCTTTTGTGGTGATCTCATTCAGACTTCTAGCATCCTTGATTGGTCAGATCCTTGAATCCCAAGTGCTTGGGAAGCACATTAGGATTTTATCATTTAGTTCAGTCAGTGAGATCTCTTTATCCAAAGTCTTGAGCTCATTGACTATCAGACTGAGTCTATTATACATATCTCTGACTGACTCAGCTTCTCCCTTCTTGAAGTTCTCAAATTGGGATATGAGGTGAGATCTCCTATCCTTTCTTTCATCAGCTGATTCGGACACTATTTCAGTGAGCTTATCCCAGATTTCCTTTGCTGAATTACATTCAGCCACTTTTTGGAATATGTCATCAGACATAGTCTGGGCTAAGATGTTCATAGCCCTTGCATCTGCTACCTTCAACTTCTTGATGTCAGCATCTGTTCCTGATGGAGGGGGAACATCATTTGTACTTGTGTTCTCTGGAGGTCTTGGACAAACTGTCAAGACAAAATTAAAAATGTCCTCGTCAATAGAATTCATGTATAGTCTAATCCTTGCTTTCCAAAGTGCAAACTTAGACAGATTGCATACTGGAGGTCTGGTGCTAGCATAATCTTTGTTTTGGGCCATGATTTATGAAGAAATAATCTAATAACAAAATCAAAAGAAAACAGATCTAACTAGGAATCTTTGGGTTCAGGTGTTATCCTGTGCAACCACCAAGGTGTGGTATGTTTAACTAACCTGGCTCTGATACCAATTGAAAGTGCAAGCTAGATCTAATATACTCTAGAGGGGGGGGGGGTGAATAGAGTATATGGTGCTTAAAAACTTTTTACAACAGTTGTTGTAATCTGAGTGAACAAGGAAGCAAATAGTAAATCTAAACACACCAGCTATCTAATCATAATCTACAAAAGAACTAATCACAGATCCTAACTAATCACAGATCACAGCTAGAAACAAAAATAAAGATAATCAACCAGAAGACACAATGAGCTATAGTGGTTCCCCTAAACTTGGGTACATCCACTCTTCTACCACCCTAGGTAGGAATCCACTGCAGGATGAGTTGATCAGGTGTCCTGGGCACCAATGAGCTTTTGATAAGGTGCTCAAAAACCAAATCAGATATTTTGATCAGGTGTCTTGCCACCAATGAGCTTTTGATAAGGTGCTCAAAAACCAAGCACAAACTTTTGAAGGGAGTTTGAAAAACACTTTACAGAGATTGGGATGAGAGAGTGATGGAAGTCTTCTCTTTCTCAAAGCAGCTGAGAAGACTAAGTGGATATAGTGATGTTGTCAAAGATCCCCCTTAGATCTGCAGTTGATCAGGAAATGAAGCTTTGCTGTAGGGTGATAGGCCTTCAAAAAGTTGATCTCCAGCAATTGATGATTTCAGCAACAGCTGAAATATGAGGTGTCTGGAGTCTTGAATGATGATGGCCTTGAACACTTGAATCAAAAGAGATCTAAAAATTTCAGTTGGTTGATCTCCTTGGTTGTGTGTTCTTGTTAGAATTCTTTTTGAGACAGAGGATGTCTACAGCTTTCTTTCTTTTTCTCATGAGAGATTGTGTTGAGAAAGATGTTGTTCCAGAGATAAGTTGTAGCAGAGAAGTTGTAGCAAAGAAAAGTTGTTTAAGGATTTCTTGGACCGATTTGTTATTATGTTCATAAATGATGTCTTGGTGTATTCCCGCAATGTTGAGGAGCATACTCAGCATTTGCGTTTGATTTTGTCGACCCTGCGAGAGCATAAGTTATATGCGAAGTTGAGCAAATGTGAGTTCTGGCTACCTCAGGTGTCCTTTCTGGGTCATGTTGTAAGCAAGGACGGTATTTTTGTAGACCCGACCAAGATTTCTATCGTGATGGAGTGGGAGAGACCGTCTACACCTAAGGAGATTAGAAGCTTCTTAGGCCTGGCTGGCTATTATAGAAGATTCATGGAAGGATTTTCGGTGTTGTCTGCTCCTCTAACTAGACTTACTCAGAAGAATACTGCATTCATTTAGAGTGATAAGTGTGAAGAGGATTTCCAAGAGCTGAAGAAGAGATTATGTATTGCTCCAATTTTAACCTTACATACTGAAGGAGTTGAGTATGTTGTGTATGTTGATGCTTCACACATCAGACTTGGTTGTGTTTTAATGCAAGATGGTAAGGTGATCGCGTATGGATCAAGGCAACTAAAGATTCACGAGAGAAACTATCCTACGCATGATTTGGAGTTTGTTACCGTAATTTATGCTTCTTCTTCTTGTTCTCAAGAATTCAAAAATCTCGTCTTTTATTCCTTTTTGCTGAATAGAAATGATCCTCTGTCAAGAATAGCCGTTAACCTGTCATTAAATGACTTCCTTAATTGCAATTGTCTTCTGGGGAAAGTTCAAAGAAACATTCCTTGATAATCTCTTGAAACTTGGTCCAGAATAAATGAAAACGGCTACAAAATCTTCTGAATTAATTGTTGACAATAACTCCTTAACTGTTCTGAATTTGAATCTTGAAAGTCATTTAACTCTTTAGAAAAACGTCGAACTGAGATCTACTATCGTCGAACTAAGCTCAGCGATTTACACGTAGACAGCAACAGAGATCGTCGATCTGAGCTCAACTATCGTCGAACTGAGCTCAGAGATAGAGAATCAATACTGGAGTCAAGATAGTCGAACTGAGCTCGAAGATCGTCGAATGGAGTTCGACGATTTGTTGAAGTTGAGCTCAGCGATCGTCGAATGGAGTTCAACGATCCGTCGAAGTGAGCTCAACGATCGTCGATTGGAGTTCGACGATTCATCGTACTGAGCTCGACGAAATGACTTAGTCTCCAAACTGAAAAACCTTGGTCTTGAGGGCAGCTTCCAAACCTAACTACTAACCCTTAGACTCATTTCTAATTGACCTTTAGATCTATACAATGAGGTCAAAAATAGGTTTCCTAAAGACATAGTGATCCTGACCCAAATTAGTAATAGGGTGTTGCAACATCATGGTGAGATCTAGGGGAGGCTAGCTGCTGTATTTAGGGAGAGATAAGCTTTAGCTGGACGGTCTTTGGCAGAATGACTACTAAATTCGAAAAGGAGATTTTTTCATCACAACCTCGATTTCAAGATTTATTGAAATCTATTGTTTGTAATTTTTATCACTTATGAAAAAACATGCATTTTCAATTTTATCGAAAAATTTTAAGTGTTTGTTATGAATATTTGATTGTGATTAAGTTTTCTTAATTTCAGTAAAAATTTGGCTATGTAAATTGTTAGGCATAATATTATTGTTCCCCTTTTTCACCCCCTACCCCCCCCCCCCCCCTCTAAGGGTGCCTCAAGATCCAACAATTGGTATCAGAGGAAGGTTTCTCCAAAATGGTTTTACCACCGGGAGAAATGGCGCATAACGGTCACGTGTTTTCTGAGATACAAGGAATTAGCAGACCTTATTTATTCACTAGCTTGGATTAAAATTACTGGAAAACTTGAATGCAATTTTTTCTTATTACTTTAGATATAGATGTATGTGGAATGGTACAACAGTGCTACACTCCAATTATAATGGTATTTTGAAGTATTACTATGGAAAAATTGAAGGATAAATGGGACGATTTAGACAAACTTCCTTACAAAAATAACATTAAGTCCATGAACGCTTTATTTTGTGCATTAGATAGAACTGGACTTATTGGATTTGTGCTTGTGAAACTGCTTATGATATTTGGAATTTACTTAAAGTGACACATGAACGTACATCACAGGTGTTGGAATCAAAGTTATTTCAATTGGAGTCAGAATTTGAAAAGTTCGGGATGAAGGTTGACAAAGATGTTGATTCTATGTACACAAGGTTTACAAAAATCGTCAACGACTCCAAAGTACTTCGAAAGAATTTCCCCAACAGAGATTTGGTAAGAGAGATTTTAAGATCACTTCTCCCGAAGTTCAATCCGAAGATAACAGCCATCTCAGAATCACATGATCTTAAAATTCTTCAAATTGAGAGCTTTATCGAAAATTTGAAAACAAATGAAGTAAAGTTAAAAATTCAACAACAAGTGTACAATTGGAGCCAAAGAAGAAGGACTTGGCGTTGAAGTCTAATGAAGAAGCGGAGAGTGAAAAGGATGAAGATGATGAAGAGGTTGAGGAGAGTTTATTTGTATGTAAATTTAAGAGGTTTATGTGGAATTTGAGAGGAAAAATTTATTATAGAAGTACTTTAACAAAAAAGATTATGGAGTTAAGAAAATCTTGGGATGTTATCTAAACTTTTTAGGACTATTAATAATGTTCATGTTGTGTTATTATGGTAAATGTTGTTGTGGTTCATAGCTTAGCTTTCCTTCCTTTGTTTGCTTTTTATTGATTGCTAGGAGTTACGCAGCACTAACGAGTTTGAGGGGTTGGCTTGGCGAAGAGGTGTTTTCGAGCCTCAACGGTTACGACTGCACGTGTAACAACCCAATTTATCAGCAGGCAAAATTTTGGGTGACACGGCCTTGGACACGGGCGTGTCCCAGGGCATGTCCTACTCGAGTGCGGAGTCGTGCGAGATCGACGAAAGTCGTTCGACGAAAAGTGTTTGGGTGGTCATGCCCTGGAGCACGGGCGTGACAGAGGCCGTGTCCCGCTCGGGTCCGGCATCAGGTCGACGAAATGCTGTGTTCGACGAATTGAGCTCGACGATATAGAAAAGGTTTCGTGGGCTGGCAAATCGTCGAATGGAAATCGTCGAACGCGCGGAATCGTCGAATGGAGATCGTCGAACGCTGGGCCAATCGTCGAACGCTGGGCCAATCGTCAAACGCTGGGCCAATCGTCGAGCGCTTGGCCAATTCGACGATCGCTTCCCGATCGTCGAACGGATATCGTCGAACGTGCTGATCATCGAGAGGAAATCGTCGAACGCGCGAAATCGTCGAACGGAAATCGTCGAACGCGCTGTTTGATGATCGCTGGCGAGCTCGACGATCGCTGGCGAGCTCGACGATCGCTTGCGAGCTCGACGATCGCTGCCTAATCGTCGAACGCAGACCTGTGTCACGGGCGTGACTTTTGGCGTGTCCCGTGGCGGTGACTTGTTTTGGGGATAAGGCGGGTTGAGCACCGCTTTGAGTACACGACCTATGACACGGGCGTGTCACAGGGCGTGTCGGACGCAAAAATCGATTTTCCCGATTTTTCGTAGCCGTCCATTTTTCTCAGCTTGGATCCAAGGGCTGAGCTTCTTTCCTGCTTCCTTAAGGACGAAAACAGAGAATGTATTCTCATTTTGTTATTGCCTTCATCATTCTAAAAGTTTAGAGAGAGAAAGAGAAAGGAAGACGGAGAAGAAGAAGAGGGGTTGTTCGATGGTGGAGCTTGTGAGTGTCAAGCGATAATCCGAGGCCATTTTTGCGGAGGAAAAGCTCTTCCTAGCCAGCTAGGAACTTCATGGCACCAAAGCATTCTCCAAGGGTAACGAATTTTCTTCCTAGCCATGTGAATGCTTCCTTTTTGGCATATGCATATGATTCCCCCACCAAAAGGTGGCTGATATTGAGAGTCTTTTGGGAGATTCATGGAATCCCCTTTTGTTAGCAAATAGATCTGGAAATGGAGTACGGAATAGGCATGCTGTGTGAAGCCCATCTGGACAGGTTGGTATGGATTGGTGATGTTGCATACGAATCAGAGAAGACTCCGTGATAAACGTGTAGTTTAAGGAGCCAACGGGTTATGCCTGTGAAGGGTAGTAGCAGGAAGTACTGGAGTTGTAGTCCAGGAAAATATCCGTGTTATGCTTGTGCTATTGGGTAACAGGAAGTACTGGTGTGACCAGGAAAGACCCTTTGTGATGCTTGATGTTGTAGGTGGTACCTGTGAAGAGAGTAGCAGGAAGTACTGGTGTGCCCAAGAAAGACCCCTGACATTTGTGATATTGCGGTGTCGTACCTGTGAACGAGTAACAGGAAGTACTGGTGTGCCCAGGAAAGACCCGCTGATGTTGTAAGATGAATGGGTGGAATAAATACCCAGGCTTGAATGCCAAGAACAGAATTGGTGAGACCGACCCGCGCATTTTATTAAGCCGCGAGTACGCCGTACTCGGTGAAGGCAAGGCGATTTGAGCAACGGGGGGTGGAGGATCCGACCTGCGTTATGTCCGTCCGACATGGACCAGAAGGTGCGGTCTGTTGGAGCGCATAGCGATAGTCTTAGGCCTGCGTGCCATGAAATAATGGGGGGCTACGGGCCATCCTGGTGTTTTAAGACTAGAACTCTGGCTGCACGCCATGGAGTAAATGCTCAAGGGAGTTGCCGTTGGGTTGTGGCCTTGATACGGTGGTGGGAAACTGGTTCGCCGGTACACCAAGAATGTGCCCCGAGTGCACGGATCATCGGGCCGGGTGGGTGATGATTGTGATGGCATGTGTGTGCGTGAGAGCACATTTGTATGAATTATATACATGCTTGTGAATGCTATGCCTACAGGAAAGAATACCGCTTCCCCGGGAAAGGGGTAAGGTCGTTATAATTTGGTCAGTTGAACGCTGACGGTTGCTTCTGTTTGCCACCGTTGGGTGGATTGTCCCTGTACAAGTGCTGGAGAGCCAAGCGGGACGCATAAAGGTTGATGTCCCTGCTGCTGCTACTGCTAGACGTCGAAGGCTACTTGGAATGACTATTGTGTTTTCTTTTATTGTGGTCGGCATGCACGCAAATGTTTAGGCCACTGTTTGAAAGGCATGTAAGGTCATAAGGCCAACTTTCGTGTTGTTGTAAGACATTCCTATTATATATATACAATGTGGATATTTTTTATATGTTGGACATTCAAGTTTGGAGTTCAAGTATTAGTATAGGCTTTCACTAGAATGCAATGTGTTTAGGTGCGCTGCGCTACTCTGGTATCATCCCGTAACTTTTCTGCCTGTTTTGTGATATATGTTGTGGGGTCCCGGCCGGACCTTCTAGTATATACCATATGAACGGTTGTTACATTTTTGGTATCAGCTGTCTCGGTCTTTTCCTCTCGCAGTCGTGGTCGACTTCTTTTGTGGGGTGGCGAGCACGTGTCTGTGCAAACCAAGTTATACGATTGAACTCCTGAATGTCCATGAGAGGAATGCAAATTTATGTGTTTGAGGAACCTGCGTATTCCTATTTTGTGTTGTTTGCTTGTGTAAGGCCGCTAATGTGTGTGTCTTGTCCATGATGTAGGGATGTCGTATCGGAGATCCCCACGGATCTAACGCTCTATCTCCGCTTTACACGTCGTAGATCTACCGCACCTACACATCACCTATCGCCCACAATAGTTCCTCATCACAAAACGCAGCACAAACAACAAGGGAGGAATGGTCGACTCGAAAACAACAATCGGAAATTTGAGTCGGAATATTCCCCAAGAAAACACAAAGGTTGCCACTCCTTTTTGAGAGCAAGACCAAGGATATAGGCCAAGATCCGCTCAGGCAAATAGGACCCACCCGATCCGGAAATAAAAAGCCTTGCAACGGCATTTTCGTTTCAAAAACTTGCAGCGATTAATTTAAAGATCCGGAGAAAACGATTTGCGAAAATCCACCACAACTAAGGAGAAGAATCACACAAGGAAGAGGAAAGAGATTACCCAACCGGAAAGCGTTTCACACAAGATAACTGTGGGAGAATCACTCTCTCCACGGATCCACCGGTTTCACACTGAATGGGGCTGCTTCCTTCTTCCACGGAGTCGCACCGATAGAAGCCACGCCGGAGTCGCACCGAACGGGGATGGAGGAGGCAAGGATTGGCTTCACACCAAGGGGGGGCAGCTATAGGATTCTCTCCATGGTGGCCGAAATTCCTCTAGGGGGATTTAGGGTTTCTTTTTCCAATGCTTTAACTCTTCATGATAGCCTCCTTTAAATAGGAGTTACAAACAAGCCTTAGCCCTTCATGATGGAGATTTAATCTCATCCATCCGAATGGCTAATTGCACACCAATATTAAAAATAGTTCAAAATGAAAAAATAACAACACATGCAATGAATATAAAATTATCACATAAGTATAGGATAATTTTATATTCCAAATATAAAATAGAGTGTACGAAAAGGAAATAAATAAAGCTAATGCGTTGCCGTGGCGGTAGCACGTCGCGGGCGGAGGTTGTAGCGTAGCCTTCCGTTAGCGTCATCGTGCCGCCTCACGTCCTTGAGTCGTATGGCCTTATCAACCGGATCATCAGCAACATCGTCAGCATCATCTTCAAATGGTGGAGGAGGGGCCGCGCCATCAATCCTCCCCCGCTCAAATGCACGCATCTCCATTGCGTGGTCCAAGCGATAGCGGTGAAGAAGAGCGGCATCCAAACTCTGCAGCTCCGTCTCGAGTACCCAAGAGTCATCCGAAGGGGGCCGATCACGCCAACGGATGAGAAAGCGGTGGGTGTCGCCATCAGCAGTGGTAACAGGCTCAGCATCAAGTATCATCTCTGGAGTGGAAAACGTCCGTGGAAACCTGGGGAACATATTAGCAGTAGGCAGGAAAGAAGGCAACCGACCATCCGATGATATTCCTGTGGGGACTGAAAGAGAGAGATCATCCGTACTACCACTCCCCAACCCATGAGAATTTTCAGTGGGAGAAGAAGACGACAAAGAAATCAACTCTTGTGGTGGTGACACAAACATCATTAAATCCGAAACATTAAAAATTGGGGAGATAGCCCAATCAGCAGGCAAGTCCAAAACGAAAGCGTTGTCACCTAACTTCTTAATAATCCGAAAAGGGCCGGCACACTTTGGTGCTAACTTTTTAACGGTGCCAGTTGACAAGCGTTCGGGAACCAAACGGACTAAAACTAGATCGCCAATTTTGAAGTCTGATACTCTCCTATGTAAATTAGCGTGCGCTTGATAAGATTCGTATTGCGTAGTCAAGATGGTCCGTATACGTGCGTGTAAATCATGGATGTGCTGGGCGAAGGATTGTGCAAACTGACTTGCCTTGTACGTTGGGGGCAACGACACCAAGTCAAGCGGCACAGGAGCCTTATACCCGTGGACAATCTCATTCGGAGACAGACCCATAGACCTATTCTTGGAATTATTGTAGGCTAACTGGGCATGGGGAAGGAGAAGATCCCACGTGCTCTTGTGATCACTCACAAGGCATTGTAACAAATTTCCTAAGCTCCGATTAACCACTTCCGTCTGCTCATCAGTTTGGGGATGATAGGCAGAGGAAAACAATAATTTCGTTCCCATTAATATCCAAAGAGTCTTCCAAAAATAACTAGTGAATTTTACGTCCCTATCCGATACTATGGTCTTTGGAACTCCACAGTGACTAACGACTTCTTTAAAATAAAGTTTAGCGATGTGAGACGCATCATTCGTCCTACTGCACGAGATGAAATAAGCCATCTTTGAAAACCTATCCACAACTACAAACATTGAGTCGTGACGGCGTAGGGTAACGGGGAGGCCTAATACAAAATCCATACTAACGTCTACCCAAGGCATGGAGGGAATAGGAAAGGGTGTATATAATCCTACGTTGGCTTTACTACCCTTAGACACATGGCACGTGCAGCAGCTACTCACTACCTGTCCCACAATAACCTTAAGTTTTGGCCAATAGAATTTGTCCTCGACTAACGTAATGGTCTTATCTCTACCGAAGTGGCCACTCAACCCTCCGCTATGCAACTCCCATATGATATGTAGGCGTAACGATGACTGTGGAATACATAGTTTCCCGTTCCTAAACAGGTAACCGTCCTTGATGACGTAAGCAGATATCGTCGTGGGGGAGCTATCCTGGGCAGAAAGATAGAAGTCCTGGAAGTCAGGACACGTGGCATACTCATCCTTAATCCGCTCAAACCCTACAACATGTACTTCCATAGAGGTGAGTAAAAGAGTAAGACGACTAAGGGCGTCCGCGACTCGGTTATCAGCTCCCTTAAGGTGCTTGAGATTAAACGTGTAACCTTGTAAGAAAGCGACCCACTTAGCGTGACATGGGCTGATCTTATGCTGGCCGTTGATGAAACGTAAAGCCTCATGATCGGAGAGGATCACAAATTCCTTGGAGAGGAGATAGTGCCTCCAATGGTGTAGACATCGGACTACAACATAAAATTCCCTATCGTAATTTGAGTAGTTCAGCTTAAGGCCAGACAACTTCTCGCTAAAAAACCTAACGGGATGGCCCTCCTGGCTCAAGACACCTCCAATCCCTACCCCAGACGCATCGCACGTGAGCTCAAAGACTTTAGCAAAGTTAGGTAGACGTAAGACAGGTGCCTCATTCATAAGCTCCTTGATTCGTTCAAAAGCATGAGTGGCGGACTTCGTCCACTTAAACTCTCCCTTCTTCATACAGTCCGTGATAGGCGCCATAATACTACTGAAGTCGCGTATGAAACGACGATAAAACGTGGCTAACCCATGAAAACTACGCACCTCACGTAGGGTGGTTGGCACGGGCCAGTCCTTAATGACCTGAACCTTGCCCGGATCGACTCGGATACCCTCGGAGCCGACTATATAGCCTAAGAACTCTACCTCCGAGACAGAGAAAGTGCATTTCTTAAGATTGAGAAATAACGTCTCCTTCCGCAGGGTGGAAAGGATCACTCTCATGTGGGAGATGTGCTCGGTAGTAGAGGTGCTATAAATCAGAATATCGTCAAAGTAGACGACAACGAACTTTCCCATGAATGGCTGAAAGACATGTGTCATCATCCGGGAGAAGGTACTAGGGGGCATTGGACAACCCAAAGGGCATCACAAGCCATTCGTACAGATCATCCTTCGACTTAAACACTGTCTTCCACACATCGCCCTCTCGTATCTTAATCTGGTGATAGCCACTCCGAAGATCTAATTTGGAGAATACGGTGGCTCCAGACAAGACATCCAACAAATCATCTAGGCGGGGAATGGGGAACCTATACTTGATGGTGATTTTGTTGATAGACCGGCTATCAACGCACATCCTCCATGTACCATCCTTCTTGGGGGCAAGTAGGGCTGGTACAGCACATGGACTCATACTAGTCCTAATAAAACCTTTCGCTAGCAAGCCCTCTATCTGAGACTGCAACTCCAGGTGAGCTGCGGGGTGGAGTCGGCAATGGGGCTGATTTGGCAACGAACACCCCAGGATGAGATCTATCGCATGTTGGATATTCCTAAGCGGGGGTAACATGGGCGACAACTCATCCGGGTACACGTCCCTATACTCCTCCAACAGTACCCGTAAATCACTAGGTAACTCATCCAAAATGCTAGAATCGGGCTTTGCACTTAAGAGGACTAGCGCATACATGATTCCATCAAAGAACGGATCCCTCTCAAACTCTTTCCTACCAACTAGATTCAACGTTTCCATTCTACCGGAATAGTGGTGTCCTTAGCCAAGACTACGGGCTCCTTTGGGATGGTCGGCCTCAAAGTGATGGTTTTGCCATTGAATTTGAATTCATAAGTATTGGCTCTACCAAAATGTGTAACATCACGGTCGTATAGCCAAGGGAGGCCTAACAACACATGACAAGCATCCATCGGAAGGACGTCACACCACACCTCATCAATGTAGGATTTGAATGAGAGTGGGATCAGGCATCGTTTGGTAACGGGTACAGAGAGCTTGTTGATCCAAGCGACCTGATATGGGGTCGGGTGCGGTTCCGTGACCAAGGACATACTTGCAACGGCGTTCTCAGATACGACATTCACGCAGCTACCACTATCAATAATCAGCTTGCAAAGCTTCTCGCCACTCTTAAAAATCAGAGAAAATATGCTCGTCCTCTTCCAATCATCTAATGGATGCAGAGTGGTCAAGATACAACGCATCACCATAAGGGGGTGATCGTCCTCGAAGTCACTAGGGACTCCTTCGAGGTCACTCTCCTCTGCGGCCTCGTATACGTAATCGTCAGGGTCGGTAGTTGGCTCTAATAAAGCTAGTGTTTTTGTCTTTGTTGGGCATTCGTAGGCATAGTGGCCTTGAATGCCGCAAGAGTAATAAGTGGTGTTAGCCTTGCTAACCTTCCCGATAGGGATACGCTCACTCGCAGGATTCTTGGAGTTTCTAGCGGTGATCACGATTGACTTCGACTCGGTAGATTTGAACTTTCCCGTATCAGGATATGTGGAAGAAGATGCCCCAGGGGTGGACTTATTCTTCGTACTAGAATAACGGGAGTGAGCCTTAGATGCTAGGTGCTTTTCAATATCCAAGGAGGCATTGAAAGTCGTATTCAAGTCCGTATGACCGTAACGCAAGAGTTTCCGCTGAATGTCGGGGTGAAGTCCCTTTCGAAATCTAGATAAAGTGACTTCGGGAAGCTCTCGAAGGTCACATTGTACCATACAGTCCTTAAGTTCTCTCATATATTCAGCAACAAACATTGAGCCTTGCCGAAGGGTGGCAAGCTCATCGAACATCTGACTCCGATGGTACGCGGGAACGTACTGATCGGTCAGCCGGTTCTTCATCACAGCCCATCCAATGAGTGGGACCCCATGCCCAACTCCTAACCTACGTTCTTCATTCAGCCAATAAGTTTTGGCACGCCCCGTTAATTTCATCCTGGCAACCTGAACCTTTTGGGGGTCCGTGAGGTTATGCCATTCGAAATAACACTCCATGTCTATAGCCCAATGGAGGAAGATCTGGGGATCTCCCGTGCCATCATAGGTGGGGGCATCTATCTTGATGGCCCTCGTGATATCAACGCCTCGCTTGGGGCGGGGTTCTCGAGGGGGCACACGGGGAGAGTTTCCCTCAGAATCAGAGTCAAAGTTCGGTTGGTGCCGGTTGGGCTGCCCAGCATTAACGGGAGGTGGGGGTGGCCTTTCCTGATTTTGTAGGATCTGGGCTAAGACGTACCTAAGCTCAGCCATTTCGGCACTAAGACCCGCTATATCCTCGGTGTTGGGATCACCATGCTCGTTCGCAGCCATCGTAGACGTAGACGGGGTTGCGTACTCCGTTCCTAGCCTAGTGCGCAGTCAGGTTTGGGAGGCCCCAGGCAAGATGAATTTTCCTAGGGCTGTAGCTATATTGAAAATAAGACATTTTTATATATTCCCAATGTGAATAACACATAGATTGTTAAAAATTTTTTTTTTGAAATTTTGCTGAAAAATAAAGATTTCAGCCCGCTATTGGCAGACTACAGAAAATAAAATTTTTTTTTTCTAACGATCCGATCTCCAACAAGGAACGCAGAGAGGATGTTGGCAACATGAAAGTTGCAACGACCGCCTCTGATACCAAATTGATGTAGGGATGTCGGATCGGAGATCCCCACGGATCTAACGCTCTATCTCCGCTCTACACGTCGTAGATCTACCACACCTACACAGCACCTATCGCCCACAATAGTTCCTCGTCACAAAACGCATCACAAACAACAAGGGAGGAATGGTCGACTCAAAAACAACGATCGAAAATTTGAGTCGGAATATTCCCCAAGAAAACACAAAGGTTGCCACTCCTTTTTGAGAGCAAGACCAAGGCTATAGGCCAAGATCCGCTCAGGCAAATAGGACCCACCCGATCCGGAAATAAAAAGCCTTGCAACGGCGTTTTCGTTTCAAAAACTTGCAGCGATTAATTTAAAGATCCGGAGAAAACGATTTGCGAAAATCCACCACAACTAAGGAGAAGAATCATACAAGGAAGAGGAAAGAGATTACCCAATCGGAAAGCGTTTCACACAAGATAACTGTGGGAGAATCACTCTCTCCATGGATCCACCGGTTTCACACCGAATGGGGCTGCTTTCTTCTTCCACGGAGTCGCACTGATAGAAGCCACGCCGGAGTCGCACCGAACGGGGATGGAGGAGGCAAGGATTGGCTTCACACCAAGGGGGGCGGCTATAGGATTCTCTCCATGGTGGCCGAAATTCCTCAAGGGGGATTTAGGGTTTCTTTTTCCAATGCTTTAACTCTTCATGATAGCCTCCTTTAAATAGGAGTTACAAACAAGCCTGAGCCCTTCATGATGGAGATTTAATCTCATCCATCCGAATGGCTAATTGCACACCAATACTAAAAATAGTTCAAAATGAAAAAATAACAACACATGTAATGAATATAAAATTATCACATAAGCATAGGATAATTTTATATTCCAAATATAAAATAGAGTGCACGAAAAAGAAATAAATAAAGCTAATGCGTTGCCGTGGCGGTAGCACGTCGCGGGCGGAGGTTGTAGCGTAGCCTTCCGTTAGCGTCATCGTGCCGCCTCACGTCCTTGAGTCGTATGGCCTTATCAACCGGATCATCAGCAGCATCGTCAGCATCGTCTTCAAATGGTGGAGGAGGGGCCGCGCCATTAGTCCACCTTCAGGTGACACAGATTGGAGCTGGGCAGCCAGAGCCCCAACATTCTGATGAAAGTACGGCACCAGCCGCGGTGCCTACACCTCCAACATCTGCGGAACATGTGTGTTTATTTGCTGAGGCTTTGTTTGCCATGATCCAAGGCCAACCACTTAGGTAGGAACAACCAGCTGTGAGGCCAGAACAGGTGGCAGCAAGACCTGAACCTGTAGTGGATGTGGCTCCTCGAGCGGCTGAGAAACTGTTGACGCGGTTTATGAGTTTCCATCCGCCTACGTTTTCGGGAGCGAGAACTCCTACGCAGGCTGAGGATAGGCTATCGCGCGTCAAGAGTATCATGACGGCGATTGGATCGGAGGAACATCAGAAAGTCACCTTAGCTACCTTCCTGCTTGAAGGAGAAGCTAGATTGTGGTGGGACGAGATGGAGTTGCATCACTTGGCGGGTCGACCCTTAACACAAGTATCGATGGAAGAATTCTCCCGACTCTTCCTAGCAAAGCACTTTCCTACGGCTCAACGGATAGCCATGGAGAATGAATTCCAAAGCCTAACGCAAGGTGATGGCAGTGTTGACGCGTACCAGCATGAGTTTACATGTTTGGGGCGGTATGCGGGTTCTATTTTTGCTGATAAGCAGAGGAAGACAAATAGGTTCTATGAAGGACTGCGGGACGAGCTGAGGTTCCTGCTTTCTAGTTCTGTGAACTAAAGCTTCCAGACATTGGTCGACACTGCGAGCACGGTGGAAAAAGATATGAAGAGGGTTCAGGGGAAGAGGGCTTTGGCTGTGACGCAATCGGAGTGGAAGGTGCCCCGACCTTGGAAACCATTTTATAAGAAGAAATGGGGCAAGAAGTCCAAGACAAGTGGACAAGCTCCTTCAGTAGTTGCATCGGGAGCAACATCGGGGGCTACCATAAGGCCGGATACTCGTACATGGTTCAATTGTGGCCGGGTGGGGTATTTAGCTCGAGAGTGTCGGGTGTCGCCAAAGAATGAAAAGAAGGCGGGAGCGTCGTATGCGGAGAAGGGCAAGACATTATTGGACTCCTCTTCCTCGCAGGCGCAGCCCCGGGTCTATAATCTTGGCCTGCAGGAGGCCATCAAGCAGAGTGACGTCATCACAGGTATGAGTTTAGTTTGGCATATTATATTGCTTGAATGCTTTGCTTAGTGCATATGTGTTTGCGGTTTGTGTGTGTGACATGATTGTCACAGGCTTTGTGATGATTCGGGACATGCTGGCGCAAGAACTGTTTGATACGGGTGCGTCACATTTTTTTTCTATCCAGCGAGTTCATAGTGCGGCTTGGGATACCTAGTCGTGCAAAGACAGATAGCGTCAGAGTGGTGTTGCCGAATGGCTGTTGGATGCTTACAGATCAAGCTTGCAATATGGCGGTCCAAATCGGAAGTCGGGATTTCAGTTTGACTGCATCTGTATTGCCGATATCAGAATTCGACGTGATATTTGGTATGGATTGGCTTGCGGAGCACATGCCATGATTGATTGCCAGTCCAAAGAGATCACATTAGGCCAGCATACCGAACAGGAGACAAAGTTCACGGGTATGCGAGGAGTGGGTGGGACGTTGATGTCTGCACTCCAAGTAGTCAAGGCTGTTCGGAAGGGTGTGGAGTGTTACTTCGCACTGGTTCAGGCTGTTGAGCCTAAGGCCAGTGTGTGCGACGTTCTGATTGTGTCGGAATTTACAGATGTGTTTCCCAAGGATCTCCCTGGGCTACCACCCCAGCGGGATATTGACTTCAAGATCAAGTTGGTGCTAGGTGCGAAACCTGTGGCCCCCTCGCCATATCGTGTCGTGCCAAAGGAGTTGCCTGAGTTGAAGGTCCAACTACAAGAATTGCTGGAGCAAGGTTATATACGCCCAAGTATGTCACCTTGGAGCGCGCCTGTGCTTTTTGTGAAGAAGAAAGACGGTGGCTTGCGGTTATGTATAGATTACCGCGAATTGAATAAGCTGAACGAGAAAAATAAATATCCGATACCCCGGATTGATGATTTATTCGATCAGCTAGTGGGCTCGACCGTCTATTCGAAGTTGAACCTGAAGTCTGGTTATTACCAGTTGAGAATTCGGGAAAGTGACATTCCCAAAACCGCATGTGGAACGCGTTACGGGCACTATGAGTTCATAGTCATGCCATTTGGACTGTGCAATGTGCCCTCAGTGTTTATGGATTTGATGCACTGCACGTTCCGAGAGTACCTGGATCTGTTTGTGATCGTGTTCAATGATGACATCCTGGTGTACTCGAATTCGAAAGCGGAACATGAGACTCACTTGTTGTTGGTGTTGAATACATTGAGGCAAAATCAGCTCTAAGCCAAGTTCTCGAAGTGCGACTTTTGGTTATCGTCGGTGGCTTTCTTAGGCCATGGGGTGAGTGGAGCAGGAATTGCAGTGGATCCAGAAAAGATAAGGGCCATACAAGAGTGGCGAGTGTTGTCTTCCGTGGCCGATGTTAGGAGCTTCCTTGGAATTGCGGGCTACTATCGAAGATTTGTTGAGAATTTCTTGTGGATCTCTTTGCCGCTAACCATGCTGATGAGAAAAGATCAGAAGTTTGTTTGGATGCCAGAGTGCGCCCAAGTTTTTGAAGAGCTGAAGGTTCGGTTGAACACGGTGCCCGTGTTGTCTTCGCCAAGTGGGACCGATGGATTTGTTATTTATAGTGATGCCTCAGGGAGCAGCTTAGGCTGCGTTCTTCTGCAGAATGGAAAGGTAATTGCTTATGGCTCACACCAGCTGAAGGTTAATGAATGAAATTATCCTGTCCATGACTTAGAGTTGGCAGTGGTGATATTTACACTAAAGTTGTGGCGACACCATCTTTATGGAGTGATGGTAGAGATCTATACAGATCACAAGAGCTTAAAGTACCTATTGGAGCAGAAGGACTTGAACAGGCGACAACGAAGGTGGTTGGAGTTCCATGGGGACTACACTTTCGAGATCCACTATAGTCCCGGGAAGGGAAACATAGTCACGGATGCCTTGAGTCGGAGAGCTCCGGCTAGAGCGAGTTGGTTACAAAGACATGATGAACGTCTCATCCAGGAGCTAGAAGCGTTGGAGATTTATTGTGTTGACAAGAATTCTACTGCCCATGCATGTCTGAACTGGATGGAGGTGCAATGTGACCTTACAAACCGGATTCGACGAGCAACGGGGTTAGATGAAGATCTCTTACGCTATGTTAACAAGGGGCCAGAGGGCAAATTCTCCTGGAATGACGGCCTTTTGCAAAAAGAGGGCCGTTTGTGCGTCCCGAATGTGGGTAAATTGAGGGAAGAACTGATATATGAAGCGCATTATAAAAAGTATTCCATTCACCCCAGGAGTACGAAGATGTTCAATGATATGAAAAAGCTATCCTGGTGGCCAGGGCTCAAGAGAGATGTTGCCCTCTATGTGGCCAAATGCCAAACATGTGCGATGGTGAAGGAGGAATGCCAAAAGCCGGGTGGTTATTTGAAGTCATTGCCAATCCAAGAATGGAAATTTGATGATATTTCCATGGATTTTGTGCACGGGTTGCCGAGATCTCAGCGAGGAAATGATTCCATTTGGGTGATTGATGACCGGCTAACTAAAGTGGCACATTTTCTCCCGAACAGGTGGGATGATTCAGTTGAAAGTTTGGCAAAATTATATGTTGACCAGATTGTAAGGCATCACGGTGTTCCTCGGAGCATCGTAAGTGATTGAGATGGGCGATTCACGCCAAATGACTGGAGGCTAGTTCACCGACTGTTGGGCACGAAGTTGACATTCAGTACGGCCTTTCATCCGCAAACGGATGGCCAAACTGAACGTACCAACAAAATGATGGAGGACATGATCCGGATGTGCGCCATTGACTTCGGAAAGAGATGGGAAGATCATCTCTACATGGTGGAGTTTGCCTATAATAACAGCAACCAGGCGAGCATTGGGATGACACCGTATAAAGCGCTATATGGAAAGAAGTGTCGTACTCCCTTTTCTTGGGTAGAAGCGGGCGAAGCTCGAGTGTATAATCGAAATGAGGTCGATGAAGCAAAGTCCACCATTCGGATGATTCGAGAGAAGCTACTCATTGCTTAAGATCCACAAGCGAAGTACTACAACGCCAAGCAACAGAACGTGGAGTTCGCGGTTGGAGATTGGGTGTACTTGAAGATCAAGCCCTTCAAAGGTGTCTCCAGGATTCGACGTTTGAAAAAGTTGAGTCCAAGATATTTGGGTCCATTTGAAGTGGTTGAGCAAGTCGGAGAAGCGGCATATCGGCTAGCTCTTTCGGCAGACTTCGGTGGATTACATGATGTGTTTCACATCTCGGTGCTTCGAAAGGCCGTTAAAGATCCAGCTCAAGTGATCGTGGATGATCGTGTGACGGTGGAGTATGGGCTAACAATGAGAGTTAGACCCATTCAGATCGAGGATCAAGCAAAGGAACAGTTGCAGAACAAGACGGTCGGGATGGTTAAAGTCCGGTGGGACAACTGCGGCCATGAGGAACTTACATGGGAGCGAGAGCAAATCATGCGAGTGGAATTTGCCGAGCTGTTTCTGGAATGAGTGGAGAGTGAAAATATGTTGTTGTAACATGAGAATTTTAATGTTATAACCTTTTGCTTGCTGGTTGCCAACCTTTATACTAATTTTGAGGACGGAATTTCTTGTAGGAGGGAAGGGTTGTAACAGCCCAATTTTTCAGCATACAAAATTTTGGGTGACACGGCCTGGAACACGGGCGTGTCCACGGGCGTGTCCTGCTCGGGTGCGGAGTCGTGCCGAGATCGACGAAAGTCATTCGACTGAAAGTGTTTGGGTGGTCACACCCTGGAGCACGGGCGTGACAGAGGGCATGTCCCGCTCGGGTTCGGCGTCAGGTCGACGAAATGTTGTGTTCAACAAATTGAGCTCGATGATTTATCCAAGGTTTCGTGGGCTGACAAATCGTCGAACGGTATTCGTCGAACCTCCAGAATCGTCGAACGGAGATCGTCGAACGCTGGGCCAATCGTCGAACGTTGTGCCAATCGTCGAGCGCTGGGCCAATTGGACGATCGCTGCCCGATCGTCGAATGGATATCATCGAACGCGCTGATCATCGAGCGAAAATCGTCGAATGCACGGAATCGTCGAACGGAAATTATCGAACGCGCTGTTTGACGATCGCTGGCGAGCTCGACAATCGCTTCCTAAACGTCGAACGCAGACCTGTGTCACGAGCGTGACTTTGGGCGTGTCCCGTGGCGGTGACCTATTTTGGGGATAAGGCGGGTTGAGCACCGCTTTGAGTACACGGCCTATGACACAGGCGTGTCACAGGGCGTGTCAGATGCGAAAATTGGTTTTCTCGATTTTTCGTAGCTGTCCATTTTTCTCAGCTTGGATCCAAGGGCTGAGCTTCTTTCCTGCTTCCTTAAGGCCGAAAATAGAGAACGTATTCTGATTTTATTATTTCCTTCATCTTTCTAAAAGTTTAGAGAGAGAAAGGGAAAGGAAGACAGAGAAGAAGAGGGGCTGTTCGGTGGTGGATCTTGTGAGTGTCAAGCGGTAATCCGAGGCCATTTTTGTAGAGGAAAAGCTCTTCCTAGCCAGCTAGGAACTTCATGGAACCAAAGCGGTCTTCAAGGGTACCTGACTTTTCTTCCTAGCCATGTGAAGGCTTCCTTTTTGGCATATGCATGTGATTCCCCCACCAAAAGGTGGCTGATTTTGGGAGTCTTTTGGGTGATTCATGGAATCCCCTTTTGTTGGCATATAGATCCGGAAATGGAGTACGGAATAGGCATGCTGTGTGAAGCCCATCTGTACAGGTTGGTCTGGATTGGTGATGTTGCATACGAATCATAGAAGACTCTGTGATAAACGTGTAGTTTAAGGAGTCAACGGGTTATGCCTGTGAAGGGTAGTAGCAGGAAGTACTGGAGTGGTAGTCCAGGAAAATATCCGTGTTGTGCTTGTATTATTGGGTCGTACCTGTGAATGAGTAATAGGAAGTACTGTTGTGACCTGAAAAGGCCCTTTGTGATGCTTGATGTCGTAGGTGGTACCTGTGAAGAGAGTAGCAGGAAGTACTAGTGTGCCCAGGAAAGACCCCTGACATTTGTGATATTGTGGTGTCGTACCTGTGAACGAGTAACAGGAAGTACTGGTGTGCCCAGGAAAGACCCGCTGATGTTGTAAGATGAATGGGTGTAATAAATACCCAGGCTTGAATGCCAAGAACAGAATTGGTGAGACCGACCCGCGCATTTTATTAAGCCGCGAGTACGCCGTACTCGGTGAAGGCAAGGCGATTTGAGCAACGGGGGGTGGAGGATCCGACGTGCGTTATGTCCGTCCGACGTGGACTAGAAGGTGCGGTCTGTTGGAGCGCATAGAGAGAGTCTTAGGCTTGCGTGCCACGACACAATGGGGGGCTACAGGCCATCCCGGTGTTTTAAGACTAGAACTCCGGCTGCACGCCATGGAGTAAATGCTCAAGAGAGTTGTCGTTGGGTTGTGTCCCTGATACGGTGGTGGGAAACTGGTTCGCCGGTACACCAAGAATGTGCTCTGAGTGCACGGATCGTCGGGCCGGGTGGCTGACGATTGTGATGGCATGTGTGTGCGTGAGAGCACATTTGTATGAATTATATACATGCTTGTGAATGCTATGTCTACAGGGAAGAATAACGCTGCACCGGGAAAGGGGTAGGGTCGTTATAATTTGGTCAGTTGAATGCTGACCGTTGCTTCTGTTTGCCACCGTTGGGTGGATTGTCCCAGTACAGGTGCTGGAGAGCCAAGCGGGACGCATAAAGGTTGATGTCCCTGCTGCTGCTGCTGCTAGAACTCGAAGGCTATTTGGAATGACTGTTGTGTTTTCTTTTATTGTGGCCGGCCTGCGCGCCAATGTTTAGGCCACTGTTTGAAAGCCATGTAAGGCCATAAGGCCAACTTTCGTGTTGTTGTAAGACATTCCTATTATATATATACAATGTGGAGTTGTTTTATATGTTGGACATTCAAGTGTGGATTTCAAGTATTAGTATAGGCTTCTGCTAGAATACAATGTGCTTAGGTGCGCTGCGCTACTCTGGTATCATCCTATAACTTTTCCGCCTGTTTTGTGATATATGATATGGGGCCCCTGCCAGACCTTATAGTATATATCATATGAACGGATGGGGTTGTACGCCCTAATACTCATCAGAGTATTCCACCCTTGTGAAGCGGTGAAGGCGACTTGCATAATTACTTTTAGCTGTTCTAAAACACCCCCAACCTTTGTTGCGTTTGCAATCACTTTCCTACGAGAAAGATCACACTCCCAATCCGCACTCCTTGAGAGATTTGATACTCGGAGGATAACTCCCCCAGTTTATTACTTAACGAATATTGGTACACTTGCCAAGATTGCAATCAATATCCTATGAGCTTCCAATTAACACAAGAAAGTCTGAAGAAGAGGGCAGCAGATCTTCATCAGAAGAGACGTTTGTTGCACTGAAGGAAGACAACTCAAGGAAGGCTAAAGCAATATATCAAGCTCTCTCTCACAAATAAAGTGAAGAAGAAGATTCTGACCCAAGCACCTCAGGCTCAGAATTATCTGATGGAGATTTCTCTCTACTCTCCCGACAATTCAAGAAGTTTCTTATTAAGAAGAAACAGATGAGAAGAAATGATTCCTCATTCAGAAGATCACAACATGGAGGTGACTATCAAAAGAAAAATCACATATCCGACAGGTATAAATCTAAACCGAAAAAACATTATTCTACTGACATCGTGTGTTACTGTTGTAACAAGATAGGCCATTTGATCGTCGACTGCCCTCACAAGAAGAACGATGGTTGAAGAAGAGAAGAGCACAAGTCCTCCAAGAGAAAAAAGAAGGATAAGAGCTTCATATCAAAGAAGCAGAAGACTCTCAGCGACTCCGACTCGTCTGAGTCAAGTGAGGATGAAGAAGCCTACTTCAGGATCATGGCTCACTCCGGTGATGAAGAAGCTATCACTCAATTTAATGGGGAGGTAAATTCTCACACTATTCTTTCTGAATCTGATGTTCTTGATGACGACCATGAGGTTTGTTCCTCTGATGATGAATCGAAACTCACGGGTCAATATAAAGAGCTAATCAATGTTTATGACCGATGTAAAAAACTTGTTAAAACTCAGGCCAAGGAAATAAAATCCCTTAAGGCTAAGGAGAGCACTCTGAGGGAGGAAGTCACAAGGATGGACTCACTTAGAAAGGAATTCGATGACGCGATCGAAGAATACAACAAAGATCTCGAGCACCTAAACCTGAAATAGAAAATCATCGAGAAGTTGGAAGAATAACTTGCCGCTGAAAAGAAACTTGTTGAATCTTTCTCCAAGCCCAAGACAGTCCTTCCATTTGTTGTTGAATTCTCTGCACAGGCTAAAGGAGCTGGCTTAGGCCATGAGACTGCTCCTAGTAAATCCTATAGAAGGATTAAAGCTCAAATAAGAAATAAGCCTGCTAAGAAAGCTTTAGCCAAAGAGAAGGGGAAGGCTCCTCTAGATCATACTTCGTTTAAGAAGGTCATCTTACCAACAAATGAGTTTTATTTTTATTCATCCTACGACCATTTTACCTGGACTACTTATGTAGAGCCTAAGTCAAGATACCAAGGATGGACTCGTCCCCGAAACTATGGTGAAAGTGTGTTCAAGGCACCTCATGATGAAATATAAATGCAATACTATGGTCCATACGTTCATGGCCATAATATTAACAAGGAACCTCAGGCCAAACAAGTTGTACCTAAGGAAAAGGAGTTGCAAAAGCCTTGGGAATGTTATCATCATAAAACATCTACCTCCAGATCTGCCGCCCCTGCTAGACCACATATTTAAAAAGTCAAGCAGGAGACTTAGAAAATATACAACAGGATTGATTGTTGGTGTTATGGCAATGTTGGTCACTTTGTTGTGGATTGCTGGTTTAATCCCAGAAACTATAAAACTCCTCTAGTTAATCATGCGAGGCAGAGCACTCATAGTGTTAAAACTGTTAGGGGGAGTATGCTGATAAATAACTAAGGGGTCAAATACGTTTGGGTTCCTATGGTAAACTGATCCTATTTTTGCTGGTATGTCTAAAGGCCAACAAAATGCCTATCTGGTTTTTGGACAGTGGATGCTCTCGGCATATGACCGGGACAACAAGCCTACTTTAGGATTATACTCCAGTCAAAGATGGTCCAAAGGTTATCTTTGGTGGCTCTGACCGAGGAAATACAAAAGGCTACGGTACAATTTCTAACGGTATAGTCTCATTCATTGATGTGGATTATATGAAATGATTAAAACATAATCTAATTAGCATAAGTCAATTTTGTGATAAAGACTTTATTGCTACATTCTCTAAATATCAGTGCCTGATAAAGTCGGCCTCTACTATGGAGACTATATTGACAGACACAAGGAATAGAAATATATTTTGTCTTAATTTTCTATGTTTAGACACTTCTACCACAATATGTTTTGTTGTTAAAGATAGTGCATCTCTTTGTGATCAATGACACAAGAGACTTGCACATATAAATTTTAAAACCATCAACAAGCTATTTTCTCCAGACTTAGTACGTGGCACACTTACTATTAAGTGCATTAAAGAGAGTCCATGTCACGCATGCCAGATGGGCAAGCAGACAAGGGCAACCTTTAAGGGCATTGTCGATAAAGATTCCTCAAGGTGTTTGTATCTACTACACATGGACTTATTCGGTCCAATGCAAGCTCATTGCTTAGGAGGTAAGTCATATACGCTGGTAATTATTGATGACCACTCACGTTTTACTTGGGTGTTCTTTCTGGAATGAAATTAAGATAGCTTTGATGTGTTCACTAACTTTGTCAGGCAAATCCAGAATGAATTAAACTTGTTAACCCCGAAATCGGCGATCCTTCCCAAGGGAGCCAGCTCGCTCGTCACGGCCTGCCCCGGGTTCCTCCTGGAGGCCGTGATGCCCTAGGTTGAGCGGACAGAATTCTCTGTCCGCTCAGGCCGCGCGACCTGCGGGGTCTCAGGGGTCTGTCCCCCCAGGCCGCGCGCCTTCCCTTGGTCGGCAAGGTCCGCGGACTGCTTCCGCAGTCCGCCTCCGCATGCTGCCCCCTTTTCGGCTTAACCACAATGTTGTATCCGCAGGTCTCTCTCTACCGGACTCAACTTCCTATCCGCCCAGGCCGGTAATAGGTTGCTCAGTCCCTTCACCCAGCAACATGGGCAGCCGACTCCTCCAGTCTGCCTGCAAGGCGCAGACTCCAATTCCGGCTATCCGACAAGACCAGCAGCATCCAAGTTCCTCGCGAGCTGGGCGGACTCGAAGTGTGATCTAGTATTCCAATCCGCCTTCATCGCTGAACCCCAACAGCCTCAACAGCTAGGCTCGCCATCTCCAACGCAAGCGGACTCGACCTTGCAGCAGCTGCGGACTCGACGGACTTGGCAGACTCTCTATGCAGTCCGCCCTTTCCTTGGCCAGCACCAGCTTCTTAGCAGCAGTGGAGTCAACTCATCCTCAGTCTGCAGGCCTGTCGCAGGCTCAGCCAGTAGTAGAAGCTTCCTCCTCAGTCCACAGCCTTCGTGCGAACTCAGTCGGTAGTGGCGGACTCCTTCCAGCTCGCAAGGCATCAAATCCTCCAGAGCAGTTCCAGTCTGCATAACCTAGTGCGGACTCGCCAGACTCAGCGGGCACTCTGCTACCCGCACCATTTGCAGCTCGATCAGCTCAGCAGTGGCGGACTCCACGGATTCTCCTCGCAGTCCACCACATAGCTTCCAGCATCCGCCACCCCAGCAGTAGGCGGGTAGTCCCAGCTCAGCAGTGACGGGCTCAACGGACCCGCATCGCAGTCCGCCACTGAGTCTCCCATTTTTGCCAGCAGCTCCGGCTCCAGTACCCAGTCCCAGTCCGCACAGCCTGTTGCGGACTCGGTGGAATTCGTCTCTTTCTCGCTCCAGTTACCGTCTCACCGGTGGTAACGTCACCGCAAGCCGTTACCTCCTCGGGCCTATAAATAGCCCCCCATGACTCTCATATGGGGGTCTGTTCTCAATGCTCGAGGTCTCGTCATCGCCAAGGTGCTCACGCCCGAAGTCAGCCAGCCAGCCCTCGCGCGGACTCCAATTTTTAGACCGCGCCCTCCTCTGCGCCTCTAGTCGCGCGATCTGCCTACCTAGATCTTCAGTCCGCACGGTCTACTTCTTTTGCTTAACCGCGCGGCCTGCCAGCTTCGCTCTTCAGTCCGCGCGGCCTCCTCTGGCATTCTTCTTCCTTAGCTGCCAGCTTCCTTTTGTACCCCTTTATTTCTTTGTTATAAAGGTGTATTGGCAAGCTTGTGACTCTCGCTATTAATAAATGGAAAGCCCGTCGCAAGAGTGGCATTCAAGCCGCGGCGGGCGAAGTCTGTTGTTGCTGCTGCTAGCGGCCCCCTCACTCCCTTCTTCCTAGCTCAGCTTAGCTCTCTCGGCACCAACCTGCAAGCACAACCGTCATATTAACCGTCTGCTCGACAGCTCCTGATCAACCTCCTCCTCTCTTGATCAACCTTCTTTGTTGATCAAGCCTCTCCTCTGCTCTCAGCAGCCTCTCCTCTATCCCCGCAACTCCTTGACAAGCTGCTTGCACCACTCTTGAGCACTCAGAAGCTTCCCTCTTCTCCTTTATCCCCGCAAGCTTCATCCCTCTTCCTCTCCTAGCTTGTGAGACCGAACACCTCCCTCTGTGTTAGCTACCCCGGTGCCGTTTTCGCGCATCAACAATTAACACGCGACCTTCAGATCCGATCAGACGGTGAACATCGACAGTTAACCATGTCAGATGATCACTCAGCCATATGCGTCACATATGCGACCTCAAGATGAAGAATTTGCTGCCCGCCAAAACTTCTTCCGGGAAGCAGCCCGGGGAAGTCCTGCTAGATTTCTCAATTTTCAGGGAAGTCACCCTTACCCTGCAGCTCCTGCCTTTGCTCCTCCTGCAGCAACTTTTACTTTTTATCCTCCTGCTTCTTTTGCAGCTGCAGCTTATGCCCCCTTCTTTCCTGATGCTGTAGGAGAGCAAGAAGAACCTTCACCATTCACAGAGAACGTTCGCCATGAGCCTACTCCAGCTAACTTCAGAGAGCCCCGGTTGCCAATATACACTAGAGAGACTGATCCAGTAAAGCACCTTCAAGCCTTCGAATCAGTCGTTGCTCTCAAAACCCTTTCAGATGCAACTAAGTGCAAGCTCCTTGTGACAACCTTTGATGGGCAAGTGAGGGACTGGTTCTATGGCCTCCGTCCTCACTCCATCACTTCCTTCGTCGATCTATGAAGGGATTTTCTTCTCAGGTTCTTTACCTCCACCAAGAGAAAGGGTGGTCCTGAAGCCCTCTTTGAGATCAAGCGGTGCAGTGATGAAACTTGGTCTCAGTTTGTTGATCGATTCCAAAGAGAGATTTTGGACATCGAAATTGCTGATCAAGAAATGTACCGAGTGGCTCTTATTCACGGTCTTCGTGAAGGGCCTCTCAAATTTGAAGCCAATGTACGTGCTCTAAGGACATACCAAGAGTTGATTGCTCTAGCCAACTCATACATTCGAGGAGAAAAACGTAACCCTGGCTTCGTCTCCAAGCTCTTATCGGAGAAAGATCCTTTTAATAAACAGCCTCTGAGGTCTCCTCGCAATCATTTACCATCTCACTCAAGAAAGGAGAGAAGGTTTCAACGCCTTCGATACTCCTTCCCGAGCCGTGAACGTGCTCATGACCCATTGCTACCACTAGCTTCTTCTCAAATAGCAGCAGTTCAGCAGCAAGACAGTGACTTGCATGAGTTTGATCTCGATGAGGCCATGCAAGAAGTAAGCTAAATCATGAAAGAAAGGGCAAGCTACAAGAAGCCCTACCGACCCGCCAATCAAAGGTCTAAAGACTCAGAGCCTTACTGCGAGTTCCACAAAGAGTCAGGTCACTTGATCGAGTACTGCCGAGCACTCTGCCAGCTTGTGCAAAGGATGCTCCGACATGGTAAGATGCGTGATCTGCTTCTTAAAGAAGATCGCCCTTATCCAGCAACCTCAAAGGGCAAAGAAGTTGCAGATGTTCCTTGCTCCTCCAAAGGAGTGAACCTAGTCGAAGAGCCTCCTCTCCTCGTTGTTAACCAAGCTATCGAATGCTTCGATGCTGACGACGAGGGTGTGCTTGGAAGGCTATTCTAAGCAAGCAAAGGACTTCACAGTCCTTCAAATTCTCTCACAACTCTGATGGGTTATCTCAACTCTTGCTCTTACTCCTTTCAGACATTTTCATTTCAAAACACTTCTCAGTGTTCATTCTTTGCTTTTTAACAAAGCTTTTATCTGGGATCTTATACTGACACAGTTCCCTTTTTGTGTTGCTTCTTCCTCTTCTATCTTTTCTCTTTGCCAAAGAGATCACTACACCAATGAGATATTGCCAAGTCTGGAATGCTCCCTCCATAGATTGTTCTCTAACACCACCGCTTCGACCACATATGGCGGGAGTATACCCATATGTGTAGTGGGAGCCGTTCAATCTATGATGTTGGGATTCAGACTTAGGATCCTAGCTGGCATCTGACACAGAGTGTGTGCTAGGGGAGCCCCATGTGTTAGCTCTGTTGTGCTTCGCAAAGGATATATTACAGTTACGGTGATCTTTGCTTGACAAGCAATGGCGATCAAGCGTAGCCTTGTCTCTTTGTTCATCTCACAGCTGTGATGGCCGAACACTCTCTGGTACTCTCGATCTGTGCCTTCGCGGGTTCCCACAATTCCACTGATCAATCCACAGACAAGCAATAGGTCACTTGGCGCAACTAGTCTCATTGATCAGTGATGATTGTACCCAAGGCAAGAGAGCAGTGCATCTAGCGATACTTCTCAGGATTTTCTCCTTGCTTTTCCCTTTTATGCCCTCCTATAGGATGCGCGGCCATCCCGCTTTGAGTAGGACTATACTCGGGATGATTTTCTCAGGCAAGTGATGCATAAGGCCCACGGGGAACACCTGTGGCAACATTCAACTTTCTTTAGTCATTCCGAGTATAGACCTCTTTTTGTCAGTTGCCTTCTTTCACAGGTGAACATGTTGATCCGACCTTCCAAGAGGATTTCCGGTATTCATTTTGCTTATGCTTATCTTATATGCATCACTTGCTCAAGCTCCATCGGATGATGACTTACAAGCTCTTTACTTGTACAAGCTCTATTACCCTCATCTTTTATTCATTGCCTGCTTAAGTGCTATCAGATGAAGATTCGCAGAGCTATTCATTACTCTTATCAAAATCGAATGGTATCAAGCATTGATCAAGGAATCTTACTCTCCTTGATCATCAAGCCATGCTATTGCAATCTAGTTAAGATTGGCAGAATTCGTCAAGTTACTTCTCTGCTAATCTGATCATGTCCATCCATCAGTATCAACAGTTAACGCTCGATTTATTGATCTGGGCTTCATGATAAAGAGTTCATCAGGCATTTTCCTTGCCATTTGGTCATGTCCACCTTATCTCATCAACCGTTAATACCTGCAAGCCTCATCCAGGTACTTGCAGTTTAGTTCATTATGATATGCATGCTGCTCACACTTTTCTCTTTGCAGTGATCAACATATGCTTGCAAGCCTTCTCCCAGGTACTTGCAAGCTCTTTTTCATATATATTGTTTACTTCTAACTCTTTCCTTGTAGAGATTAGCAAACACTTGCAAGCCTTCTCTCAGGTACTTGCAAGCTTCTTTCATTTATATGTTTGCTTCTAACTCTTTTCTTGCAGAGACTAGCAAACACTTGCAAGCCTTCTCTTCACAGGTACTTGCAAGTTATCTTCATATCTTGTTTGCTTATAACTCTTTTCTTGCAGAGACTAGCAAACACTTGCAAGCCTTCTCCCAGGTACTTGCAAGCTCCTTTCATGTATATGTCTGCTCCTAACTCTTTCCTTGCAGAGATTAGCAGACACTTGCAAGTCTCATTCAGGTACTTGCAGCTTATTCTTTATACGCAATACATGCTCCTAACCTTCTTGTAGAAATCAGCAGACCCTTGTAAGCCTTTTCACAGGTACTTGCAAGTTGCTTTCATATACTGTGCATACCTTTAACTCTTCTTTTGCAGAAACCAACAAAGACTTACAAGTCCCTTCCAGGTACTTGCAACTCATTTTTCCTTCTTGTATACTCTTCATCCTTCCTTTTTTGTAGAGGATAACAGGTACTTGCAAGCCTCCATCAGGTTCTTGCAAGTTATTATGCTTTTATGTTTTCCTCTCACTTTCATTTTGCAGAACCTAGTGGAAGACACACCTTCTTCGTTTTGCAAAGACAAACTCAGGTACACACCCGATGTACCAACCATACATGCCTACCCTAACTTTCCTCTTGAAGGAAAATAGACATGCGGCACCAAACTCCTAAGGAGAGGCTTCAGGTTCTATCTCTCCTTGCCCCCTTCTCTTTCCGTTGAGGTGGATCATGATTTTCGCGGGTCTCCAACTTTTTCGAAGTTCTATTCAGAACTTAAAAAAGTGTGGGTATTATGTTAACCCCGAAATCGGCGATCCTTCCCAAGGGATCCAGCTTGCTCGTCACGGCCTGCCCCGGGTTCCTCCTGTAGGCCGTGATGCCCTAGGTTGGGCAGACAGAATTCTGTATCCACTGAGGCCGCGCGGCCTGTGCGATCTCAGCGGTCTGACCCCCCAGGTCGCGCGCCTTCCCTTAGTCGGCAGGGTCCGCGAACAGCTTCCGCAGTCCGCCTCTGCATGCTGCACCCTTTTCGGCATAACCGTGATGTTGTATCCACAGGTCTCTCTCTGCCTGACTCAACTTCATATCCTCCCAAGCCGGTAACAGGTCGCTCAGTCCCTTCACCCAGCAACATGGGCAACTGACTCCTCCAGTCCGCCTGTAAGGCGCGGACTCCAATTCTGGCTATCCGACAATACCAGCAGCGTCCAAATTCCTCGCGAGCTGGGCAGACTCGAAGTTTGATCTAGTCTTCCAGTCCGCCTTCATCGCTGAACCCCAACAGCCTCAACAGGTAGGCTCTCCATCTCCAACGCAAGCGGACTCGACCTTGCAGCAGTTGTGGACTCGACGGACTTGGCGGACTCTCTATGCAGTCCGCCCTTTCCTTGGCCAGCACCAGCTTCTCAGCAGCAGCGGAGTCAACTCCTCCTCAGTATGCAGGCCTGTCGCAGGCTCAGCCAGTAGTAGCAGCTTCCTCCTCAGTCCGCAGCCTTCGTGCAAACTCAGTCGGTAGTGGAGGACTCCTTCCAGCCCGCCAGGCATCAAATCCTCCAGAGCAGTTCCAGTCCGCATAACCTAGTGCGTACTCGCCAGACTCAACAGGCACTCTGCTACCCGTACCCCTTGCAGCTCGATCAACTCAGTAGTGGCGGACTCCGCGGATTCTCCTCGCAGTCCGCCACATAGCTTCCAACATACGCCACCCCAGCAGTAGGCGGATAGTCCCAGCTCAGCAATGACGGACTCCGCGGACCCGCATCGTAGTCCGCCACTGAGTCTCCCATTTCTGCCAGCAGCTCCAGCTCCAGTACCTAGTCCCAGTTCGCAAAGCCTGTTACGGACTCGGCGGACTTCGTCTCTTTCTCGCTCCAGTTACCGTCTCACCGGGGGTAACGTCACCGCAAGACGTTACCTCCTTGGGCCTATAAATAGCCCCCATGCCTCTCATATGGGGGTCTGTTCTCAATGCTCGAGGTCTCGTCATCGCCAAGGTGCTCACGCCCGAAGTTAGCCAGCCAGCCCTCCTGCGGACTCCGATTTTCAGACCGCACCCTCCTCTGTGCCTCTAGCCGCGCGGCCTGCCGACCTAGATCTTCAGTCCACGCGGTCTTCATCCTTTACTTAACCGCGCGGCCTACCAACTTCTCTCTTCAGTCCACGCGGCCTCCTCTGGTATACTTCTTCCTTAGGCGCCAGCTTCCTTTTGTACCCCTTTATTGCTTTGTTGTAAAGCTGTATTGGCAAGCTTGTAACTCTCGCTATTAATAAAAGGAAAGCCCATCACAAGAGTAGAATTCAAGCTGCAGTGGGCGAAGTCTGCTGTTGCCGCTGCTAGCGGCCCCCTCTCTCTCCCTTCTTCCTAGCTCAGCTTAGCTCTCTTGGCACCAACCTACAAGCACAACCGTCATATTAACCTTCTGCTCGACAGCTCCTGATCAACCTCCTCCTCTCTTGATCAACCTTCTCTGTTGATCAAGACTCTCCTCTACTCTCAGCAGCCTCTCCTCTCTCCCTGCAACTCCTTGACATGCTGCTTGCTCCACTCTCGAGCACTCAGAAGCTTCCCTTTTCTCCTCTATCCCCGCAACCTTCATCCCTCTTTCTCTACTAGCTTGTGAGACCGAACACCTCCCTCCGTGTTAGCTTCCCCGGTGCCGTTTTCGCGGATCAACAAAACTGCTCAGTGGTCAGAATCAGAAGTGACCACGGAACATAATTTGAATCTGGTGACATGACAGAATTTTGTGGAAGTCTAGGTATCTTACATGAGTTTTGCTCCCCGCACACTCTACAACAAAATAGAGTTGCAGAGAGAAGGAATAGAATACTCATTGAAGCATGTACTACAATGCTGAATTTCTCCTCTCTGTCAGAGTACTTCTGGGCTGAGATCGTCAATACAGCTTGTCACGTGTAAAATAGAGAGTTAATCAACAAGAATCATCGTAAGACTCCATATGAGCTACTGAAAGGCAGGAGACCGACTGTGTCCTACTTCAGGATCTTTGGCTGTAAATGTTAGGTACTTAATAATGGGAAATATCATCGTACCATGTTTGTAGAAAAATGCTTTGAAGGTATTTTCTTAGGCTATAGTAGCCATAGTAAGGCTTACGGGATCTTTAATAAGAAAACTCTGGTGGTAGAAGAGTCGATTAATGTTGTATTTGATGAGAGAAGCTTGCTACATAGCAGCTCTTTTAGTGTTTTTGTTGAAGATACAGGTTCAAAGCTGAAAGAATTAAGCTTGGATAAGACAGTTAAAGAAAGTGCTCCAAAGTTCATCAAGATAGCTCCTCCAGTCTCAATTAGAGAAGAGGATCACCAAGATGAAGAAGTTATCCAAGTGGAAGAAGCAACTCCAGAAGTACTGGAAGCTACCGATGCAAGGACACTAGAGCTCAGACACTTGAGGGATCACCCTGATGATCAAATCATAGGAGACCCTCATGCTGGTGTTAGAACTCGAAGAGGTACTACTAATGAGAATTTGTCTTTGAGTTTCCTCTTGTAGGTTGAACCAAAGAAATTCAAAGAAGCAAACAAAGATGCATCATGGATAGTTGTAGTGGAAGAAGAACTAAATCAGTTCAAACGATGTCAAGTCTGGAAGCTTGTACCTAGACCCAAAGGCAAGAATGTAATTGGAACAAAGTGGGTCTATAGGAAGAAGATGGATGAAGATGGAACCATCATCAAAAATAAAGCCAGACTCATAGCTAAAGGATACATATAGGAAGAAGGGATTGATTTTGATCAGACCTATGCTCCAGTGGCATGACTCGAAGCAATCAGGTTATTCCTCACATATGCTGCCTTTATGGGCTTTACTGTCTATCAAATGGACGTGAAGTCGGCCTTCCTCAATACTGATATAAAGGAGGAAGTATACGTGGACCAACCCCAAGGTTTTGTTGGTCCTAACGATTCTAATCATGCTTACTTATTATTTAAAGCATTATAGGGTTTAAAACAAGCTCCACAAGCTTGGTATAAAACTCTATCTAACATTCTTCTTGAGAACATGTTCACAGGGGGAAAGATAGATAAGACATTATTTCTTAGGGAAGTAAAAGACATGATTTTGTTATACTTATAATAAATCTAGAGTCTTGCTTGCCATGAGTTGTCCTTTGGGAATGTTTTATAATCATGTAGGGTGTTAATCAAAATAACCAAAGTATTTTCCGCAACATATAACTCTACTTTTACTCGTGGGCTAGTTGATCCACTGTGCTGAGGGATATGACCATCCAACTTAAACTGGTTTTTGCTTGATAACTTATGGATTTCATATAAACCATAGAGTTTGGTGTTTTGCCTGAGCACCTGCAGTTATCCCCTGCACGGCATGGCATCACGACGCGTATTTTCTCTTACTCTGATATAACTTATATGTTGAGGAAATCCGGGTTGTGACAGTTGGTATCAAAGGGAGCTTGCTTTGATAATTGGTCGAGCAACCTTCTTTTGTTAGTGTTAGCTGTCTAGTGTCATTTCATACACACACCGATGTGTCATCATTATATCTTGGATGAAGCATGAACACTACATTCACAGCATGATAAGAAGTATACGACGCATATTATGTAGTATAGGATGCATAATATGTGTTTGTATATGGATCCACCATAGGTGGCAACATGTGACGATTATGTAGTATGGGATGCATAACGATCATCACATGGGTGCCCATTAGCACATTTTACTTTTTCATTACATGCGATATTATATAGTACGAGATGCATAATATTTCATGTGTACGCCGCTCATAATATGCATTAAGGCGTTTTTAGAATGCATAACACATCATGCTTAGCATAACATAGCATTCGCACACGTGCCAAACTAAAGATTTATATGATGACATATGTACACACATTATTTTGAGTCAAAAGAATACAAATTCATGCATTCATGGACTTTGCACAAGAATTAATAGGATGATGGTTGTCATCCTAGGTTTAAGCATTTCATCATTTATAAAATTCTCAGATCAAGTTAGCTGCAAGAGCATGTATTTATGTATGTTTTGTCTATACTAGGTTGTTTGGTTCTAGCGGTAAAGCTAGGTTTTGACTAGTAACTTGTCATAATTATTAGAATGTCGAGACGTCCTACGATGAGGTCGACTCCCCAGTCAGAGGGCGAGTCATCTGGTGCTCAGAACGAGGCCATCATTGAAGGATTACGACAGAGCAATGAAACTTTGTATAGGCAAATGATTGAGATGCAGTCGCAAATCCAAACCTTGTTGACAGTCGTTACAGGACAACCACTTAGAGTTCAGGGCCTGGCCATGGATCAAGGTGTTCTAGTTCTTCCTGCTCCTCTGGTTCCGCCATCTGTGCTTCCACCAGAGATGAACTTCATCTCACACTTCCAGCGATTTGGACCTCCTACCTATGATGGTAGGGCAAACTTCTTGGCTTTGGATGACTGGATTATAGCCATCGAGGAGATCTTCTCTTACTCTAAAGTTTCAGCGGACCAGAGAGTAATGGTCGCTGCCTACCAGCTCAAAGGTTTAGCAAAGAGTTGGTGGCTAAGGGAGAAGGAAAACTTGAAGGATGGATGTTCATGGGAAGTCTTCAAGGAGCTTTTGCTGAAGAAGTTTCTATTGTCGGTCGAGCGAGACCGTTTGTTAAATGATTTCCTACATATAAAGCAGAGACAGCTCACGGTGAGTGAGTATGAGGTGGTGTTCAGCAAGCTAAGCCGGTTCACCCTAGATTTAGCAGTTTCTGAAGACAACAGAGTCAAGCATTTTCTGGGTTGTCTGAAGAGTGATATCTAGCAGTTGGCAAGTGCTTACAGATCAAAGAGTTATGCTGAAGTAGTCAAAGTAGCTCTTAAGGATGAGGCAATTGACAATGCTAAGAACCAAGGACAACAAATGAGAAAGGATAAGAGGAAGACTGGTGAGTGTAAGAGTTCCCAGGAATCCGGTGCTGCCTTGAGGAAGAGGAGCAAAGAGATATGTAGTTTCTGTTGTCGTCCAGGTCACTCATTCGAGAAATGTTTCAAGAGGATAGGAGCTCAGAAGCAGGAGAAGGTCCATGCAATCCAGGGTGATCCTAAAGGAGATTTGGTTTTTACCTCGTGCAAACGAAAGGGGCATGATGCTGCCCACTGTTGGGATAAGGTTAGAATTTGCTTTCAATGCAGACAAAAATGTAACGTCATGTCAAAGTGCAAGAAGTCTCATCCTATGCTGCATCCAGTTCCACTCCGGGCCTTGTCACCGTCGCAGCCTGTAGACAAAGGGAAGGGAAAGCTGAATGTGTTGTATTTGGAGGAGGCCCAGACTTCTACCCAAGTGATTTCAGGTTAGTTTCTAACCTGGTTAGTTTCTAAGGTTGTGCATGTGTTCTCTTTGATTCCGATGCTACCCACTCGTTTGTGGCTAGGGTCTTTGTTGAGCATCATCATTTGACTCTCGATCAACTCAGCGATGCGTTTCAAGTCAAGATTCCTTCTAGTGATTCATTGGTGTTGGACTAGGGTATCCGGAGTTGTATGATTTTGTTAGGCGATTTCCTAGCAGTTGCTAATTTGAAGCTGATAGACCTAGAGTATTTTGATGTGATCTTGTACATGGACTGGTTGTCCAAATATAATACGGTTATCCAATGCAAGGTTAAGCTCTTTGACTTCAAGATGGACAACGGTCAACCCGTAAGTGTTTATGGTTATAAGCACCAAGTTTCTCTGATTATATCTGTGGTACGTGCTCAGAAGCTGGTAAATTTCGGATGTTTGCTTGTTTGATTTCAGTTTTGGAAACCATTGTTAGCTTGCCGCGTGTAGAGGAGATTCCGGTGCTGCATGAGTTTCCGAATGTTTTTCTAGCTAATCTTACTGGTCTTCCACCTAAGAGGGATGTGGAGTTTATCATAGATCTGGAGCCATGTACACGTCCTATTGTTAAGGGGCCATACCGGATGGCCCCGCGTGAGTTGGAGGAGTTGCGTACACAATTGGATGAGTTGCTCCTAAATGGTTTTATTAGGCTGAGTTCTTCACCTTGGGGTGCTCCCGTATTGTTTGTAAAGAAAAAGGATAGATCAATGAGGCTATGTATTGACTATAGAGAGCTGAATAAAGTCACCATTAAGAATAGATATCCCCTGCCTAGGATTGATGACCTGTTTGATCAGTTGCGTGGTAGCTCTGTGTTTTTAAAGATCGATCTTCGTTTAGGCTACCACTAGTGACAATTCATGAGGCAGATATTCCACAGACTGCTTCCATTCGCGGCATGGGCACTTTGAGTTTTTGGTAATGTCCTTTGGTTTGACCAATGCTCCCTCTGCCTTTATGGTTGTGAGAATCCCATGTTCAAGGATTTTCTAGACCGTTTTGTGGTCGTGTTTATAGATGATGTTTTGGTCTATTCTTGTAGTGTTGTTGAGCATGCCCAGCACTTGCGTTAAGTTTTCTCAACCTTGAGGGAGCATAAATTGTATGCCAAGCTAAGTAAGTGTGAGTTTTGATTGCCTCAGGTTTCTTTCTTGGGTCATGTGGTAAATAAAGATTGAATTTCAGTTGACCCTGAGAAGATAATTGATGTTATGGATTGGAATAGTCCCACCACACCCAAGGAGATAGGGAGCTTCCTAGGATTGGCTAGCAATTATAGAAGGTTTGTAGAGGGTTTCTCTACATGTTTTGCGCCTTTGACTAAACTGACGCAGAAAAATGCAGCTTTCATTTGGAGTGATAAGTGCGAGGACGCTTTCCAAGAATTAAAGAAGAGATTGTGCACTGCTCCAGCTTTGTCTCTATCTACTGAAGGGTTGGAATATGCGGTGTATGTAGACGCATCGCTTGTTGGTCTGGGTTGTGCGATGATGTAAGAAGGCATGGTAATTGCGTATGGGTCAAGACAGCTAAAGGTATATGAAAAGAACGACCTTACGCATGATCTAGAGTTTGCAACGATTTTTGTTCTAAAGTTGTGGAGACAGTTATTATATGGCGCATTATTTAAGATTTATACTGATCATAAAAGTTTAAAGTACGTTTTCACTCAAAGGAAATTGAATATGCGCTAGCGAAGATGGTTATAATATGTTGTTGATTATGATGTTGAGATCCTGTACCATCCGGGCAAAGAAAATGTGGTAGCTGATGCTCTGAGTAGAAAGACAGGGTAAGTTTTTAATCTTTCTGTGGATTCACTGGTAGAAGAATTTCTCTTGATGGGTATTTCTGTTGGCAGTTGTAACTCGTCAAGTAGTTTGGAGGTAGCTGAGCCTTCATGGATTACACTCATAAGATTACATCAGATGGAAGTCCCTGAGTTGTTGCACCTTTATAAGAGGACTGAGAAAGGAGAGTTGCCAGATTTTTCAATCGATGACGTCGGTACCTTGAAGTACTGCGGTAGATTTTGCATCCCCAATGTTGAAGATATTCGCGTTAGGTTGTGCAGTGAGGCTCATGGTTCCAGTGTTGCCTACCACCCAGGTTCAACTAAGATGTACCAAGATTTGAAGCAGATTGCCTGGTGGTTTGAAATGAAAGATGATATAGCGAAGTTTGTATCAGAATGTTTTATGTGCAAGCGAGTAAAGACCAATCATGGAAGACCTGGTGGCAAGCTAACGCCCTTGGAAATTTCGAGTTGGAAGTGGGAGAGTATCTCAGTGGATTTCATTACTGGATTACCAAGATCTCCCCGAGTACATTATTCAGTCTGGGTTATTTTATTGATAGACTAACGAAGTGTGCTCACTTCATGCCTTTTAAGATTGATTACCCCATGAAGAAGATATTCGAGTTATATTTAGAAGAAGTCATTAGATTACATGGAGTGCCAATTTGTATTGTATCAGATTGAGACTCCAGGTTTACGTCTCGCTTTTGGAAGAGTTTACAAGAGGGTTTGGGTACCGATCTGTGGTATTCCACATCCTATCATCCACAGACAAACAATCAAATGGAAAGAGTAAACCAGATCATGGAAGATATGATCAGATGTTACATTTTGGACCATGGAGGAGCGTGGGATGAGCGACTCAGATTGATGGAGTTTGCATACAATAATAATTATCAAAAAAGTTTGCAGATGGCCCCGTTTGAGGACTTGTATGGGAGGCGATGCAGAACTCCTTTGTTTGGGGCCGAGATCGGTGAGAAATCGTTGTTGGGTCCTGAAGTGTTTGAATAAATGGATGTTTCTGTGAAGATTATTTGAGAAAAGCTTCGGATAGCGCAAGAACGGTATGAGAAGAACTCCAATCAGCGTAGGCCTGATTTAGAGTTTGATGTAGGTGACTTGGTGTTTCTCAAAGTTTCCCCTATGTCTGGAGTTAAAAGGTTTGGTAAGAATCATAAGTTGGACCCGAGGTATGTTGGACCTTTGAAGGTTGTTGATCGTATTTATGTATCAGCTTATAGGCTGTATTTGCCCGCAAATTTCCCTTGTGTGCACGACATGTTTCATGTGAGCCAGTTGCAGAAATGTTTGCTCAGCGACCGTCAGATTCTTGACGTTGTGGCCCAGTTGGAGCCCAATCTTTCCTATGTTGAGATCCATGTCCGCATTTTGGATACTCAAGATCGAGTGTTACGGAGGAAAACCATACCAATGGTTAAAGTTTTGTGGAAAAACCAGGACGTGGAAAGCGCCACTTGGGAGTTGGAGTCAGCGATGAGGGAGGCTCATCCTCATCTGTTCTCCGAGTTTCTTACGGTATGTTTTTCCCCTTTTATAATCTTTGATTATATTCTCTTTGTGGAATCTTTTGGTGCGTAAAGTTTCGGGACGAAACTTCTTTTTAGGGGCAGTGACTGTAACGCCCCCGATATTTTGATATTTGGTTTAATTCATTATTTGGCATATTTATGACGTCAGGGCGTTACGTCGACGCATTTTCGGCATTTGCCATTGTTAGAGCGTGGTTTTAGATCTTAGGTTTTCTATGTGTGTGGCTGGGTTTAGCCTGTTTGCAAGATTTCCTAGCAAGCTGGGTATATTTTGGTGACTCGGTGGAGCGTCTTTGGGAATGCTTGTGTTTTGGCTTTGGGAGGTGTTTACCCAAGTTTGGTTCATCGAATCTTAATTTCGACTGCATCGTTGGGTTCATAGCATCGGTATTTAACTACGGTGCGATTTTCGTAAAATTTTGGGTAAATTTGGTTTTCAGGTAATTTTGAAGTTTTATTTAATTAATTATGTTATCAATCGCATAAAACCAGTTTAAATAGAACCCATCATTTCAAACCATATTCATTTGTCTCCCTCGTGAAACCGTCGGCTTGTTGTAGAAGAACGAGAGCGGCGGACTTTCCAAAGCCTTCAGCCGCCGATTTCTGGAGTTTTGGTGCTCGATTTCTTCTTTGGAGAGTGGATCCGGGTAGATCTCGCCTAGATCTATATTTCTACGGTATGCTTTTCCAGTTTCTTTTATTTTTAGAGGTCTAAGTAGGCAGTTTTGGCTCTCTTTCATCCTCAAAAGTTTCAGGAAGTGTTGCCCGGGAAGTTTCAGGAGCGTTTACATGGCTGGATTGGCGATTTGAGACAAGTGGCGACTTCTTCCCCTTGCCAAGCTTGTCTTTTCCTTGTATATTTATTTTCCATATTGTTCTTCCCTGTGTAGTTTTTTGGAGTAGGGGTAGTTCCGACTTTGCCGATCAAATTTTTGGTATTATTTTTTCGGCCAAGTTCAACAAGCATTTGATTCATTGTATTCGCTTCATTGTGTAAGTTGTCAGTTTGGAGCTTTCTGAGTTCGTCAAATTAAAGCTAATTTGTCCAACAGAGTTCGACGAACAGGGGAATTTCGTCGAACGAAGTTCGATGAATAAATAGCAAATGATCGAACGGAGTTCGTCGAACTGAGCCAATTCGTCAAGCGGAGCAAGATTCGTTGAGTGTAGCCCTAGGCGTTGAGTATAGCCCTTAGGTGTTGAGTGTAGCCTTAACACTGAATCCAATTTCAAGTCAAAGTCCAAAAGCGTTGAGTGTGTTGAGTGCACTCAATGCAGTGTTGAGTGTGTTGATTACACTCAACGCCTTACAGAGAGGTCTATGGCGCTATGTGTAAAAGCATTGAGTTCGTTAAGTGCACTCAACGCGGCATTGAGTGTGATGCATACACTCAACGCCATCAGAATTTGACGCTAAGTCAAAAGGCATTGAGTGTGCTACCTATACTCAATGCGGCATTGAGTGTGCTGTATACACTTGACGCCATCAGGAAATCTTGGAGTCTAAGGTAAAAGCGTTGACAGCATTGAGTGAGCTTAACTCACTCAACGCCGTCGCTTTGTCTATACAAATCTAAGTGTTTTAGCATCGACAGCGTTGAGTGAGCTGAACTGACTCAACGCCGTTATCTATTTTTGGCAGCTAAGTGTTTAAGCATTGAGTGAGCTGAACTCACTCAATGCCATCATTTGTTTCTTGCTACAGTGTTTAAGCATTAAGTGGGATGAACTCACTCAACACCATCATCTGATTCTTGCTATTGTGCTTAAGCATTGAGTTTGCTGAGTGGTGGTGTCGAGTACGTTGACTGCACTCGATGCGGCATCAAGTGTACTCGACACCTTTTCCTTAGCTTTGTGTCCTCTCACCGATTTGACGTGTATCAAAAAGGATGTCTTGCCAAGCTTGACTCGTTAGTTTTCTGCTGAATTTGTTGAGTTTGGGTTTATTGTTACTTGGATATATGGGGTTGGTTTGGTGGACTTAGTTTCGTGAATCATTACACCCGAGAATGTTTAGGTCTCATTTTTGTGATGTTGGGTTGTGTTGGATCAGATGGCCACCACCGCAGTCCCATTATTTAGATGTTTGGGTCTGTTAGTTCGATTTGGTCCCGACTCAAATCCGGTTGCATTACAGTGTTAATGATTCACGTGTTTATTGAGCCTTTGCCCCGTTTTTGTTTCCTATAGATTAATCTTATGATGTTTCTGCCTTTCCTTGAAGATTGTGTCCGGAGTATAACTCTGTTCACACTTGGTGCAAATTTCAATACCTTATAACTTTATAAGTTAACTCTTCGTTCTAAATATCTAGTTAGTTTGCTGTGTTTTCTTTTGAAAGCTATTCAGGTTTGGGATTAGTAATCTTTCTACTCCCATGTTTACTAATAGTTTTGTTTGCCACTTGTATTTTTCTTGCTGAGGCATTCTTTCTTTGAATGCCTCAGGTTCTGAGCAGTAGCCGGTTGAGCGGCGAGGTTCGGTGTTTGATTGTGGACTGCAGTGTTGCAGAGGTTTCCAGTACCTTGAGAGGTAGTTCCTTGTTGTTTTCTTTTTTAGTACAGACACTCATACTGACCAGTGGGTTCATGTCAGTTTGTTGACACCCACTGGTGGTTTTCTTTAGAATTGCTGAATACTCTGCTAAGCTGCTAGTTTTGCCTTTTGTGGTTGTTTTTTACTTGATCTCTGGGGGTGTTTTATGCTAGGTTGCATGTTAAGTATTTTCACTTATAGAAGCATTACTACTTGTACTTCATACATCTTATATTTCTAAAATTAAAATACTATTTTCTAGCTAACATAAAGACTATTTCTATACTTATAATAAATCTAGAGTCTTGCTTGCCAAGAGTTGTCCTTTGGGCATGTTTTATACTCATGTTGGGTGTTAATCAACATAACCAAAGTATTTTCCGCAGCGTATAACTATACTTTTACTCGTGGACTAGTTGATCCACTGTGTCGAGGGATACAACCATCCAACGTAAACTGGTTTTTGCTTAATAACTTATGGATTTCATATAAACCGTAGAGTTTGGGTTTTGCCTGAGCACCTACAGTTATCCCCTGCTCGGCGTGGCATCACGACACGTATTTTCCCTTATTCTGATATAAGTTAAATGTTGAGAAAATGTGGGTTGTGACAGTTGGCCTGTGTGCCGATGTATGTAAGATACATTTGTGAAGAGAACAATTGTAAGGCCTTAAGGCCAATAAATTTTGTGTATTTTGAATATCATTCCTAATGTGTTTTGTAGTGAACATCCATGAAAAATGGGTTCTACAACTAAGTTAACTGCTTTCGTTAGAATGCACTCTGAGTTAGGATGCGTGAATGAGAAGATATGGTATTTCAATGCATAACTCCACTGACTATTTGTGGAATATGCCTTGGGTCCCTAACTAGACCTTCTGTTATATTATACATGACTGGTGGAGGTGTTACACATAATTTAATTACAATTAGCCAACTCTATGACAAAGGCTTGAACGTACTATTTGAATCATCTATGAACACCTATAATATTATCGATGCTAAAACGAATTGTATTTTGCTTACTGTATATAGGACTCAAAATGTTTACACTGTTAGTTTTAAAGATACATCTACTTTTGATTTGAAATGCTAAGGTACCAAAAATGAGGAATTAGATCCATTACATAGGAGAGTAGGTCATTCCGAAAGTAAACAATTAGTCAAACTATCAAAACATAAACTAATCTGTGGACTTCAAAATTTAAGTTGTAGTTTGACCTCTTTATGCGCTCCATGTCAAAAGGGAAAATTTATCAAAACCTCATTCAAAAGCAAAAATGATATTTTCACATCTAGACTTATAGAACTCAAACACATGGATCTATTTTGTCCTCTTAGTGCATGTAGTCTTGGTGGGAAATGATACACATTTGTTTTTGTAGATGACTACTCCTATTTCTGCTAGACAATCTTTCTCGCAAATAAATCTGGCACATTCATTGAATTCACAAATTGAAAGTGATGTGTTAGATCTAATATACTCTAGAGGGGGTGAATAGAGTATTTCTAGGTCCTTATAAAACTATTACAGCTTCTGCTGTAATTAAAAGGTGCAGAATTAAATGAAAATAAATAAGCACACAGCAGTCCTAAAAACACAAGCACAACAATAACAAAAAGAAAACGGGTAACCAGACGACACGAGAAATTTTATAGTGGTTCCCCAACCTGGGTACATCCACTCTTCTACCACACTGGTAGGAATCCACTACAGGTTTTGATCCGGTGACTGCCACCAATGAGCTATTGATCACGTCCTCAAAAACCAACCTCAAGTCTTTTGGAAGGATACTTGTGAACCAGAATAATTTTGAAGGGAATTAAAACCCTTTACATAGCTGGGGATGAGAGAGTGATGAGGTCTTCTATTTCTTAATAAACTTAGAAGACTTAAGTGCATTCAATGATGTTGTCAAAGCTCCCCTTGAGATGTAGAAGAGTTCAGGAGAACTAGAGCTTTGCACAGGGTGATAGGCCTTCAATCTTTCAGCCTTGATCAGAGAGATCTTCAGGAACTTCTTTGACAGATGGAAGATTTGTTGTCCTGTGAAGTGTCCTGGAGAGTTTGAAGAATGAAGACTCTTGATATTTGAATGATTGTTCTTCTTCTACAGATGACAGATGATGTTATAGTTTAGGACTTTCTTCTGTATCAAAAAACTTGTGTAAGACTGAGAGCAGACGGGTTGTGTTTTTTCTTGTCTGATTCAGTAATCTTCTCTCTGTATATTTTTGACTTTCTTTATATCTCTCTTTGTAAGAAAAGAGAAAAATCTCTTTTTATATTTCATGGGGAAATTGGTCTTTTGAATTTTGAATTCCTTCTGCATTCAATGCTGACAGCCTAGAGAATAAGCAGCATTGAATAATTTCCCCATCTGTCCCGTGAAAAAATGACAAGCAATAATCCTGGAGAATATCCTAATCAATGCTCCTCTAACGGTTATATTCAGAGAATGTTAGAGCATTGATTACCCAGGAATTATTGCAGTAATAATGAGGACAGGGCTGGAAATGACTTAGTCTGGAATCGTCAAACAGTTGACGGAAATCATCGAACTGAGTCCACAGTTCGTCGAGCTGAGATGTTGTGTTCGTCGACCAGACGGCTTCTGTTCGTAGAGCTGAGTTCCCTGATCGTCGAGCTGGAAACTGAACTGCTGTCTCTTCTGAACTTTGCCTATTCTGTGCTTCAAGTTCTTCGAGCTGAGATTATAACTTCATCGACTAAAGTTCAGTCTGGACATAGAATAATTTCTGAATGAAAGTGTTGAAGTAAAGAATCCAGAATTCATCGACCAGAGAATAGAGTTCGTCGAGCTGATAACTAAGTTCGTCGACCAAAGTCTGATACTAAGGACTTAGAATATCTTGATGTTTTCTGAACTTGAAGTATTATTGTAGTGTCCAAGTTTTTGTTGACCTGAGTACCAAGTTAGTCGAGCTCAGCTCAGAGAAGTTTCTCCGAGGTCATCGAGCTGAGCACGACTATCGTCGACCTGAGTTCGACGAACGTCGAACTCACTTTACAGAATCTTGAATTCTTCTAAGTCTTGAGTCTCTGGCAGTCTTGTTGATAGCTGGTCCATATGATGTTGACTCTAAGGACTTGGCCTAGACTCTAGGACACGACTATGACCCTAGCTATACATTGTGGGTCACAAGATCCTAAGTTACTGAACCTAGCCCAAATTAAACTAGGGATGCAACAATCTCCCCCTATTTGGGTGAGGTTACTAACCACAGACTCAGACTTAAACTTAAAATAAACAAAGCAGAAAAAGCATATATCTTGCAGGGATAGATAACACATGCAGCAGATATATATATACATGAGCTTTGTTCAGAAAATATAAAGCAGTTATAAATAATGCAAAAAGATAAAGAGAGTTCAAAATCACTTCTTCTGCTTCTTTTCCTTTGGCATTGCATCCTTGCTCTTGTCTCCTAGCTTTGTAAATATTATTTCTCTATTAGGATCTGAAGCTTGCAAACTGGTCATGGTCATGTCAGCAGCCCCTATAATCTTCAGAGATGTAGCTGTTGACCCCGAAATCGGCGATCCTTCCCAAGCCAGCTAGCTTGCTTGTCACGGCTTGCCCCGGGTTCCTCCTGGAGGTCGTGATGCCCTAGGGAGGGCGGACAGAATTCTCTATCCGCTCAGGCCGCGCGGATTGTGCGGTCTCAACGGTCTGAATGACTAGGCCGCGCACCTTCCCTTGGTCGGCAGGGTCCGCGGACTGCTTCTGCAGTCCGCCTCTGCAGGCCGTCCCCATTTTTTCAGCTAAACTGCAAGGTTATCTCCACAGGACTCTCTCTGCCAGACTCAACTACGTACCTGCCCTAGGTCGCCAGCCGGCTACCCGATAAGACGAGCAGCAACGTCCCGTTCATTGCGAGCTCCACAGACTCGAAGTACAGTCGGGACTTCAAGTCCCCCTTCACCGCTGAACCCCAATAGCAACAGCTAGGCTCCATCTCCAACATAAACGGACTCGACTTTGCAGCAGCCGCGGACTCGACGGACTTAGCGGACTCTCTACGCAGTCCACCCTTTCCTTAGTCAGCACTAGCTTCTCGGCAGCAGTACCAGTTTCCTCCTCAGTCTGTAGGCCTTTCACAGGCTCAGCCAGTAGTAGCAGACTTCTCCCTCAGTCCGCAGTCTTTGTGCGGACTCAGACAGTAGTGGCGGACTCCTTCAAGCCCGCCAGACATCAGATCATCCAGAAGGCAGTACCAGTCCGCATAACCTCATACGGACTCGCCGGACTCCGCGGGCACTCTCCTGCTCGCACCCCTTACAGTTCGTTCAGTTCAGCAGCGACGGACTCAGCGATTTCTCCTTGTAGTCCGCCGCTTGTCATCCAGCATCCGCCACCCCAGCAGTTGGCAGACAGTCCCAGCTCAGCAGTGATAGACACCTAGAACCCGCATCGTATTCTGCCACTGAGTCTCCTATTTTGCCGACAACAGCACCAGATTCAGTACCAAGTCCCAGTCCGCGCAGCCTATTGCAGACTCGACGGACTCTGTCTCCTTCTCGCTCAAGTTACCGTCTCACCAGTGGTAACGTCACAGCAAGCCGTTACCTCATCGGGCCTATAAATAGCCCCCCATGCCTCTCATATGAGGGGGATCACATCATCGCCAAGGTGCTCACGCTCGAAGTCAGCCAGCAAGCCCTTCTCCTGCGGACTTTGCTTTTCAGTCCGCACCCCGCTCTGCTCCTTTAGCCGCGCGGCCTGCCGGCCTCTAGTTCCGTAGTCCACACAATCTCCCGATTCCCTTAACCGCGTGGCCTACCAGCTATGCTCTTCAGTCCGCACGGCCTCCTCTGACATTCTTCTTCCTTAGCCGTCAGCTTCCTTCTTATACCCTTTACTGCTATCCTGAAAAGGTGTATTAGAAAGTTGTAACTCTCGCTATTAATCAAAGGAAAGCCCATTGCAAGAGTGGCGTTTAAGCCGCGGCTGGCTAAGTCTGCTGTCACCGCTGCTAGCGGCCCCCTCTCTCTCCCTTCTTCCTATCTCAGCTCAGCTCCCTAGGCAACCAACCTGTAAGCACAACCGTCATAGTAACCATCTGCTCGACAGCCCCTGATCAACCTCCTCCTCTCATCAGCCTTCCCAGCAGCTCTCAGCACCCTCTCCTCTATCCCCGCAACTCCTTGACAAGCGTTTTCTCCACTCTCGAGCACTCAGAAGCTTCCTTCATTCCCCTTCCCCCGCAGCCTTTATCCCTTTCTCCACTCAGCTTGTGAGACCGAACACACCCCCTCCATGTTAGCTTCCCAGTGCCGTTTTCGCGCATCAATAGTTAACACGCGACCTTCAGATCCGAACAGACGGTGAACAACAATAGTTATCCATGTCAGATCGTCAACCAGTCGAGAGCTTTGCTCCAAGTCCTAGAGATGATCCTCTCTAGGAGGCCTTTGAACAATCGCGCCGTGAGAATGCTCAGCAGTTCCAAGCAATCAACCAAATGCTCATTGCAATCATACAACGAATAGACTCTCAACCAGCAACAGCTCCAGTTTCTTCAGCTGCTCTAATGAATCTAGCCCCGACATTAGATCATCAGCAAGCTTGTCCTCCAGCTTGCCCGTCGGTCTATCCTCCTTACACAGCAACCATCCCGCAAGGGCCAACGGCTCCTCTGCGATGTCAAGATGAAGAATTTGCTGCTCGCCAAAACTTCTTTCGGGAAGCAGCCTGGGGAAGCCCTGCTAGATTTCTCAACTTTTAGGGAAGTCAACCTTACCCCGCAGCTCCTGCATTTGCTCCTCCTACAACAACTTTTCCCTTTTACCCTCCAGCTCCTTTTGCAGCTGCAGCTTATACTCCTTTTTATCCTTATGTTTTAGGAGAGCAGGAAGAGCCTTCGCCATTTGCAGAGAATGTTCGTCATGAACCAACTCCAGCAAATTTCAGAGAACCCCGGTTACCAATCTACACCGGAGAGACTGATCCAGTGAAGCATCTTCAAGCCTTCGAATCAGCCGTTGCTCTCAGAACACTTTCAGATGCAACCAAGTGCAAGCTCCTTGTAATAGCTTTTGATGGGCAAGTGAGGGGCTGGTTCTATGGTCTTCACCCTCACTCCATCACTTCCTTCGCTGATCTGTGAAGGGAGTTCTTGCTCAGATTCTCTACCTCCACCAAGAGTAAGGGCGGTCCTGAAGCCCTCTTTGAGATCAAGCAACGAGAGAATGAAACTTGGTCTCAATTCGTTGATCGTTTCCAAAGAGAAATCTTGGACATCGAGATTGTCAGTCAAGAAATGTACCGAGTGGCTCTTATCCACGGTCTCCGTGAAGGGCCTCTCAAGTTTGGAGCCAATGTTCGTGCACCAAGAACATACCAAGAGTTGATTGCCTTAGCCAACTCATACATCTGAGGCGAAAAAAGCAACACAGGCTTCGTCTCCATGCTTATATCAGAGAAAGATCATTTTCACAAACAGCCTCTGAGGTCTCCTCAAAATGATTTCCCAACTCATTCAAGGAAAGGAAAAAGGTTTCAGCACCATCGATACTCTTTCCGGAGCTGTGATTGTGCTCAAGATTCGTTGCTACCTATAGCTTCTTCTCAAATAGCTGCAGTCTGCCATCAGCGAGATGATGACTTGCATGAGTCCGAACTGGATGAAGTCGTGCTAGAAGTAAGCCAGATCATGAAAGATAGGGCTAGCTACAAAAAGCCTTACCGACCAGCCGTTCAAAGGTCTAGAGATTCAGAGCCTTACTGTGAATTCCACAAAGAGCCAGTTCACCTGACCGAGAACTGCCGAGCACTCCGCCAGCTTGTTGAAAGGATGATCTGGCAGGGTAAGATGCGAGACTTGCTTTCTAAAGAAGATCGCCCTGATCCAGCAACCTCAAAGGGCAAAGAAGTTGTAGATGCTCCTTGCTCCTCAAAAGGAGTGAACCTAGTCGAAGAACCCCCTCTCCTCGTTGTTAATAAAACTGTCGAATGGTTCGATGCCGATGATGAGGGTGTGCTTGGAAGACTATTCTTAGCCAGCAAAGGACTTCATAGTCCTCGAAATTCTCTCACAACCATGATGGGTTATCTCTACTCCTGCCTTTTCAAACATTCTCTTTACAAAACACTTCTTAGTGTTAATTTTTGCTTTTCAACAAAACTTTTATCAGGGATCCCATACTGACACAGTTCCCTTCTTGTATTGCTTTCTCCTCTATTCTCTCTTCTCCGAGAGGTCACTGAGCCGCAGAGATGTCACCGAGTCTTTCTATAGGCCCCCTTGGGATTGGATTCCGGCGTAAGACCATAGTGACCACATATCGCAGGGAGATTTCATATATGTGTGTAGTGGGGACTATCCAACTCTCATGTGGAGTAATACTGGACTTTGGATCCTAGACGGCTTCTAACACAGAGTGCATGCTAGGGAGGCCCCATGTGTTAGCTCTGCTGTGATCTGTTAGGATACATCCCAGTTACGATTATCTTTGCTTGACAAGTAATGGCGATTAAGCGTAGCCTTGTCTCTTCGATCATCTCACGACTGTGATGGCCGAGCGTTCTCTAGTGCTCCCAATCCATGCTTTCCCGGGATCCTCTACTCCACTGATCAATCCACAGACAAGATATAGGACTCTTGGCACAACCAGTCTCATTGATCAGTGATGTAGTAACCCGAAGTATGTGATCAGTGCCTCTAGAAATCCTTCTCAGGATTTCCCTTGCTTTTCTCCTTTTTGCCCTCCTAGAGAATGCGCGGCCAGCCCGCTTCGAGTAGGACTTTACTCGGGATGATTTTCTCAGGCAAGCGATGCATAAGGCCCACAGGTTATCTCCTGTGGCGGCATCCAGTCTTTCTTAGTCATCTCCGAGTATATACCTCTTTTTTGTCAACTGCCCTCTTTCACAGGTGAACAGGTTAATCTGACCTACCAAAAGGATTTCCAGCATTCACTTTTCTTCTCATCTTATATGCATTGCATGCTCAAAGCTCTACCAGGATGTATCAGGCATTTCCTCTACTATTTGGTCATATCGGCCTTATCTCATCAACAGTTAACACTTGCAAGCCTCCTCACAGGTACTTGCAAGCTATTTTCATGTTTTGTTTGCTCCTAACTCTTTTCTAGCAGAGACTAGAAGACACTTGCAAGCCTTCTTCATAGGTACTTGCAAGCTATTTTCGTGTTTTGTCTGCTCCTAACTCTTTTCTTGCAGAGACTAGCAGACACTTGCAAGCCTTCTCCCAGGTACTTGCAAGCTTCTTTCATATATTGTCTGCTTCTAACTTTTCTCTTTGTAGAGATCAACAAACACCTATAATCCTCATCCAGGTACTTGTAGTTTAATTCATTATTCTATGTCTGTTGCTCACTCTTTTCTTAGCAGTGGTTAGCAGACACCTGCAAGTCATATCCAGGTACTTGCAGCTTATTTTTTGTATACAATACCTGCTCCTAACTCTCTTCTTGCAGAGATCAGCAGACCCTTGCAAGTTTCTTCACATGTACTTGCAAGCTACTCACATATACCATGTTTGTTCCTAACTCCCATTTTGCAGAGATCATCCGATACTTGAAAGTTTCTTCACAGGTACTTGCAAGTTACTTTCATATACTGTGCATAGCTTTAACTCTTCTTTTGCAGAAAGCAGCAAAGACTTGCAAGTTCCTTCCAGGTACCTGCAGCTCATTTTTCCTTCTTATATACTCTTCGTCCTTCCTTTTTTGCAGAGGATAATAGGTGCTTGCAAGCCTCTGTCAGGTACTTACAAGTTATTATGCTTTTATGTTTTCCTCTAACTTTCATTTTGCAGAACTTAGTGGAAGACACATCTTCTTCGTTTTGCAAAAGCAAACTGAGGTACACACACGATGTACCACCAGTATGTACCTACCCTAACTTTCCTCTTGTAGGAAAATAGACAGGCAGCACCAAACTCCTAAGGAGAGGCTTCAGGTTCTATCTCTCCATGCCCCATTCTCTTTTCGTTGGGGCGGATCACGATTTTAGTGGGTCCCCAACTTTTTCGAAGTTCTATTCGGAACTTAAAAAAGTGCGGGGATTATGTTAACACCAAAATCGGCGATCCTTCCCAAGCCAGCCAGCTCGCTCGTCACGGCCTACCATGGGTTCCTCCTCGAGGCCGTGATGCCCTAGGGAGGGTGGATAAAATTCTCTATCCGCTCAGGCCGCGCGGCTTGCACGGTCTCAGCGGTCTGAAAGACCAGGCCGTGCTCCTTCCCTTGGTCGGCAGGGTCCGCGGACTGCTTCCACAGTCTGCCTCTGCAGGACGTCCCCATTTTTTCAGCTCAACCGCAAGGTTATCTCCGCAGGACTCTCTCTGCTGGACTCAACTACCTACCTACCCTAGGCCGCCAGCCGTCTACCCGCCAAGACTAGCAGCAATGTCCCGTTCATCGCGAGCTCCGCGGACTCGAAGTACGATTGAGTCTTCCAGTCCGTATTCACCGCTGAACCCCAACAGCAACAGCCATGCTCCATCTCCAACATAAGCGGACTCGACTTTGCAGCAGCCGCGGACTCGGCGGACTTGACGGACTCTCTATGCAGTCCGCCCTTTCCTTAGTCAGCACCAGCTTCTCGGCAACAGTACCAGTTTCCTACTCAGTCCGCAGGCCTTTCACAGGCTCAGCCAGTAGTAGCAGACTTCTCCCTCAGTCCGTAGTCTTGGTGCGGACTCAGACAGTAGTGGCGGACTCCTTCCAGCCCTCCAGGAATCAGATCATCCAGAAGGCAGTACCAGTCTGCATAACCTCGTGTGGACTTGCCGGACTCCGCAGGAACTCTCCTACTCGCACCCCTTACAGCTCGCTCAGTTCAGTAGCGACAGACTCAGCGATTTCTCCTTACAGTCCACCGCTTGTCCTCCAGCATCTGCCACCCCAGCAGTTGGCAGACAGTCCCAGCTCAGTAGTGACGGACTCCTCGAACCCACATCACAGTCCGCCACAGAGTCTCCCATTTTGCCGACATCAACACCGGCTTCAGTACCAAGTCCCAGTCCGCACGGCCTATTGCGGACTCGGCGGACTCTGTCTCCTTCTCGCTTAGGTTACCGTCTCACCAGGGATAACGTCACCGCAAGACGTTACATCCTCAGGCCTATAAATAGCCCCCCATGCCTCACATATGAGGGGGATCGCATCATCGCCAAGGTGCTCACGCTCGAAGTCAGCCAGCAAGCCCTTCTCCTGCAGACTCTGCTTTTCAGTCCGCACCCCCTCTGCGCCTTTAGCCGCGCGGCCTGCCGGCCTCTGGTTCTGCAGTCCGCGCGATCTCCCGATTCCCTTAACCTCGCGGCCTGCCAGCTACGCTCTTCAGTCTGCGCGGCCTCCTCTGGCATTCTTCTTCCTTAGCTGCCAGCAACCTTCTTGTACCCTTTACTGCTTTCCTGAAAAGGTGTATTAGGAAGTTGTAACTCTCGCTTTTAATAAAAGGAAAGCCTGTCGCAAGAGTGGTGTTTAAGCCACGGCGGGCGAAGTCTGCTGTCACCGCTGCTAGCAGCCCCCTCTCTCTCCGTTCTTCCTAGCTCACCTCAGCTCCCTCGGCAACCAACCTGTAACACAACCGTCATAGTAACTGTCTGCTCGACATCCCCTGATCAACCTCCTCCTCTCGTCAACCTTCCCGGCTGCTCTCAGCACCCTCTCCTCTATCCCCGCAACTCCTTGACAAGCGTTTGCTCCACTCTTGAGCACTCCAAAGATTCCTTCATTCTGCTTCCCCCGCAGCCTTTATCACTTTCTCCACTCAGCTTGTGAGACCGAACACCCCCCCTCCATGTTAGCTGTCCGGTGCCGTTTTCACGCATCAACAGTAGCCCTGGGGACAACTGCTTCTGGGTGCAACTTCATGTAGTCATCTACATTAAAGAACTTGTTTGCCTTATCAAATCTTTTGAGTTCCTCTTTCCTGTACTTTAACATTTTTGAGTATTTAGAAGGATCCTTTCCCTCAGCTTTGGCTTTGTTGATCATAGAAAGGCCAACGAGTTCCTGGAACCTGGCCATTTTAGCAATATTAGCTGTCTCAGGATCTTCAAAAGGAACAGGAGGAGAAGATGGTCTATTGGAGAATATAATAAGGAGTGTCATTGTTTGGATTAGGCTTAGGAGCAGGAGGAGGATGGGCTTTTCTTTTCTTTGATACTAACTTCCTCTTAGGCTCATCATCTGAGTCATCTTCCTCATCCTCATCATCATCATCATCATCATTATCTGATCCCTGAGGGTTATCGTATAGGTCATTGAGTGCTTTCAGAGCCTCAGCAGAAATGATTGGCTTTCATGAACTTGAGCAGAAACTTCAACAGGAGTAGGAGAAGAAGCCATAGGAGAGACTGGAGAACTGGTTCTGCCAGTGCTTTCAGCAGCTGCCTTACTTTCTTCTTCTATATCAGCCAAAATCAAATTATCCAAATTTGGCAATGGAGAGTCATCCATGACATAACTAGGAGCAGAAGAAATTGCTGAAGGAGCTCGAATAACTATGGGCTCAGGAACAGCAAAACTATCACTAAGTTGCTTTGCAACTTGTGGACTTACTGGGGATGTATATGGTACAATAGCCAAGGATGGCTTAGTAGTATGTTCTGTTGTAAGACATCTCAAAAATGCAAATTCAAAATTCTTCAACAAATTCTCTAAATCAACTGTGGGATTAATGATGAAATCACTTCCAGTAATTATTTTCTTAGAGACTGACTCTTCCAAGTCCATGTCAGTATCAATAAAATTAATAAAAATCAATATCATTTGTATCAATATACTCTGTACAATCTGCTGCTACTATTGCTGCCTCTACTGCTGGAGCTGCTACTGCTGGAACTACTACAACTTCATCATCAGACATCTCCCCCTGCATGGTTTCAGTGAGACCTGAAGCCATTGGCTGAAGATGAGGCAGCAGTGAGGGCAGTGATCTGTGCAGATTGGGTAGTAATTGAAGTATCAAGAGGTGTAATGGCCTCTGCTATTAGTGTTTTGAGAAGGGGAGTGAGGAGGGAAATGAGAGAAGCAATGGTTGATGTGTCCAATGGTGGAGTGGTAGATGGTGTTGTAGAAGGTGTAGAAGTGGGAACTGTGGGAGGGATAGGAGGTGGAGCATCTGGTATGTGAGCATCTGTATGGGATTCATGTTGAGGGATGGTAGATTTTGATGGGGATGGATGAGTGGCATCTTCTATGTGGGTGTTTGGAGGAAAAGGGGAATTGGGAGGTGATGGAGGTAGGTTGAAAAATGGTATGGAGGATAAATGAGGAGGAAGTGGAGATGATGGAGGAGTTGGTGCTGGTGAAGCATGTGGAGATTCTGGTTGAGTAGGAAGTTGAGTAGGGGATATATGTATAGGGGATGATGGAGGTGTGGGAGAGGGAGGGATTTGTGTTACTGGAAGGTGGGCTTGAAGAGATGGTGGTGTTGGATGAATCTTTTCAGTAGGTTGGGGAGTGGCTTTAACAGCCCTAGTGCCTTCAGAAGCTGGGGTGGAAGAGGTAGAAGTCTTGGAGGGCTTAGTTATGGTCCTCTCCCACCTACCAAACAAGGCACATGTAAGCCTTTTGCTGGCATTAATGAATATAGTCTGGGAGACGGGGGATTCAGCAGCCTTCTCCTTTAGGAAGATCCCTAGGATCCTTCCAAAACACACTTCTTTCTTATTGTTTTTCTTCTTTATCAGATCAAAGATGATCTGATCCCAATCCACTTCCTTCATATTTATCATTGCACACATGACCAAGAACTGATGCCTTGTGATGTAGTAATGGGCAGAATGCTTGCCAAGCAAGACCTTCCCAACAATGTCTGCCAGAAACTTGCATGCTGCAGACAAATGTTTCTTCAACAATTTATTTGGGTTGTCACCAGCATAACCCATCAGACTTAGCATCAAATCAAACTCTTCAGAATAAATTTCTAATTCCTCTTCTCCATTTGTCAAACCAAAGATTTCAGTTAAAACTACGGGAGTTAAGAAATCAGTGTTACCCGCGATTGATCCTATCATAGTATTTTCTTCAGATGTGGATGAAGTATAGACCCATTCTCTGATTTCTATTCCTGCCAACTTAATCCTTGTAGTCATCAAGTTCTTCAAATTCTGCTCTTCTAGAAGTTCCAGAATATATAGAAAGATTGGATCCGAGTGCTGGAACGATTCGAAGTCGACATCAAATCCGGTGTCAAACTTCATAGCGGTGAGGGTACTTGTTAGAATAGCCATTGGAATCACATGTAAGAGAGACAAACAGCGATCAAGTGAAAAGGGAACAGAAAGCGCGGGACGGAGCTCGAAGAAAACTTAGATATAAGGTTTTCCAGAATATGAATCGACAAACTCCATTCCATGAAAACAAAAACAATTCTTCGAACTGAGTTCGACGAAATGATTTAGAAGTAAATAATTCGTCGATCTCATCCTAAATAATTGAAGACAATTCGTCGAGCGCCATTCGATGAATATCTTCTGAAGCAAGTTTATCGATCTCCGGTCGACGAAAATTGTTTCACTCACAGAGAGTTCGTCGACCTATGTTCGACGAAGATCTCTCAAACTCTCCCCGGTTCGTCAAACTCCGTTCGACAAATATTTTAAAATTCGTCGAGTGCAGACAAAACTTAAATTAAATCTTCTCCATTTATCATTCCAAGCTAATTTATAAATAATACATGATTTTTCTCATCCAGAGGTTTGGTGAATATATCAGCTCTTTGTAAATCAGTGTAGATATAGACAAGATTAATTTTATTTTTATCTACACACTCTCTAATGAAATGGTTCCTAATGTCTATTTGTTTAGTCCTACTGTGATGGACTGGATTTTGTGCTATTGCTATAGCACTTGTGTTATCAAAGAGTAGAGTTTAATTATTTAAGATGAGACCATAGTTTAGTAGTTGGTTTTGTATCCATAGCATCTGTGGGAAACAACTACCAACTGCAATATATTATGCCTCAGCAGTGGAGGTTGACACAGATGATTGCTTTTTACAAAACCAAGACACTAATCTCATACCAAGGAACTGACAAGTTCCTGAGGTACTTTTTCTGTCCACCCTGCATCCAGCAAAGTCAGCATCAGAATATCCAGTTAAATCAAATTCTGACTCTGTTGGATACCATAGGCCTAGACTAGGACAACTCTTTATATATCTCAAAATTCTTTTTAGAAAAATTAGGTGAGATTCTTTAGGATTCACTTGGAACCTAGCACAAAGGCATATGGCAAACATGATATCAGGTCTGCTAGCTGTGAGATATAGTAGGGACTCAATAATGCCCCTATATAGTTTCTGATCTACAGGTTTCCCTGATGCATCAGAGTCAATCACAACATTTGTAGCCATAGGTGTTTTATTTGCTGAGGCATCAGCCATCCCAAACTTCTTTATTAGCTCTTTAGCATATTTAGCTTGGGAGATGAAGATGCCATCAGGGAGCTGTTTCACTTGGAGACCAAGGAAATATGAAAGCTCACCCATGCTACTCATTTCAAATTTGGAATGCATGAGGTCAGAAAACCTCTTGCACAATTTTGAATAAGTAGACCCAAAAGTGATGCCATCCACATATGTTCGTACTAACAAGATTTGGTCCTTATGATGTCTAGTGAAAAGTGTTTTATCTACTATGCCTCTAATGAATTTATGCTCCAATAAAAACTTGCTATGGTCTCATACCAAGCTCTTGGAGCTTGCTTTATACCATAGAGGGCTTTATGCAACTTGAATACATGCAAAGGATGAGTTGGAGAGACAAAACCTAGAGGTTGTTCAACATAAACCTCTTCTTTTAATACTCCATTCAAGAATGCACTCTTCACATCCATTTGGTAGACCTTGAATTTCTTGTAGGCTGCATAGGCTAGGAATATTCTTATGGCTTCTAACCTTGCAACAGGAGCAATGGTTTGATCATAATCTATTCCTTCCTCTTGCCTGTAGCCTTGAGCAACAAGCCTAGCCTTATTTCTCACAATAACTCCTTGGGCATCAATCTTATTTCTGTATACCCATTTGGTTCCAATAACTGGGTAGTTTTGTGGTCTTGGAATCAAATCCCAAACTCTACATCTCTCAAACTGATTTAATTCCTCCTGCATTGCAATGATCCAGTGGGGATCTTGCTCTGCATCATGAATGGATTGAAGTTCAATCTAAGAGAGAAAATAGGCATGCATCACATCTTGATTGAGTTGATGACTTGTCTGTACACCTGCTGATATGTCTCCAACCACTTGAGATCTGGGGTGATCCCTAAGTGTGACAAGATTAGTGGGTGGAGTTGGTTATGAAACAGTATTTGAAACCAATTCCTCTTGTGGAATTATGTTGGCTATTGGAGGATAATCAATCCCTTCAATGCTTTCTTCTTCACTATTTTCATTGACTTGTGGAGAAGGATGAGTTGGAACCCCTTGGGTAAGGTTTAGGTCATCCAACTTCTCACACAAGTGAGGTACCTGCAAAGAGTTACTGGTAGAAACTTCTTTCTCCTTGCAATACATGTTAGTCTCATCAAAGCTTACATGAATTGATTTCTCAATTTTCAGTGATGATTTATTAAAGACCCTATAGGCTTTTCTTACTTGGGAATATCCTAGAAAAATTCTCACTTCAGCCTTAGCCTCAAACTTTCTAATGTATTTCTTGTTGTTATTATGTATATAACAGGTACAACTAAATACTTTAAAATTGTTGATTTTAGGTTTCTTCCCTTTAAACAATTCATAGGGAGTCCTGTTCTTTAGTTTGTGAATTAAGCTTCTGTTCAGGACATAGTTTGTAGTGTTTACAGCCTCTGCCCAAAAGTTTAGTGGCTTGTATGCATCAGCAAGTAATATACCTGCATCTTCAATGAGTGTCCTATTTTTTTTCTTTCTGCTACCCCATTTTGTTGAGGAGTTGTCGGAGCTGAGAAGCAATGCCTGATACCTTCCTTCTCACAGAACTCATGCATAAGAAGAGACTCAAACTCAATGCCATGATCACTTCTGATCAATGCAACATGAGTAGAGAACTAAATATGTATGGTCCTGAGAAAATTTGTAAGAACCTTGAAGATATCTGACTTAGATCTCAGAAAGGATACCCAAGTGAACCTTGAGAAGTCATCCAAAATGACTAAGGTATAGGATTTCCCTCCTAGGATTTGTACAGCTATGGGTCCAAAAATATTCATGTGTAGCAAATACAAAATCCTAGGTGAATCACTTTTATTAACAGATTTAAAACAAGATTTAGTTTTCTTGCCTAATTGACAAGCCCTGCAAAGACCTTCCTTCTTTTGATTTTCAGGACATTCAGACATGAAATGTCCTGCTTTCCTGCACCCAAAACACACTACCTCTTTAGTGGGGGTTTTGTCATACCTTGGCTGGCTGTCATTTCTGGATGACTTCCTTCTGAAGTCCTTCCTTGCCATTTTGAAGAATCTCTTAGCAAAGAGACTCATTAGATCTTCATTGACTATTGGAGCTTCAGTTTCTTCAGTAGCCTTGAATGCAATGGATTGTTCTTTCCTTGCTGGAGGAGGAGTCCTGTGTTCCATTGCTTCTCTGGACTTGATTAGCTGCTCATAAGATTTGAGCATTCCCAGGAGAAATTCAGTTGAAATCTCATTCAAGCTTCTAGCCTCTTTGACTGGCCAGATCCTGGTGTCCCATGAGCTTGGGAAACACATTAGGATCTTGTCGTTCACTTCAGTCAAGGTGATTTCTTTATCTAAGGTCATTAGCTTACTGATGATGGAGCTAAGCCTATTGTACATCACTTCAACTGTTTCTGCCTCATCCTTCTTGAAGTTTTCATATTGTGTGATGAGGATTGATCTTCTATCTTTCCTCTCATCTGCTGAGCCAGCAACCATTTGATTGAGTGAATCCCAGTTTGCTTTTGCAGAGGTGCACTCAGCCACCTTCTGAAAGATCTCATCTGACATAGTCTGAGCCAATATGTTCATGGCTTTGGCATTAGCAATCTTTGCTTTCTTCTGGGCTTCAGTCCACTCAGGTGGTGGGACTGCATTGTTGCTGGAAGATGCTGTAGATGTAGATGCCTGTGGGGGACCTGTCAAAATAGAGTTGTAGATGTCTTCATCAATATAGTTCATGTACAACTTGATTCTTGCCTTCCAGATGGCAAACCAATTAAGGTTGCAAACTGGAGGTCTGGTGCTTGCATAATCCTTGTTCTGTGTCATGGTTGTATTTATAATCTAAATGAAAATGAAATAATGTTTAGATCTAACAAAGGATCTTTGGTTCAAGGTTTAGCTTGTACAACCAAAGGAACCTCCTCTGATACCAATTGAAAGTGATGTGTTAGATCTAATATACTCCAGAGGGGGGTGAATAGAGTATTTGTAGGTCCTTATAAAACTATTACAGCTTCTGCTGTAATTAAAATGTGCAGAATTAAAATAAAATAAATAAGCACACAGCAGTCCTAAAAACACAAGCACAACAAGAACAAAAAGAAAGGGGGCAGCCAGAAGACACAAGAAATTTTATAGTGGTTCCCCAACCTGGGTACATCCACTCTTCTACCACCCTGGTAGGAATCCACTACAGGTTTTGATCAGGTGACTGCCACCAATGAGCTTTTGATCAGGTGCTCAAAAACTGACCTCAAGTCTTTTAGAAGGAGACTTGTGAACCAGAATAAATTTGAAGGGAATTAAAACCCTTTACAAATGTGGGGATGAGAGAGTGATGAGGTCTTCTCTTTCTCAATAAATTGAGAAGACTTAAGTGGATTCAGTGATGTTGTCAAAGCTCCCCCTAAGATGTTTAAGAGTTCAGGGGAACTAGAGCTTTGCACAGGGTGATAGGACTTCAAGCTTTCAGCCTTGATCAGAGAGATCTTCAGGAACTTCTTTGACAGATGGAAGATTTGTTGTCCTCTGAAGTGTCCTGGAGAGTTTGAAGAATAAAGACTCTTGATATTTGAATGATTGTTCTTCTTCTTTAGATGACATATGATGTTCTCGTCTTGGACTTTCATCTGTATCAAAAATCTTGTGTAAGACTGAGAGCAGACGGGTTCTGTTTTTTTTTGTCTGATTTAGTAATCTTCTCTCTATATATTTTTGACTTTCTTTGTATCTCTCTCTGTTAGAAAAGAAAAAATCTTTTTTTATATTTCCTGGGGAAATTGGTCTTTCGAATTTTGAATTCCTTCTGCATTCAATGCTGACGGCCTAGAGAATAAGCAGCATTGAATAATTTCCCCAACTGTCCCGTGGAAAAATGGCAAGCAATAATCTTGGAGAATATCCTAATCAATTCTCCTCTAACGGTTATATTCAGAGAATGTTAGAGCATTGATTACCCAGGAATTATTGCAGTAATAATGGGGACATGGCTGGAAATGACTTAGTCTGGAATCGTCGAACAGTTGACAAAAATCGTCGAACTGAGTCCACAGTTCGTCGAGCTGAGATGTTGTGTTCGTCGACCAGACGGCTTCTGTTCGTAGAGCTGAGTTCCATGATCGTCGAGCTGGAAACTGAACTGCTGTCTCTTCTGAACTTTGCCTATTCTGTGCTTCAAGTTCGTCGAGCTGAGATTATAACTTCATCAACTAAAGTTCAGTCTGGAATTAGAATAATTTCTAAATGAAAGTGTTGAAGTAAAGAGTCCAGATTTCGTCGACCAGAGAATAGAGTTCGTCGAGCTGAGAACTAAGTTCATCGACCAAAGTCTGATACTAAGGACTTAAAATATCTTGATGTTTTCTGAACTTCAAGTGTTATTATAGTGTCCAAGTTTTCATCGACCTAAGTACCAAGTTCGTCGAGCTTAGCTCAGAGAAGTTGCTCTGAGATCGTCGAGCTGAGCACGACTATCGTCGACCTGAGTTCGACGAACGTCGAACTCACTTTACAGAGTCTTGAATTCTTCTAAGTCTTGAGTCTCTGGCAGTTTTGTTGATAGCTGGTCCATATGATGTTGACTCTAAGGACTTGGCCAAGACTCTAGGACACGACTATGACCCTGGCTATATATTGCGGGTCATAAGATCCTAGGTTAGTGAAACTAGCCCAAATCAAACTAGGGATCCAACAATCTCCCGCTATTTGGGTGAGGTTACTAACCACAGACTCAGACTTAAACTGAAAATAAACAAAGCAGAAAAAGCATATATCTGACAAAGATAGATAACACATGCAGCAGATATATATATACATGCGCTTTATTCAGAAAATATAAAGCAGTTATAAATAATGCAAAAAGATAAAGAGAGTTCAAAATCACTTCTTCTGCTTCTTTTCCTTTGGCATTGCATCCTTGCTCTTGTCTCCTGGCTTTGTAAATATTATTTCTCTTTTAGGATCTGAAGCTTGCATAATGGTCATGGTCATGTCAGCAGCCCCTATAATCTTCAGAGATGTAGCTGTTAACCCCGAAATCGGCGATCCTTACCAAGCCAGCCAGCTCGCTCGTCACGGCCTGCCCCGGGTTCCTCCTGGAGGCCGTGATGCCATAGGGAGGGCGGACAGAATTCTCTATCCGCTCAGGCCGCGCGGCTTGCGCGGTCTCAGCGGTCTGAACGACCAGGCCGCGCACCTTCCCTTAGTCGGCAGGGTCCGCGGACTGCTTCCGCATTCCGCCTCTGCAGGCCATCCCTGTTTTTTCAGCTCAACTAAAAGGTTATCTCCGCGGGACTCTCTCTGCCGGACTCAACTACCTACCTGCCCTAGGCCGCCAGCCGGCTACCTGCCAAGACCATCAGCAACGTCCCGTTCAACGCAAGCTCCGCGGACTCGAAGTACGGTCGAGACTTCCAGTCTGCCTTCACCGCTGAACCCCAACAGCAACAGCCAGGCTCCATCTCCAACATAAGCGGACTCGACTTTGCAGCAGCCGCGGACTCGGCGGACTTGGCCGACTATCTATGCAGTCCGCCCTTTCCTTAGTCAGCACCAGCTTCTCGATAGCAGTACCAGTTTCCTCCTCAGTCTGCAGGCCTTTCACAGGCTCAGCCAGTAGTAGCAGACTTCTCCCTCAGTCCGCAGTCTTGGTGCGGACTCAGACAGTAGTGGCAGACTCCTTCCAGCCCGCCAGGCATCAGATCATCCAGAAGGCAGTACCAGTCCGCATAACCTCGTACGGACTCGCCGAACTCCGTGGGCACTCTCCTGCTCGCACCCCTTACAACTCGCTCAGTTCAGCAGCGGCAGACTCAGTGATTTCTCCTTCCAGTCTACCGCTTGTCCTCTAGCATCCTCCATCCCAGCAGTTGGTAGACAGTCCCAGCTCAGCAGTGACAGACTCCTCGAACCCGCATCACAGTCCGCCACTGAGTGTCCCATTTTGCCGATAGCAGCACCGACTTCAGTACCAAGTCCTAGTCCGCGCTGCCTATTGCGGACTCGGCAGACTCTGTCTCCTTCTCGCTCAAGTTACCGTCTGACCAGGGGTAACGTCACCTCAAACCGTTACCTCCTCGGGCCTATAAATAGCCCCCCATGTCTCTTATATTGGGGGATCACATCATCTCCAATGTGCTCATGCTCGAAGTCAGCCAGCAAGCCCTTCTTGTGCGGACTCTGCTTTTCAGTCCGCACCCCCCTCTGTGCCTTTAGCCGCGCGGCCTGCCGGCCTCTGGTTCTGCAGTCCGCACGATCTCCCGATTCCCTTAACCGCGAGGCCTGCCAGCTACGCTCTTCAGTCCGCGCAGCCTCCTCTGGCATTCTTCTTCCTTAGCTGTCAGCTTCCTTCTTGTACCCTTTACTGCTTTCCTGAAAAGGTGTATTAGTAAGTTGTAACTCTCGCTATTAATAAAAGGAAAGCCCAGCGCAAGAGTGGCATTTAATCCGCGGCGGGCGAAGTCTGCTGTCGCCGCTGCTAGCGGCCCCCTCTCTCTCCCTTCTTCCTAGCTCAGCTCAGCTCCCTCGGCAACCAATCTGTAAGCACAACCATCATAGTAACCGTCTGCTCGATAGCCCCTGATCAACCTCCTCCTCTCATTAGCCTTCCCGGCTGCTCTCATCACCCTCTCCTCTATCCCCGCAACTCCTTGACAAGCGTTTGCTCCACTCTCGAGAACTCAAAAGCTTCCTTCATTCCCCTTCCCCCGCAGCCTTTATCCCTTTCTCCACTCAGCTTGTGAGACCGAACATACACCCTCCGTATTAGCTGCCCGGTGCTGTTTTCGCGCATCAACAGTTAATACGAGACCTTCAGATCCGAACAGATGGTGAACAACGACAATTATCCATGTCAGATCGTCAACCAGCCGAGAGCTTTGCTCCAAGTGGTAGAGATGATCCTCTCTGGGAGCCTTTGAACAATCGCGTCATGAGAATGCTCAGCAGTTCCAAGCAATCAACCAAATGCTCGCTGCAATCACACAACGACTAGACTCTCAACCAGCGACAACTCCAGTTGCTTCAGCTGCTCCGATCAATCTTGCCCTGACATTGGATCCTCAGCAAGCATGTCCTCCAGCTTGCCTGCCGGTCTATCCTCCTTACACAACAACCTTCCCGAAAGGGCCATCGACTCCTCTGCGACCTCAAGATGAAGAATTTGTTGCTCGCCAAAACTTCTTCCAGGAAGCAGCCTGGGGAAGCCATGCTAGGTTTCTCAACTTTCAGGGAAGTCACCCTTACCCCGCAGCTCCTGCATTTGCTCCTCCTGCAATAACTTTTCCCTTTTACCCTCCAGCTCCTTTTGCAGCTGCAGCTTATGCACCTTTTTATCCTTATGTTGTAGGAGATCAGGAAGAGTCTTCGCCATTTGCAGAGAATGTTCGTCATGAACCAACTCCAGCAAATTTCAGAGAACCCCGGTTACCAATCTACACCGGAGAGACTGATCCAGTGAAGCATCTTCAAGCCTTCGAATCAGCCGTTGCTCTCAAAACCCTTTCAGATGCAACCAAGTGCAAGCTCCTTGTAACAACTTTTGATGGGCAAGTGAGGGACTGGTTCTATGGTCTTCTCCCTCACTCCATCGCTTCCTTCGCTGATCTGCGAAGGGAGTTCTTGCTCAGATTCTCTACCTCCACCAAGAGAAAGGGCGGTCCTGAAGTGCTCTTTGAGATCAAGCAATGAGAGAATGAAACTTGGTCTCAATTTGTTGATCGTTTCCAAAGAGAAATCTTGGACATCGAGATTGTCAGTCAAGAAATGTAACGAGTGGCCCTTATCCACGGTCTCCGTGAAGGGCCTCTCAAGTTGAAGCCAATGTCCGTGCACCAAGAACATACCAAGAGTTGATTGCCTTAGCCAACCCATACATCCGAGGCGAAAAAAGCAACCCAGGCTTCGTCTCCAAGCTCATATCATAGAAAGATCCTTTTCACAAACAGCCTCCGAGGTCTCCTCACAATGATTTCCCAACTCATTCAAGGAAAGGAAAAAGGTTTCAGCACCGTCGATACTCTTTCCTGAGCTGTGATCGTGCTCAAGATTCGTTGCTACCGCTAGCTTCTTCTCAAACAGCTACAGTCTGCCATCAGCGAGATGATGACTTGCATGAGTCCGAACTAGATGAAGCCGTGCTAGAAGTAAGACAGATCATGAAAGATAGGGCTAGCTACAAAAAGCCTTACTGACTAGCCGATCAAAGGTCTAGAGATTCAGAGCCTTACTGCGAATTCCACAAAGAGCCAGGTCACCTGACCGAGAACTGCCGAGCACTCCGCTAGCTTGTTGAAAGGATGCTCCGGCAGGGTAAGATGCGAGACCTCCTTTCCAAAGAAGATTGCCCTGATCCAGCAACCTCAAAGGGCAAAGAAATTGCAGATGCTCCTTGCTCCTCAAAAGGAGTCAACCTAGTCGAAGAACCCCCTCTCCTCATTGTTAATAAAACTGTTGAATGCTTCGATGCCGATGACGAGTGTGTGCTTGGAAGGCTATTCTAAGCCAGCAAAGGACTTCATAGTCCTCCAAATTCTCTCACAACCATAATGGGTTATCTTTACTCCTGCGTTTTCAAACATTCTCTTTACAAAACAATTCTTAGTGTTCATTTTTGCTTTTCAACAAAGCTTTTATCAGGGATCCCATACTGACATAGTTCCCTTCTTGTATTGCTTTCTCCTCTATTCTCTCTTCTCTGAGAGGTCACTAAGCCGCAGAGATTTCACCGAGTCTTGCTATAGGCCCCCTTGGGATTGGATTCTGGCATAAGACCATAGTGACCACATATCGCGGGGAGATTTCACATATGTGTGTAGTGGGGGCTATCCAACTCTCATGAGGAGGAATACTGGACTTTGGATCCTAGCCGGCATCTAACACAGAGTGCGTGCTAGGGAGGCCCCATGTGTTAGCTCTGTTGTGCTCTGTTAGGATACATCAGAGTTACGATGATCTTTGCTTGACAAGCAATGGTGACCAAGCGTAGCCTTGTCTCTTCGATCATCTCACGACTGTGATGGCCGAGCGTTCTCTAGTGCTCCCAATCCATACTTTCCCGGGATCCTCTACTGCACTGATCAATCCACAGACAAGCTATAGGCCTCTTGGCTCAACCAGTCTCATTGATCAGTGATGTAGTAACCCGAAGTATGTGATCAGTGCCTCTAGCGATCCTTCTCAGGATTTCCCTTGCTTTTCTCCTTTGTACCCTCCTATAGGATGCACGGCCAGCCCTCTTCGAGTAGAACTATACTCGGGATGATTTTCTCAGGCAAGCGATGCATAAGGACCACGGGTGATCTCTTGTGTTGGCATCCAGTCTTTCTTAGTCATCTCCGAGTATAGACCACTTTTTTGTCAACTGCCTTCTTTCACAGGTGAACAGGTTAATCCGACCTACCAAAAGGATTTTCAGCATTCACTTTGATTATGCTCATCTTATATACATTGCCTGCTCAAAGCTCTACCAGGATGTATCATGCATTTCCTCTACTATTTGGTCATATCGGCCTTATCTCATCAACAGTTAACACGTGCAAGCCTCCTCACAGGTACTTGCAAGCTATTTTCATGTTTTGTCTGCTCCTAACTCTTTTCTTGCAGAGACTATCAGACACTTGCAAGCCTTCTTCACAGGTACTTGCAAGCTATTTTCATGTTTTGTCTGCTCCTAACTTTTTTCTTGCAGAGACTAGCATAAACTTGCAAGCCTTCTCACAGGTACTTGCAAGCTTCTTTCGTATATTGTCTGCTTCTAACTTTTCTCTTTGTAGAGATCAACAGACACCTGCAAGACTCATCTAGGTACTTGTAGTTTAATTCATTATTCTATGTCTGCTGCTCACTCTTTTCTTAGCAGTGGTTAGCAGACACCTGCAAGTCATATCCAGGTACTTGTAGCATATTTTTTGTATACAATACATGCTCCTAACTCTCTTCTTGCAGAGATCAGCAGACCCCTGTAAGTTTCTTCACAGGTACTTGCAAGCTACTAACATATACCATGTTTGTTCCTAACTCTCATTTTGCAGAGATCATCCGATACTTGTGAGTTTCTTCACAGTTACTTGCAAGTTACTTTCATATATTGTGCATACCTTTAACTCTTCTTTTGCAGAAACCAGCAAAGACTTACAAGTTCGTTCCAGGTACCTGCAGCTCATTTTCCTTCTTGTATACTCTTCATCCTTCCTTTTTTGCAGAGGATAACAGGTGCTTGCAAGCCTCCGTCAGGTACTTCCAAGTTATTATGCTTTTATGTTTTCCTCTCACTTTCATTTTATAGAACTTAGTGGAAGACACATCTTCTTCATTTTGCAAAAGCAAACTCAGGTACACACACGATGTACCACCCATACGTACCTACACTAACTTTCCTCTTGCAAAATAATAGACAGGAAGCACCAAACTCCTAAGGAGAGGCTTCAGGTTCTATCTTTCCTTGCCTCATTCTCTTTCCGTTGGGGCAGATCATGATTTTTGTGGGTCTCCAACTTTTTCAAAGTTCTATTCGGAACTTAAAAAGTGCAGGCATTATGTTAACCCCGAAATCGGTGATCCTTCCCAAGCCAGCCAGCTCGCTCGTCAGAGCCAGCCCCGGGTTCCTCCTTGACACCGTGATGCCCTAGGGAGGGCGGATAGAATTCTCTGTCCGCTCAGTCCGCACGGCTTGCACGGTCTCAGTGGTCTGAACGACCAAGCCGCGCGCCTTCTCTTGGTCGGCTGGGTCCGCGGACTGCTTCCGCAGTCCGCCTCTGTAGGCCGTCCCCGTTTTTCAGCTCAACCGCAAGGTTATGTCCGCAGGACTCTCTGCCGAACTCAACTACCTACCTGCCCTAGGCTGCCAGCCAGCTACCCGCTAAGACCAGCAGAAACGTCCCGTTCATCGCGAGCTCCGCGGACTCGAAGTACGGTCGAAACTTCCAGTCCGCCTTCACCGCTGCACCCCAACAACAACAGCCAGGCTCCATCTCCAACATAAGCGGACTCGACTTTGCAGCAGCCGCGGACTTGGCGGACTTGGCAGACTCTCTATGACGTCCGCCCTTTCCTTAGTCAGCACCAACTTCTCGGCTGCAGTACCAGTTTCCTCCTCAGTCTGCAGGCCTTTCACAGGCTCAGCCAGTAGTAGCAGACTTCTCCCTCAGTCCACAGTCTTGTTGCGGGCTCAAACAGTAGTGGCAGACTCCTTCCAGCCCGCCAGGCATTAGATCATCCAGAAGGCAGTACCAGTCCGCATAACCTCGTGCGGACTCGCCGGACTCCGCGGGCTCTCTCCTGCTCGCACCCCTTACAGCTCGCTTAGTTCAGCAGCGGCAGACTCAGCGATTTCTCCTTGTAGTCCGCCGCTTGTCCTCCAGCATTCCCCACCCCAGCAGTTGGCGGACATTCCCAGCTCAGTAGTGACGGACTCCTCGAACCCGCATCTCAATCCGCCACTGAGTCTCCCATTTTGCCGACAGCAGCACCGGATTCAGTACCAAGTCCAAGTCTGCACGGCCTATTGCGGACTCGGCAGACTCTATCTCCTTCTCGCTGAAGTTACCGTCTCACCAGGGGTAACGTCACCGCAAGCCGTTACCTCCTCGGGAATATAAATAGCGCCCCATGCCTCACAAATGAGGGGGATCGCATCATATCCAAGGTGCTCACGCTCGAAGTCAGCCAACAAGCCCTTCTCCTGCGGACTCCACTTTTCAGTCCGCACAACCTCTGCGCCTTTAGCCGCGCGTCCTGCCGGCCTCTGGTTCTATAGTTCGCGCGATCTCCCGATTCCCTTAATCGTGCGGCCGGCCAGCTACGCTGTTCAGTCCGCATGGCCTCCTCTGGCATTCTTCTTCCTTAGCCTCCAGCAACCTTCTTGTACCCTTTACTGCTTTCCTGAAAAGGACTATTAGCAAGTTGTAACTCTAGCTATTAATAAAAGGAAAGCCCGTCGCAAGAGTGGCATTTAAACCGCAGCGGGCGAAGTCTGCTGTCACCGCTGCTAGCGGCCCCTCTCTCTCCCTTCTTCCTAGCTCAGCTCAGCTCCCTCGACAACCAACCTGTAAGCACAACCATCATAGTAACCGTCTGCTTGACATCCCCTGATCAACCTCCTCCTCTCATCAGCCTTCCTGGCTGCTCTCAGCACCCTCTCCTCTATCCCCGCAACTCCTTGACAAGCGTTTGCTCCACTCACGAGCACTCAGAAGATTCCTTCATTCCCCTTCCCCCGTAGCCTTTATCCCTTTCTCCACTCAGCTTGTGAGACTGAACACACCCCCTCGGTGTTAGCTGCCCGGTGCCATTTTCGCGCATCAACAGTAGCCATGTGGACAACTGCTTCTGGGTGCAACTTCATGTAGTCATCTACATTAAAGAACTTGTTTGCCTTCTCAAATCCTTTGAGTTCCTCTTTCCTGTACTTTGACATTTTTGAGTATTCAGAAGGATCCTTTCCCTCAGCTTTGTCTTTGTTGATCATAGAAAGGCCAACCAGTTCCTAGAACCTGGCCATTCTAGCAATGTTAGCTGTCTCAGGATCTTCAAAAGGAACAGGAGGAGAAGATGGTCTTTTGGAGAATATAATAAGGAGTGTCATTGTTTGGATTATGCTTAGGAGCAGGAGGAGAAGGGGCTTTTCTTTTCTTTGATACTAACTTCCTATTAGGTTCATCATCTGAGTCATCTTCCTCATCCTCATCATCATCATTATCATTATCTGATCCCTGAGGGTTATAGTATAGGTCATTGAGTGCTTTCAGAACCTCAGCAGAAATGATTGGCTTTTCAGGAACTTGAGAAGAAACTTCAACAGGAGCAGGAGAAGAAGCCATAGGAGAGACTGGAGAACTGGTTCTGCCAGTGCTTTCAGCAGCTGCCTTACTTTATTCTTCTATATTAGCCAAAATCAAATCATCCAAATTTGGAAATGGAGAGTCATCCATGACATAACTAGGAGCAAAAGAAATTGCTGAAGGAGCTGGAATAACTATGGGCTCAGGAACAGCAACAGAGAAAAATCTCTTTTTATATTTCCTGGGAAAATTGGTCTTTCGAATTTTGAATTCCTTCTGCATTCAATGCTGACGGCCTAGAGAATAAGAAGCATTGAATAATTTCCCCAACTGTCCCGTGGAAAAATGGCAAGCAATAATCCTGGAGAATATCCTAATCAATGCTCCTCTAACGGTTATATTCAGAGAATGTTAGAGCATTGATTACCCAGGAATTATTGCAGTAATAATAGGGATAGGGCTGGAAATGACTTAGTCTGGAATCGTCTAACTGAGTCCACAGTTCGTCGAGCTGAGATGTTGTGTTCATCGACCAGACGGCTTTTGTTCGTAGAGCTGAGTTCCATGATCATCGAGCTGGAAACTGAACTGCTGTCTCTTCTGAACTTTGCCTATTATGTGCTTCAAGTTCGTCGAGCTGAGATTATAACTTCGTCGACTAAAGTTCAGTCTGGACTTAGAATAATTTTTGAATGAAAGTGTTGAAGAAAAGAGTCTAGAATTCGTCGACCAGAGAATAGAGTTCGTCGAGCTGAGAACTAAGTTCGTTGACCAAAGTCTGATACTAAGGACTTAGAATATCTTGATGTTTTCTAAACTTGAAGTGTTGTTGTAGTGTCCAAGTTTTCGTCGACCTGAGTACCAAGTTCGTTGAGCTCAGCTCAGAGAAGATGCTCTGAGATCGTCGAGCTGAGAACGACTACCGTCGACCTGAGTTCGACGAACGTCGAACTCACTTTACAAAGTCTGGAATTCTTCTAAGTCTTGAGTCTCTGGCAGTCTTGTTGATAGCTGGTGCATGTGATGTTGACTTTAAGGACTTAGCCTAGACTCTAGGACACGACTATGACCCTTGTTATACATTGTGGGTCAGAAGATACTAAGTTAGTGAACCTAGCCCAAATCAAACTAGGGATCCAACACAAATCTTTGCTCTAGACTACAGAATGAAAAGTAACTAAAGATAAAATGCAAAAGGTCAGATCATGGGGGAAAATTTGAGAATAAAAACTTCACAAACTTCTATAATAATCTAGGAATTAATCACAAATTCTCTGCCCCATGCACTATATAACAGAACGGGGTAGTAGAAAGAACTGTACACTTGAAGAACTAGCACACATAATGCTTGTAAAAATCGTCGAGTGCCGTTGAGACCACTCAATGCACTCGACGCTTCATCAATAGGCGTCGAGTTCACTCAATGCCTATAGAATCCAAAATAATTCTAATTTAAAATTCGTCGAGTGGCATTGGGACTATTCAACGTACTCGATACATCGTTGAATGGCGTCAAGTTCACTCAATGACTATAGCATCCAGAATAATTCTAAGCTAAAACTCTTCGAGTACCATTGAGACCACTTAAATCACTCGACACTTTGTCAAATGGCGTGGAGTTCACTCAATGCCTATAACATCTAGCATAATTCTAAGTTAAAATTCGTCAAGTGGCATTGAGACTACTCAGATCACTCTATGCTTTGTCGAGTCCAGAATTATTCTAAGTCATATTTTCTCTATTTGTCGAGTATCACTCGACGCCTGTTACCAGTGCACCCCGAGCTTGAGTTAGCTTTCTTAACTCAAAACGAGCGTGATGGGTCTAACACGAAATGGTACGTTACATAAGGAGGCGAGATAAAGGAGATGATAGCATAATCTAGCTCACTGCTAGATAGGTGGATGAGGAAAGTGGATGTACCATATATTGGGTAACCAGTATAAATTTTGGTGTCCTGTTGCATCTCTTGAAATCTAACATTAAAATCTAACAAAAAACTCAACTGAAAGATAATAGTTGTCAACCTAAATCACCTAAAGGGGGGGTGAATAGGTGATTTGTGCGTCTTTTGCGGAATAAAAAAATCTCAGAACAAAGCACAGATCTATCTACCAAATTATCACAGACGAGACTAGATTTATAGTGTTTCCCCGATCTTGGGTACATCCACTTTCCCTCACCGATCTAGCAATATACTAGACTCGGCTACTCCACTGTATCGGATTGAAAATCAATCCTACCCTCGGAACAAAGTTCCTACAATCTCAATCCAACCAACTGGATCTACAACTCGGAAGGCAAAACTTCCTACAAACTCGGAGTTGAAAACTCCTACACTCGGAGAAAACTTCTCCTACATGAATGAAAAATTGTTTTAGAAAATACAAACAATGATTTCTCTGTCAGATCTGCAAGCAAGCAACCAGGATCTTCTTCTTGTAAGCTTTGTGACACTGTCAGAAAGATGAAGAAAATCTCGGCAACAGATCTGGAATCTTCTTTGTCTTACATGATCTGGAAGAGGATGAGCAGTTGAGAAACGATCTCGATTTGTAAACCTTCTTCAGTCTGATTCCTCTGAAAATCGAAACCCTTACCGGAGAAAAACAGCGGCGGCGGAGTCTTTCTTTCCGTGAAGAGAGAGAGAGGAAACAACTACTTGGAGAGAGAAACGGCTGCAGAAAAATCTCAATAATTTTTGATCTTGAAAGCTTGTTATTCTTGTTAGGGTTTGTCGATAAGACAGGACCTTATATAAGAATACTAATAATGGTCATAATTGGTTTTAATGATGTACACGTGGACTATTCATGTCACGGAATTTGAAAATCTGTCAAATCTGGACTTAGAGAAATATCAGAGAAAAGGAAGTGATATAGACGAGTGAAGAAATGACTACTAGAGTAGGTATAACACTACTTGAGTGGATAGAGGAAACTAACTCGAGTATATAACTCAGGACTACTTGAGTAGGTTGAAGACAACTACTCGAGTACATATAATCAACTACTCGAGTACTTAGAAGATCTACTCGAGTATACATAAAAGTTTCACGGGAAGTGGAGTTGAACTACTCGAGTACAAGTTGTACTACTCGAGTAGGTGAGAAAAACTACTCGAGTGGTTTGACGAACTACTCGAGTGATAGGACTTAGAGAAATTTCTGAATACTGGAAAATGAGCTACTCGAGTAGTCAGACTGAACTACTCGAGAGTATATAGTATACTCGAGTATATAAAAAGACTTACTCGAGTAAATGACTTTTTAGGAGAAGAAATTTAGTTTACTCGAGTATGAAGCTTGAACTACTCGAATAGTAGGTGAACTACTCGAGTATATAACTTATACTGCTCGAGTATATAGAAAATTTACTCTTAAGATAGAAAACAGATATACATGAGTCAACACTTTGGGTCATACAATGAGGGATTACATTGCATGGTCCTGTGTTTGGTGACCCATTGTAGACTGACATTGGTCTACACTTCCCATTGGAATCCTGCAACCACATAACTCAACCAAAGCATCAAGTATAACCTAATTCATCTTAGTTCAAGGGTGACTTCATCAAATCTGGGTTCATATGGATACAATGCCCAACATCAACCAAAGGTAATAGAGTTCAGAAGGACTTGAAAATTGTTTCACCCCCTCTAGGTGTGTAGCTACTCTTGAACAAAGACTTTCAAGTGGTATCAGAGTGAGGTTTTTCAAAAAGGACTTAACTGTCTAAACAAATCTCCATGAGTAGCACAAGATTATCTCTATGGGATCAGGTGAGAACCATAAGGAGTTGAGCTCAATGAAGCTTCTTATTTATAAAAAAGAGAACTTTGGGATTTAGAAAAAAAAGGTGAGGTTATTTATGGAAGCCTCAAAACTAAGGATATTCATAACAGTTCAAGAGGGACGCTGCATTCTCATGAAGGTCTCTACTAAAGATGCAAATGTCTAGACTACAAAGGAATACACTTAGATTACCAAGGATGAAACCATTCTTTAAACCATGGACAAAAGGGATCAAAATATCATTGTCAGTTCGATAAATGACTCCACATTCCAGAACTTGATCCACTATAGAACTACTAAAAATATGTGGGATTATCTTATAGTATATATGAAAGGGACAGAGGATGTGAGGTATGACAGGAAATCCCTCCTGAATCAGCAGTATGAGGCCTTTAAGCAAGGCAAGAAAGATTCCATAGCTGAATGCTATGAAAAGTTCTTCATGATAGTGAATAGTCTGATCACTTATGGAAGACAATTCACAAACTATGAACTGAATGATATGTTCTTGAGATCTCTTAATAAGGAATGGTATATCAAGATCTGTATCATTAAAGAGGTTGGCAACTTGGCCAACATAATGCCCCAAAACTTATTTAGGAAGTTGTTGTCACATGAGAGGCAACTGAACTCCAGAAGGGCAGAAGAAGATGCTGCCAGGACTCTCAAAAAAGAGAAGACAGTGGCCTTTAGAGTTAAACTCATAAGATGGAGTATGGAAAAGATTCCCTCTCCACCAAGGAAAGTTATAGAATCTGAGTGCTCATACCCCAGCTCCTTAGGACTTGAGCTGTCAGATGGAGATCTCACCTTATTCTCCAAACAGTTCAAGAAAATGTTGAGCAAAAGAAGAAATGGAGGAATAAGGGCCCTTCAAGCTCCACCTCAAGAAAACCTTATTCTAGCATGGAGAAGTCTAGAAAAGACCCCTCTGGGGAAAGGTATGACTCTAAGCAGAACAAACATACTAAGACTAATGTTGTTTGCTACTTTTGCAACATGTGTGTACATGTCATTGCTGACAGTCCAATTAAGAGGAAGGAGCACAATAAGTCTAAAGACAAAAGCACTACAAGGACAAGAAGGCTGAAAAGAGCTTCTTTGGCCAAGAATGAAATCAACCTTCCAAATAGTGATTCTGAGTCTTCAGAATCAGAGGAAGAAGAGGCCTACATTGGTCTCATATCTATTAAAGTAGAGGCTGATCATCCAGCTGCCTCATCTAGTATAAGAGCCTTATTGTCCTCTGTTGACAGTGGCTTTGAAGATGATGATGAGTACATTCTCATGTCCATAACTGAAGACAATTAGGACAATTCTGTTCCTTATGAGGTATACTCTATCCCTAACTCTCCCGCTATCTATGAGTCTGGCTCATACTATGAAGCATCCACTTCCTCTAGTTGGGATGTTGGATCAGAATCTGATGATGATGTCAATTAATGTTTTTACAAGTATGGAGCTATTTTGGAGGCTCTGAAGAATAGCAAGAGGCTTGTCAAGAGACAAACTGAGGAGATTGCCTCTCTTCAGCAAGCTTCTTCCCTACTGTCTGAGTCAGCACCATTGCTAGCCCAGATGAGGAGGTAAGTTAGTCAGTTGAAGACAATCTAAGTTATCCAAATTGGCACCATTAGCCAGAAGAACAATATAATCATGGATCATGAAGAGAAGCTCCTTAAGGAGAGGAAGCTTGGATTGAATTTTCTAAGCCCAAAACAATTTTGCCATTGATTGACACTTTCACCTCTCAAAATGATAAGAGAGGTTTGGGGTTCAAGTGGAACTCTAGAGCTGCCCATTCTAAAGGGAAAGAAAAGGCTCCTATTGTGCCTCAAGCCACCTTTCAAAAGGTAATCCTCCCTTCCAACATGTATGAGCATGACAACATGTATGGTCACTAAAAGAATGGTAATTCCTCTTTTAAGAATACAAGGGTATCTTATAATGGAAGTAAAAAGGGCATGGGATTTAGTGCACTGAAGGCTCCCCACGAGGAAATCCAAATGGCCCATTATGGACCATTTGTGTTTCGTTCTCCAGCCCCAACTCTCAAGGATAAGGGTGTAGCACCTTACCATCTTGCATCAAAACACAACTAAGTTCGATTTGTGATGCATCCACATACACAACATACTCTACTCCTTCAGTAGGTAAGGTTAAAACTACTGTAGTACATAATCTCTTCTTCAACCCTTGGAAGGCTTCTTCACACATATCACTCCAAATGAATGTAGTATTCTTCTGAGTAAGTCTAGTTAAATGGGCTGACAACACTGAAAATCCTTCCACGAATCTTCTATAATAGCTGGCCAGGCCTAAGAAGCTCCTAATCTCTTTGGGTGTAAAAGTTCTGTCCTATTCCATCACAGCAGAAATCTTGGTCGGGTCCACAGAAATACCGTCCTGGCTTAGAACATGACCCAGAAAGGACACCTGAGGTAGCCAGAACTCACACTTGCTCAACTTTGCATATAACTTATGCTCCCTCAGGGTCGATAAAACCAAACGCAAATGCTGAGCATGCTCCTCAACATTGCGGGAATACACCAAGACATCATCTATGAACACTAACAAATCGGTCCAAGAAGTCCTTAAACACCATATTCATCAAATCCATGAAACCAGATGGTGCATTGGTCAAACCAAAAGACAACCAAAAACTCATAATGTCCATGCCGTGAAGAAAAAGTGGTTTTTGGAATATCTGCTTCACGAATTCTCAACTGGTGGTAGCCTGAATGAATATCGATCTTTGAAAATACTGAACTACCACACAACTGATCGAGCAGATCATCGATCCTTGGAAATGGATATTTATTTTTAATGGTCACCTTGTTCAATTCTTTATAATCGATGCAAAGTCTCATCGATCCATCTTTCTACTTTACGAACAAAATAAGAGCACCCCACGGAGAAGAACTTGGTATAATAAAACCACACCTCAGCAACTCATCGAGATGAGTACGCAACTCATCCAACTCACGCGGAGCCATATGGTACGGTGCTTTGGTAATAGGACGAGTACCTGGCTCGAGGTATATCACAAACTCTATCTCCCTCACCGAAGGAACTCCTGGAAGACAGTCAGGAAAAAACATCTAGAAACTCCCGCACCACTGTGATATCCTCAAGACGTGGCATAACAAAAGTTATTTCCAGAGCAGAAATAGAAACCAAAAATGCCTCGCAACCAGACACTATAGCACGACAAGCACGTACGCATAAATGATAGGGGAAACCTATCCTGAAATCCATAGACGCTCGTACGTTGGCCATTATGCATCCTGAAGTCTAGTCGCTTTGCCTTGCACTGGATGACCGCATCATACCTGGACAGCCAGTCCATGCCCAATATATAACACCCCGAAACTCAAAAGAGCGACGGGAGGCATTTTGAGCCAAGTTTGGAATTTGGCAGGGGGCACACTGCCTGGGACACGGGCATGTCCCAGGGCGTGTTGTGTTTGGGTCGACGATTTGGTCGAGAGGTCGACGAATTTTGGAGTCGACGATCATCGAGCAGTGAACACGACCTGAGACACGGTCGTGCCGCAGGGCATGTCGAGCTCGTGTCGATGATCTGCCCACGAAGTTGACATTTTCTCTCGACGATGTGTCGATACAGGGAACACGGCCTAAGACACGGGCATGTTCATGGCCGTGTCGGGTGGTCGACGAACTGTGCTCGATGAAGTGTCGAGACAGTGAACACGGCCTGGAGCCCAAGCGTGTTCGGGTTTGACACGGGCATGTCAAATAGGACACGGGCGTGTCCAAGACCCGTGTGAGTCTCGGGTTGGTGTTGGTCCTGTGTTGATGGAGGAACATGCCCGGGAACACGGGCGTGTACTGGCTGATACGGGCGTGTCAGGGCGAACATGGGCGTGTCGGTTGCCCGTGTGTTTTTCGAGATGCGTAAATTTCGACGGCGGATGGGGAGCACGACCCTGGACATAGGCGTGTCACTGGCCATGTTCGGCCTAGGTTTTGCATTTCAGCTACGGATCATGGCCGTTCATTTACTTATTTTGGGATCCGACAGCTGGGGGTTGTTCCTAATGGGATATACCCGGGAATAGGGTTTTAAATCCCTCACTTCTTTCAATTAGACTCATTCTGAAAGTCTAGAGAGAGGGGAGAGCAAGGAATATGAAAGGAGGATAGATCCAGTTATCGGCGGAGTTTCAGAGCTCCAAATCGCGAGCCGACTTCGGATCTATGGAGGCAAGGAGATTGCGGTGCTTTCCATCCACATATATTTCCATGGCGCCAAGGAAAAATGCTAGGGTAACGATTCTCTACTTGAGCATGTGAAGCTCTCTTTTCCTTTGTATAGGAAGCTCGCTCTCGCGAGTTTGCGATGAGTTGAGGCGTTCCTTCGGGTAGATATGAATAGTCCCTGTTGAGTACATATAGAGTCCGTAATCGAGAACGGATATAGGCATGATATGTGAAGCCTACCCGGACAAGTTGGTCTGGATCGGTGATGTTGCATTACATGAATTTCTGGAGAAGACTCCGTGTGAATGTGGGTTTTTTGGTTTTTCTATGCAGTAGATTGCAGCAGGGAGCCTTGGGGATTAACTCCAAGGTGCACCCGAAAAACTGGGCAGATGTGTGATTCTGCCAACATGGTGGCCTGGGAGCCAACTTGTACATGACTGGGTCGTGTAAAGTGTGTAATCGGATTGGGACTCGGGAATGTTTGACCCGCACATATGGCTTAAATTATCGTTGCGATGTGAGTACGGGTTAGGCGGAACCGTACCCGCTCTATGTCGTTCGGTTGGATCCGTTGCCAACGATGGAGGGTCTTAGGCGGTCTATGGCTTAAAATGACGTGACCAATGCCGGAAAGACTAAATGCTCACGAGATCGGCCGTCTAAGTGGCGGTGGTGAGACCGAGATGTCTATGGCTTAAACTGACGTGACATTGACCGGTTCACCGATAATGTTCCCTGAGTGCACGAGGTGTGTGGCCGTGAGTCCCTACGTCTGTATTGTTATGTTGTTACACTATATTGCTGGTTTATGCTAACAAAGTGCAGGGAAGGAGCATCACCGCCCCGAGTTGAGGGCGGGATCATTATAATATGGTCTGCATAGCTGACCGTTGCATTTGTTTGCCACCGTGCGGTGCATTATTGCTTGCAGGTGCTGCGGAGCCGAGTGCTAAATAGCGGGCTAAAGCCCAATTTGCTGAGCCGGCCCTCAAAGGCCTAAATTGAGTGTTTACTAGCTTTATTCATGTGTGACCAGCCTGCGTGCCGAGGTTTGGAAAACATGTTATTTGAGTAAACAAATGTATGGACTTAAGGCCATTGTACGTGTGTATTGTACTTCATTCCTATTGGGTTTTTGAGTTGTTGACATTCATGTTTGGTTGGGTTCTTTATTCTGGTAACTTTAAATTGCTTCCGCTAGAATGACTCTATGTAGGATGTTGGATATTAGTTGGATGGTTTCCATTGAGTAACTGTCCGGTCTGTCTGTGGTATATGGCGTTGGGCCCCGGCCAGACCTACTGCTATATGCTATACGACGGATATGGGGTATTACAATTTGGTATTAGACTCCTAGTTTCGGTCGGGCTTAACCTGAATTCGTGGATGAATTTTGTTTAAGAGGTGGTGAACACATGTGTGTGCGTCATCGTTATAACATCAGAATAACCCATGAATGTCCACTTAGGAATGAAAATACACGTGTTTAAGGAACCTGCGTGTTCCTATAATTGCTTTTTGTAATTTTATATGGTCGCTTAACGGTGTTTTGTACAACTATAGGTGACTAGAAGCGGTGCTGGGCCGTCAGAATGCCGAGTTTCTGAGGCTAGTAGTGCACCAAACGATGCTCCCGCAACACCTCCCTCGGCTGAAACCGTACGATTGGTTATCGAAGTAGTGGTTGCCATGATCAATGCACAACCTGCACGACAAATGCAGCAGCTTGCTCCTGCGATGGAGCAGGAACTGCTGCATAGGGTTGAACCGAGAAGAGTGGAACAGGTAGTAGTGGAGCCTTTGGTGCCAAGGCGAGCAATTGAAAGGCAGCTGAAGCACGTTATGAGCTTTAATCCTCCTGTGTTCTCCGGGTTGGGAACCCCATCTCAAGCTGAAGATTGGCTCTCCCGAGTGAAGAGAGTCCTGACAGCTACTGAGACGGAGGAGTGGCAGATGACCACTATAGCTACGTTCCTTCTAGACGGTGATGCTAGGTTGTGGTGTTTTGGCTTGGAGCTACAACACTTGAGGGGTAGGAAAATTACGGACGTCTCGATGGAGGAGTTCTCGAGAGTATTCTTGGCAAGGTACCTCCCTTCGGCTCAGAGGATGTCTTTGGAGAATGAGTTCCAAAGGTTGGTGCATGGCGAGAGTAGCGTGGATGAGTATCTCCGCTAGTTTACTCGGTTGGGTCGGTATGATAGCTCTACAATCGTGGATGAGGAGCGTAAGACCAACCGTTTCTACGAAGGTCTAAGAGATGACTTAAGGCTACTACTCTCGGGGCCGATGACGCAGGACTTCTTGACCATGGTCAACATGGCCCGCTCTTTGGAAAAGGATATGAAGAATGTAAAAGCAAAGAAAAGCTTTGGTGATAAGAAGTCTAAGTTCAAGGTGCCGACTACCTCAAAGTCTTGGTACCGTAAGTTCTTTAAGAAGGCTAGGACTTCGGGTCCAGCTCCTTCTTCCGGTTCTTCTGGGGCGACTACGGGTCGGACCCGGGTGCATGTTTTACTTGTGGAAAGCCGGGGCACTTTGCCCGCGACTGCTGGAGCGGACGTCCCAACTCCGAGAGGAAGCCGGGAGAAACTTATGAAGAGAAGGGAAAGGCGGTGGAGTCAACCGCGTCCCATTATGCTCCGGCTCAACCAAGATTTTATAATCTTGGCCAACAGGAGGACATTAAACAAGCGGATGTGGTGACAGGTATGGTTTAAATTTATAGCAAGTCAAATTATTTTATACTTGTTATGTGCGTGTTACGTTACCAATGCTTGTTGGAACCAGCTTTCTGATCCCTCCTAAAGTTCGAAACAGGATGCAGCCCGCACGTACTCCCCCTGAGCTACTGCCCTGATAAGAGTCAGAGACCTAAAAAACAGACCGAGGGGTCTCAGCTCGGAGGTCCCACCTCTTTCCCGGAAGAACTAAAGATCTTCCCCTCCCTAGCCAATGCTGAGCTAGCTTCCTGTGAGGAAACATAGTTGAAAGGTTCAACAACCATCCCAGGCACCTTATCGGTCTATTTATAGGCCTCTGAATCAGATCTGCAAATAACACTTCTGAATCATCCTGAAAATACCAAAACACACTGGGCTGGGTCTTCCAACAGCCATACTCCGCGGTTCTGGAGAGTTATACGCAGACCTATAGGGGTAGAAGTGTAAAATTACCTGGGGCACAAAGGTAAAATCCCCCTTTGGGGGTAAAATGGTAAAGGCATCTTTTCTCCCATGCGGCGAGTGGGGAAGGCCCTGCCGGGCGAGACGATCGCCCTGTCCGTCTCCCCCCCCCCATCTCGGCCTGTGGGCTCTCTCGCCTCCTAGAATGATCTCGCCCACTAGGAGGTCTCGCCCACTTCAGAGGATCCCCCATCTCGCCTCCTGCAGGTGGGCATCCTATCATCTCTCCAGTCTACTCTTCTCGCTCGTTGGACCACCTCTCGTGAGCCCAAGGTTGTACACAATCCCCGCTCTTTTCGAGGTTGCTCTAACCTCGGAAAGATAAGTCCAACCGCGGCTCGCGATGCTAGGATTCACTCATGAGAATCTTTGGTGCCCCCCCCCATGGGGCCTATAAATATGAGATCCCAGCCTTCATTAGGTCCCTTTTGTCTTCCTTCATTTCCTCCTCCTTCAGAATGTTTCACAGCCAGAGCTTTCGTGAGCACCTCGCGATGGTGCGAAGGCGAAATAAAACCAACATGGATGCCTTATTCCCGGACCTGGGGCGTATTCCTCCCTCGGCCCCTCCGTCCTCTCGCCTAAAAAGGATGAAGGCCGCCTGCCCTCCCCTCGCAGCGGGCGCGGCCTCCTCTGCCCCTTCAACGGACAATCCTTTCGCCTCTCATAGAGAGAAACGGGAAATTTCTCATTCTTCTCTCTCTTCTTTCGACCCGCCTATTGAACACGCTTTTCTAGGGAAGCTTTGTTGATTCCCTGATGCCCGCAAATCCTCCTGATAATATTGACCAAGCTCATCAGCGCCCCGACTCGCCTGAGGCATCCACCCCACCCCTCTCGTGGAAAGAAAACCTCTCGCGGGTTGTGGGGAACCCTCGCATTCCAAGTAGGAACTTACCCTTCTCGCTTTTCCTCCCACTCACCTTCCTTTATCCAACCCATGCGAGCTCATCCTTGTTTATGATTTCTCGCTCCCTGTGCAGGCATCCAATTTGATTCCGATACTGAAGATGCTCCCGCGTCTCCCCCCTCTCGCCTCTTCCTCATCCTGGCGAGATCGAGGACTACTTGGGTGATCCCATGGATACCCTGGAGTTGAAGCGGAGGACGGCTAGGATGTTCTGCAAATACACACATATAATCCGTGAGATGGAGCTGGAGAAGCAGCCCTCCGACCGGCGCATGGACTGGCTAGAAACAGAGTGTCACCGCTTTTCTGCCGAGATGGAAGCTGATGGTGCACTGGACGGGACAGACCCCCAAGCCATCTTGAACGAGACGGACGAACATTTCCGTCTCGCGCGCCGTGGCGTGGTCGGTGCTCGCGCCTTTCATCTTCCCGGCCGCCCTCCATTCGCGGGTGGTCAAGATGGCCGCTGGAAATGGGTGCGGAACTAAGTTGTCGCGGTCCCGTCTCGCCTTCTCCAGGCCCTCCTATATTATCATTGCCAATTTAATTATGTTTAATTATTGATGCGTTGTATAAAACTTTTTTAGGCGGGATGCCCCCTTCCACGGGATGAACTTTTTTATCCTTATGGCACTGTGCTGGTCATATCATGCTGTTTTTTCATCATTACCATGATTAGCTCCTTTTTTAATTAGTTGGTTTATAATTATGGCTTTTACCTCGAAAGAACCGCTGCGGCGCCTCCGCCTCTTGGGTTCTAGAGAGAGAGAGAGAGAGAGAGAGAGAGAGAGAGACGAAGCGTCGGGTGCCTCTTCATTTCCCGCCGCTTGATTTTCCCGCTCAATCTCCTCTCTCCCTCATTCCTTATAAATACCTTAAATCCAGATACACCCCTACTTCTGTTATTCTTGGCCGCCCTTTTGGTTGGAGCTTCCGCCTACCTCTCCTCTTCTGCACTCATCTCGCGTCCCGCTCTCCTAAGTTGTTCTCTTCCCCTTTGCTGCCTTTTCGCCTGGTATGGGAAAGAAGAAGGTGGAAGAAGGTGAGGGCCGCAGCCACTGCGGAAAGCGGTTTATGGACCACGACTTTCCTCTCGGCAGGCTGCCAGAGGAAGAATATGCTCGCTTCGCCAGCGAGTACCTCGCTGATGGTTACTTATCTCGCCCGCCCAAAGTTGGCGAATGCATCAACACTTTCTACCCCAACGAACTGGCCTTCCCCATCTCGCACTTCGAGGTGGGGCTGCAGCTTCCCCTTTGGTCGGAGGTCAAGTTAGTTCTTAAGTACTTCGGGGTCGTTCCTGCCCAATTTAACCCTAATGCCATCTCCATGCTGATCGCTTTCGCCTGCTACCTGCGGCGAGAGCGCATCGAATTTAGCTTGACCGCCTTTCGCAAGCTGTTTGTCTACCACGCAAAAGATGACGGTGTCTCTTACTTCATAGGCCAAGGCCTAAAGGTGTGCGAGACACCGAATAAAAAACACCACTGGCTGACCCGCTTCGTCTTCGTTCGCGGGGATTTGGGAGGCATTCCTCTCGCCCCGGTGTCTCCTGCCGAATGCTACTATGAAACCCCCAAGGTTGGGGGTGCCGAGAAGGATCTTTGCGACTTCTTCATAAGGAAGAAATTCGAGGTTAACTACCTCAAGCGAGACCTCGACTCGCTTCCAGCCGTCTTCCCTGGTGAAGGTATACTCCTGTCCCCCCCCCTTAGCCTTGTAAATTTTGGTTCTCTACTGACTGTTATTTCGCCTAGGAGAGAGAACCATCCCTATTCATCCCCCTTACTGGGGTAAGCTGGCTCTCGCCTTAGTGAGTATGGAGGCAGAGGCCGCGAAGGACACGCTGACCCCCACCCCAAAGAAGAGGCCCAGGGACAAGGGCACTTCTCGGCACAGACCAAAGAAGAAGGTGAAGAAATCCATGTCTTTCAAAAAGGAGAAAAGGTCTGCCAAAGAAATGAAAGAGCCATCGGGATCCCTGTCCCCCATCTCTTTATCGTCTCCCTCACCTCCCCGACTACCCATCTCGCCTGCCCGCGAGACGGTCTCATCAGAGCCAGCTGCCACCACCAAGGTTCAGCCCGCCAAATTCCCTTCCATTGAGGCTGGCTCCTCCAGTCGCCCGGCTCCCGCCTTGCACCCCAATTACAACATGGGGTCTGTGACCGATGATGATGCCGGCAAGCCGGTGCTCCTATGGGCAAGGACGCTAACCGTGTGTCGGTGTCCACTCTCCTTCCTTCCTGGAAAGTTCAGGACCCCCCCCACCAGTCACGCCTTCTCCCTAGGGTTTGGGCTATATGGTGGCCTTGGCTCTGAGCCCGCAGACAATGAGGCGTCGCGAGATCTCATTCTGAAGAGTGCCCACTCTCAATTTCTATCCCTGGAACTCGCGCATCGGGTCTCGCGCCGCCTTGTTTTCAACAATAGAAAATGGAAGGAAGCGGAGGCCGGTCTCGCCGCGGAACGGGAGAAATCCAGCGACCTGGAGAAGAGGTTGGTTGTTGCCGACAACCTCCTCGCGTAGAGCCAGGGTGGTGTGGTAAGCTCTCTTACCGTTGCTTTGCTAGTCTTACTCGCCGCTCATTATGGTCTTTTATTCGTTCTCTTCCTGCAGGATGCCGAGACAGCTGACAGGATGTGCTCGCACATTGAGGAGTTGCAGGGAGAGAACAAGAAATTGGAAGCTGAAAATCTCCTCCTTCGGAACAGCCCCCCCCTCCCACTCAGACCAATTTCCCGTTCCTTCCCGCTACTCTATAGACGAGGTGGATGCCCTCTGTCGAGACTCCAATATCAAGACAACGGAGCTTGTTCTTAAAATGATGAAGGAGCTGGGGGTGTTGCGCGATGATGCCGAGATGGTTACTACCCGCGACCTGGTCCCCCGCTTATACGGCGAGACAGACGACAACTCTTCTTCTAGTAGAGAGTAGAGAATCATCAGCTCTAGTGGCTTCTCTCCCCATTTTTCTTTTTATTTTGTCTGGTAATTGTAATTTTGGTAGACAATTCCTCGAAAATAGTGAGGTGTTCTTCTTCTTGTCCCAAGGAACTTCTGTTTAAACCTTTTATATGTTCCTTAATCGCTGCTTTTATCTTCGGCCGTCTCGCTTAATAGCTAACCAAAAACGCGAGACCTTAAACCATTTATATGTTAATCGCTTCTTTTACCTTCGGCCGTCTCGCTTAATAGCAAACCAAAAACGCGAGACCTTAAACCTTTTAAATTTTACTTAATCGCTGCTTTTATCTTCGGCTGTCTCGCTTAATAGCTAGCCAAAAACGCGAGACCTTGGATCTCTCTTCGCCTATACTACCTGCAAGACCAGCCGACCCTTAGCGCTCGTCTCGCCGTAAGATTAACCTGCGTTGAAGTCCCTGGAGACCTGCCGCCCTACTTGACAGGCCCCACCTTCTTACGCCATGCTTGCTCCTTGAACAAGGAAGGCCCACTCGCTATGGGCGAGACTGCCCATGCCGAGTGTCGGCCGGAGACCCTCCTCCCTGGCCTGATTCCCGATCCTTCCTTTTTCTAGATATTTTCTGCCAATCTCCTGATAAATCTGAACATTTCTCCCCGTGAACTCTCGCTGCTTGACTTGACCTCGAGTGAGCCTACAGCCCTGCCAGCTTGATGAAAGCCTGGTCAGCGGGTCTGCTCGGGGTCTGTTCTCCGAACCATCTCCAACCACCGAGTGAGTCTACAGCCCTACCAGCTAGATGAGAGCCTGGTCAGCGGGTCTGCTCCGAGTCTCCTCTCCAAACCATCTCCAACCACCGAGTGAGCCTACAGCCCTGCCAGCTAGATGAGAGCCTGGTCAGCGGGTCTGCTCGGGGTCTCCTCTCCAAACCATCTCCAATCACCGAGTGAGCCTACAGCCCTACCAGCTAGATGAGAGCCTGGTCAGCGGGTCTGCTCGGGGTCTCCTCTCCAAACCATCTCCAACCACCGAGTGAGCCTACAACCCTGCCAGCTAGATGAGAGCCTGGTTAGCGGGTCTGCTCGGGGTCTCCCCTCCAAACCATCTCCAACCACCGAGTGAGCCTACATCCCTACCAGTTAGATGAGAGCCTGGACAGCGGGTCTGCTCAGGGTCTCCTTTCCAAACCATCCCCAACCACCGAGTGAGCCTATAGCCCTGGCAGCTAGATGAGAGCCTGGTCAGCGAGTCTGCTCGTGGTCTCCTCTCCAAACCATCTCCAACCACCGAGTGAGCCTACATCCCTGCCATCTAGATGAGAGCCTGGTCAGCGGGTCTGCTAGGGGTCTCCTCTCCAAACCATATCCAACCACCGAGTGAGCCTACAGCGTTGCCAGCTAGATGAGAGCCTGGTCAGCGGGTCTGCTCGTGGTCTCCTCTCCAAACCATCTCCAACAATCGAGTGAGCCTACAGCCCTGCCAGCTAGATGAGAGCCTGGTCAGCGGGTCTGCTCGGGGTCTCCTCTCTTTCGTCTCACCCTTGGTGCCGTAGAAAGGTCACCCACACTCCCATTATGTTAAAATTGCAAGTATTCTACAACAATAAAAAGTGCAATGAACAGAAAGTGCTACGGGTAAAATCTCTTTAAATCATCGCCACTCCGGGCTCGCTCGAGGGATAACCCGTCCACATCCTAGAGGTGGTACCATCCTGACTTTAAGACTTCTTTTACTACAAAAGGACCCTCCCAATTGGGATTGATCTTCCCTACGGAGGCCCCTCTACCTGCTGCATCTACCTTTTTTAGGACCAAATCTCCCTTCTCGAACCGCCTGACCCTTATATGCTTGTCGAAGTACCTTGCCATCTGGCGCTTGACCTCCTCCTGCCGGACCATCGCCAAATCCCTGAGTTCCTCCACGAGATATAGAGAGTGTCTCTATGCTTCCTCATTCTCCGATCTCCATCCTTCGGCTCCTTCCCTTGCAACTGCTACTCTTGGTGATGTGACTTCAAACTCGATTGGTATGACAGCCTCCAAGCCATGAGAGAGCTTAAACGGGGTCTCTCCCGTAGCAGTGTTTGGTGTGGTTCTCAAGGCCCAAAGGACTGAAGGTAGCTGCTCAACCCAGCTTCCCCTCAAATTCTCCACTTTCTTCTTCAACAGATTGATAATGACTTTATTGGCTGCTTCCACCTGCCCATTACTTTGTGGATGATGAACAGAGGCAAAGCAGAGATCTATTCCCAAACGGATGCAGAAATCCACGAACTCTCTACTTGCAAATTATGGTCGGTTATCTGTTACAATGGCTAGAGGTAACCCATGCCGGTAGATGATTTCCCCCCATGCGAAATTCTTGACTACCTGCGATGTTACCTTAGCCAGCGCCTTCAGCTCCAGCCATTTTGAAAAGTAGTCCACCATGACTAGCAGAAATTTCCTCTGGCCACTCGCTTGGGGAAAATGACCCACCAGATCTAGCACCCATATAGCGAAAGGCCAGGGAGCTGTGATGGTCTGCAACCTCTGGGCTGGAAGGAGCTGGAGGGGGGCAAACTCCTGGCAGTTTTGACACCTTTTCGCGAATTCCTAAGCATCTTTCCTGAGGGTAGGCCAGAAGTACCCTTGTCTCAGTACCCTCCCTTCTAATGTCCGGCTCCCCGAGTGACTCCCGCATTCTCCCGAGTGAATCTCTTGCAGAACCTTTGGAACCTCTTCCTCCGACACACATCGGGCCAGCAAACCTGACATTGTCTTGCGATATAAAATCCAATCTTTCAGCATGTAGTACACCAATTTGTATCTGGTATGATTCTTGTCGAGTTCTTTCGTGGGTAGCTGCCCCGACGCCAAAAAGGTGATGAAGGGGTCCATCCAAGACCTCTGCTGGCATATCTCCATGAGTTCTCCTTCCTCTATAGACGGCCTGAAGAGCTCCGTCATTGTTCCTCCAGCTCGAGGGCCATACTTGGTGAGTTGGTCAGCCTGAGTGCTCTCCCCCTCGGGATGTGCTGTATTGAAAAGCTTCGGAAATGTCTGATGATGCCCTTGACCTTTCCCAGATACAACTGGAGGGTGGTCTCTCTTGTCTTGAACTCCCCTTTGATCTGACCTGCCACCACCATGGAGTCGGTCGAGGCCTCGATGTCTTGTATGCCCAATTCCCGGGCTAACCTGAGTCCCGCGATGATCGCCTCATATTCCGCTTGATTGTTGGTGATCATGAAATGAATCTTCAAGGCCTGTTCAATCCTGGTTCCTTCCGGACTTATCAAGACCATTCCCCCTCCGAAGGAATTTCTTCCCGACGCACCATCTACTAACATCCTCCAGGTTGCTCGAGGGGACACTTCCGCCTCCTGGACCTCCTCTATGTAGTCCTCCAGGAAATCGGCCACCGCCTGTGCCTTAATGGCGAGCCGAGGAACGAAAGCGAGGTCGAATTCACTGAGCTCTATTGACCACTTGGCCAGCCTCCCGGAATGTTCTACCCCATCCAAGATGCGACGGAGGGGGCGATCCGTTACCACCTGAATAAAATGAGCCTGGAAATAAGGTCCGAGCTTTCGGGCCGAGACAATGAGGGCAAATGATAACTTTTCAAGGATGGGATACCCGAGCTCTGCTTTCTTTAAGACCATGCTCACGTAGTAGATTGGAAATTGCTTCCTCCCTTATTCTCGCACAAGAACCGAGCTCACATCCCCAGTCCCTACCCCCATGTATAAAAACAAGACCTCTCCTTCCCTTGGCCCCTGGAGTAAAGTCATCTGGGTAAGCTGCTGCTTTATAGCCCGGAAAGCCTTCTCACATTCTGGGGTCCACTCGAACCTCTTGTCTCCCCGCAGTGTCCGAAAGAAAGACAAGCATCTCTCTCTAGCCCGAGAGAGAAACCTGCTTAGCCCAGCCAACTTGCCGGTGAGATGCTGAACTTCTTTAGCATTTCTAGGGGACTCCAACTCTAGGATTGCTTTCACTTTTTCGGGGTTGGGTTCCACTCCCGATGGGGTGAGAAGATGTCCGAGGAACTTTCCCCTACTGGCTCAAAAAACACATTTCAGGGGGTTGAGTCTCATTTTATACTTCCTTAGGGTCTCAAAGGTCTCCTCAAGATCTAGGATATGAGCTTCGAGGTCCTTGCTTTTGATCATCAAGTCATCTACGTACACCTCAAGGTTCCCACTCTCTGTTTTCGGAAGATCTGATCCATCATTCTTTGGTAGGTTGCTCCCGCATTTTTCAAACCGAAATACATCATATTAAAACAGAAGCATCCATCCTCCGTGATGAAGGTGACGTCCTTAATGTCCGGAGGATGCATGCGTATTTGGTGATATCCGAAAAACGCATCCAAGAAACTCATAAAAGGAAAACCGACGGCTGAATCAAACAACGCATCGATTCGGGGTAGTGGGTAACAATCCTTGGGGCATGATTTATTTAAAAGAGAAAAATCCACACACATTCTCCATCTACTCTCCCCCTTTTTAACCATTACAACATTACTCACCCACCCCGGATACTTACAGGCGGATACAAACCCCGCCTTAAGCAATTTCTCTACTTCCTCTCTAATAGGTGTTGGGTATTGTATCCACAATTACCTGGATTTGAGGAAGCCACCTGTCAAGCTACGATGAATTCACAATGTATTTGATAAAATATTTCAAGTTGTGCTTGCAGTTATTCCATGTTAAGTGCACACCAATGTCAGGGTGCAGTAGGTCAATATACACGGGTCTGCACAACGTAATCCCTCGTTGAGCAGATCAATGTGTTGGCCTACGTGTACTCTCTCTATTGGAGTGCACTTACTTTCAAGTACAGGACTGTAACTATGCAAGAGCAGACAAGGAGCAAGGATGGGTCAAGGAGCATCTCTTGGGTGGAAAGACGAAAAATCGTCTAAGTATAAATCAATGAGAATCACCAAGTGATTCTCGCCGATTCGGCGAGAATCACCAAGTGATTCTTGCCGATTCGGCGAGAATCACTAGTGATTCTCGCCGAATCGTCGAGAATCATTAGTGATTCTCGCCGACTCTATCCGGCTACCTCAAAGCGGTGCCAAGTAAGATTCGGCGAGAATCACTAGTGATTCTCGCCGAACCCATCGTTGAGCAGATCATGGCCAAGTAATATTCGTCTAGAATCAACAAGTGATTCGGCGAGAATCATCAAGTGATTCGGCGAGAATCACTAGTGATTCTCGACGAATCGTCGAGAATCACTAACTGATTCTCGCCGATTCGTCGAGAATCACCTTCGATTCTCGCCGATTTTTACTTGGGCAATTTTCGGGATAAAGCTGGACCGGATTCTGCCGCTGGCACTATTTTGAACCGGATTTAGGGTTTCTTCTGGTGGGACCCACAACGGTCTTTAAGGTGTATACTTGTGTATAAATACACGCGTATTTTTGAACAGAAAAGCAGCGAAGAAGAAAAGAAATACACGAGCCGCAACGTGACCTAGATCGCGAGTTCCGCTCCGCCGCCGCCGTCGCCGCTCGAGAGAGTTGTTCGCCGGTCTTGATCGTGGTTTCTTCCAGATCTCCGGTCGACAGAAGCTTAGCCAAGCATAGCGTCTCACGTGTCTAACCGGAGATCTCTTGTCTCTTGATTTGTTGATCGGGAAAACCTTCCCCGTCCGAATCGATCGAGACGACTGATCCTAGTGTGACCATTGGAAGACCTAGCTAGCTTTGCTACGAAGTTTGGATCTCCAAAGTTCAGCAGCCGCACATCGTTGTCGCCGCCGATCCCGTGAACCAAGCCGCCGCCCATCTTGCCGTCGCCGGTTCCGGGGAGATTCTCTCCAAGAGAGATCTAGGGTTGTGGACTCTTTGTGGACTTCAAGAACACGTCGTCAACGAAGAGGGACACCTTAGTCTCCAAACGTAGTTTGTATCTCTTGTACATTCTAGTTTTACTTTTGTTGTAAAGGAACGTTTGTTCCTATTTGTAAGGGTTGGGTGCAACCCGTGTTGTGGGAGTGTTGAATCCTACGTGTGGAAGGGTTCCTTCCGATAGTGCAAGGATTGGATTTCAATCCTGTTGGTGAAGAGACCGAGTCGTCCCTTGTTGGGAGATAGGTCGAATGGGGAAAGTGGATGTACCCAAATCGGGGAACCACTATAAATTGCTTGTGTATTTTCTGTGCTGTACTGTTTTGTTTTATTGTGCTGGTACAATTTTAAATTCCGCAAAAACGCTGCACGTCACCTATCCCCCCCCATAGGTGAAGATAGTTGACACTAGGTGGACTTTCAAGTGGTATCAAAGCCAGGTTTCTCATCAAAAAGGTTAACACCTTGAGTAGAATCCTGCCACCAGTGTCAGAAGCATGGAGCTGGATCATGAGATCTCCCCACTAAGACTTCCCACATGAACAAAGGAGTATTATCCAGTCTGGAAGATGAGAGTGTCATATCACTTGGAGGCTATCGATCCTCGAGCATCTTTCATCCTGGAAGAGGGTCCTTTTATTCCTATGAAGACCTCCGGCTCTGGAAAGAATATCCAAGTGCCCAAGTGTATTGCGGAGATGTCAGAGACGGAACTTTCCTTATTTAATCTGGACAAGAGGATTCGTCAGATTATCATGGATATTTGGTCTATACCTTCTTGCTCTAGATTGGAAAAATGTGAGACGGCCAAATCTATATGGGTGATGATCTCAGAGCTGATGGGGGGATCAGAGAAAGCTGGAATCTGCTGTCAACTAGAGGATGAATCCTATGTGGGGGTCCTCGCCTCTGAAGATGAAGGCAAGGATCAATCGGACAGCATCAGAGCTCCAGTATCCGTATCAGAGACTGAAGAGGCCAGTGAGGAAAGCAGCTCTGATGAGGATGACACAACGGTCATTGGCTCTAATGATAATAACACTGAAGAGCAGGTAACTTTTTCATCCTGCCCCGTCTCTCTTGAAGTTTCTGAAGACAGGAACTGTGTCCCTTCAGAAAATTCTGATTCCCTGAAGAGAGCCCTTCAGAAAAGCAACCTGCTTGTTGAAGAACAAGCTCAGGAGATTTCACGGCTGAAGATCTTGTTGGTTCTCCAATTGGCATCCAACAAGGTCAAGGACTCTAAAATCTCTGATCTAGAGAGTACTCTAGAGATTGAGAAAAGGATAGTATCAAACTTTTCCAAGGTTGGTGTTATGAAGAGAAAGGTAGAAAATGGGTGGATCTCCCGAATTATCAATTCGTGGAGAAATGGGGAAATGGTATTCCGACCCCCCCACTCCAAGCAGGAAGGCTACTCATCATGCCTTCAGGTATGATCACAGGAATAATCGTGATCACTGCAAGGGTGATCTGTCCTCATGTGGAGACACCCATAGTGCAAGGGCCGTCATGGCCACCCATGAGAGAATACCTAAGGCTCCTTGTGAGCCCTTTGTATTCTCGGCCACTACCCATACTCGGCATGAATCGGCTGGTATCAGCTCTCAGAACTCTTCTCTCCACCCAAGGACACTGGAAAGGGGGGTTAGAAGTCATGCTGTAAGTTCTCATGGGGCCTTAGGAAGGGGGATGTCTGAAAGGAAGGCACCACCTCCCAGGCCTCGTGACGCTCGCTGCATGCATTCATTCCACCCTTCCACGTGTCACGGTGGAAGAGGCAGTTCTGGGAGCAGATCCAGATTTATCCCGTTTGGACCTAGGCTCATGACTACCTCAGTCACTAGATCAGGTCAGAAACGGAGATACAACATTCACGAGTGTTGGTGCTGTGAAAAGGTGGGACACTTTGCCATAGACAGTTGGCACAACCCCTCTGTGTCAAGGGCAAGGGCCTATCCACATCTCCAGGGCAGAGGTAGTCTTCCTGTCAGGATTTCTGAAGGAAGGAAGTCGAGTGTTTATACTAACAAGAACCTAGGACCCAATATGGTTTGGGTTCCTAAGGTAAAGTAACTCTCTTTTGCAGGGTAGTCTAGGTTCCCGTAAATATGATGGGAACTAGACAGTAGATGGCTCAAGACTAAATTGGAACAAGCGTCTGAAATAACAGATGTGATATCTACATGGGCATACTCACATTGAGCTCCTAATATGTTTTACCAGAGGGACTAAATGATAACTCTCATAATCCCAGGTACTTTTGATCAGTTCCAGGACTTGAGTCATATTGTATCGACATTTACATGTATATATATATATATATTTATACTTATATTTACACTTATATGTGTGTACATCTAAGGATAGGTTAACACGATAAACATAAACCATAGAAACGTCAATGAAGATTTATCGGAAATTCCACTGGTTGATTCGAGAACTCACATCTACAGGCATAAATCAGTTTGCTGAAAACTAACAAAGATACGTCATTGGAAATCTTGACATCAAGAAACGTCTGGAAAAGCCTGGTTCAAACCCTAAATATATTGGCTTTAAGAAATATACATACATTTCCACTTAGACAAACTAGAAACCCGCTTAACCCGAAGCCTTCCTCCAAACACACGGAAACCGCTAAAATCCCCTTAACTCGTCGATCCTTCATATTCCCGCCGACCCTTCATATTCCGTAGGAATCCCGCCGAAGGACACTCTCCGCAGGAAACTCGCCGAATCGACTCTCTCGCAGGGGAACTCGCCGACTCTTCCTCTTCCGTCGGAATCCCGCAAGAATCCCACACCTCGTGAAGAATCTCGTCGATCTCGCCGATTATTCCTTCCAGAAATTTCTCCGCGGTTCCGATCTCTCCCGGTTTCGATTCTTCCTTCCAGGAATTTCTCCGCGTGCACTCATCGGGTGTTCATTATCTTCAACCAAGTAACTCCCGTCTACGCTTTTGGGTAACCACATCCTCACCCTTGCTTGGACTTTATTACTAGTGTCGCTTCCCTTTTGACTTTTGATTAAGCGTAGAGTAGGGATTCTCTCCCTAGGTTGGTGATGGCTCCAAGGACAACCGCTGGACTGATCACTGGATGTGAGCTGGTTCGAACAGGGTTCTCACATGCCTCTGACGAATTCAGAAACATCATTATTATGCTGGAAGAGGCTGGACTCTCATTCGTACTGGAGCACCCGTGTAAAATCTTGGACAAGGAAGTGCTGGAGTTCTTCGCTACCGCCAGACTACGAAATGAAGACTCTCTCATCAAGAGCGAGGTTGCAGGGGCAACGATCAAGATGTCTACAAACAAGCTAACCCAATACTTGCAACTCACTAGCTCGGAGCGCGAGGATTATCTTGAGGAAGAAGACAAAACCAGGACTCTATTATTCTGTGGTCTCGCTCGAGGAACTCGGCCGATAAAGAGAAATGATATGAATGAAGAAGGGAAACTTTTGTCAGACATCATTGGGAAGGTACTCATATGCAAACCAGGTTCTCATGACCACATCTCTGCGGACATGTTCAAGATCCTGGTGGCAATTTTCTGCAGAAAAGGATTCAACTGGGGGGTATTGCTTTTTGAGAAGATAAAGGACACCCTCAGATCTCCTTGCTTTGGCCGAATCATCAGTCTGTATCTCAATCAGTTGAACGGAGATAAGTATGATATGAGTAAAGGTGTTCCTCTACATTACTTGAAGAAAATGGACTCGAGTGTTTTTGACAGATGGGAGAGGCGCATTGGGCAGGCTGCCATGGTAGAACAACAGGATGTATCTCCAGCCGAGGACGGAACTGTGGCTGATTCCTTAGTTATCCACAGTGAAATTCCTGATGCTTTGACTGCAGGAATTGAGGGGGAGCCTCTACCCACTTCTGCTGATATCGTATCTGACATCTCCCAGATGGCCAGAGATGCAGTGGCAGATATACAAGAAGAAAGTGAAACTGTGCTGGAGAATGAGGAGGCTCTAAACCTGAACGATCAAGGAGCCGAAGCTAATGTAGAGGAGACTGCTGACGAAGGGTTGGAAGATGATGCTGATGAGAATGATCTCATGGATGATGAAGGTGAGGAAGAAGGCAATGAGGGACAGGAAACATTGGAGACTCGGGATATCATTGAAGCTCCATCTGACAAGCACGCACCTGAGATCGTTCCTGAGAACATTGGTGCAACAATGGAGGGGGAGTCCGGGAAATCTACAGAGGCCGCAAGTATTCCCCCCTTAGAGACTGTGCTCGTGTCCAGCTCTACCGGTGCATCTGATGAAGAGCAAGGCCAAGGAGTGCCTCAGGCTCATTCGCTACGAGATGATCTAGCCACTCACACCGTGAATGTCATTCAGGGCATAGTGGATGAGCTTAAAGCATCTTTTGAGAAAGCTCAAAATAAACTGTTGAAAAGAATTAAGAAATCGGAGAATCTCATGCTCAAGAACATGGTGGAGATCAATCACAAACTGGACGTGATGGAAAAGAAGTTTGAAGATAAGTATACAGCGGCCGGCCAAGCTGTCACTCTTCTCATGGACGGATTGAAAAAGAACACCGATACTCTCGCCGTAGTGAGTCAGAATGCTTAAGTCGTAACAAATAACATTCAAAAGTTTGATGGCAATATGGTAACTCTTAACACCAATCAACATGCCTTGGTCACTGAATTCTCCAGGACTACGAAGCATATTGATGAGTCACTGCATTTTTATGCAAACTCCATTGCAGTCGAAGCCAAAAAGGGGGAGAAAGAATATATAGCTAAGATGGCTGAGCTTCGGGAAGTCATGATCAACAACTTTGAGCAGTCAAACAAATATGTTTATGCCAGTTGCTGGTGGATGCTCCAACAAGCGTTAGGCATTAATTTCCCTGAAAATCCCCAGGGTGCTCATGCTCCTGAAGATAATACTATGGCTGATGAGGGTGCCAGTGTTGAAGAAGTTCCTGAAAGTGAAGCTGATGTTCATAGGGCTGCTAGGGCCTCCGCCAAGGCAAAACTGATGGCAATGTTTGATCAAGGAGCCCTAGCAAAAGCCAGGGACGAGAGGAAATCGCAAGAAGGGATGTCTAAGGAAACACAAGCTGAAAAGAGAATCAGACTGAAGGAGGAAGAAGTAAGAAACGAAAAGTGGAATCCGGTTTCAAAGAGTATCATCTTGGACACATTCTGGCTACAAGAAAAAGGAGAAATCAATCGAAACGACGTATACAGCCAGCATGAGTGGGAGCTGCACAAGACATATGAAGCTAAACGGAACATCTTTTTCAGGACCAATACTGTGGCAGATAAAGCTCCTCCTCCCAGATATTATCCGAAGCCCAAAGAGTATATGGAGAGGCAAAGAAAGAAGTATTTGGCTCAAAAACTCAAGGATGACTTAGCCAAAGAAAAATAGTCAAAAATTTATTGCCTGTCATTCTCTCTTAAGAACAATTAACATTTATTGTTATTATATGAACAATCTTGAGATTATATATATATATATATATATATATATATATATATATATATATATATATATATATATATATATATATATATATATATATATATATATATATATATATATATATATATATATATATATATATGTATTTGAATTTATGAATGACTCAAGTCTTGATCTGTTTGCCTATATTCTCTTGTGCTGCATATTTAAATTCTGAATGTTGTTTATATTATCTGGTTGGTGTTATTCATCTTAGCTAGTAGGATTTTGGCTTCATCAAATAGGGGGAGATTGTTGGGTATTGTATCCACAATTACCTGGATTTGAGGAAGCCACCTGTCAAGCTAAGATGAATTCACAATGTATTTGATAAAATATTTCAAGTTGTGCTTGCAGTTATTCCACGTTAAGTGCACACCAATGTCAGGGTGCAGTAGGTCAATATACACGGGTCTGCACAACGTAATCCCTCGTTGAGCAGATCAATGTGTTGGCCTACGTGTACTCTCTCTATTGGAGTGCACTTACTTTCAAGTACAGGGCTGTAACTATGGAAGAGCAGACAAGGAGCAAGGATGGGTCAAGAAGCAGCTCTTGGGTGGAAAGACGAAAAATCGTCTAAGTATAAATCGACGAGAATCACCAAGTGATTCTCGCCGATTCGGCGAGAATCACAAGTAATTCTCGCCGAATCGTCGAGAATCACTGGCTGATTCTCGCCATCTCTATCCGGCTAAATCAGAGCGTGCAAATCTGTCGCTAAGTCAAAATCGTCGAGATATCTTAAAGGCACTCCTTATCTAGGCCTTTGGTACCCTAGGAATGGAGATTTTGAACTGACAGGTTATTCAGATGCAAATTTTGCAGGCTGCAAGGAAGATAGAAAGAGTACCACAGGTACCTGTCAATTTCTAGGAGGAAGGCTGGTGTCTTGGAGTAGCAAGAAGCAGACCAGTGTGGCTATCTCCACAGCTGAGTCAGAGTATGTTGCTGCAGGAAGCTGCTGTGCACAACTACTATGGATACAACACCAGCTAGAAGATTATGGTATTCAAGTAAGTAGAACACCTTTATTTTGTGATTCTACTAGTGTTATTTCTATTGCAAATAATCCTGTCTCCCACAGTAGGACTAAGCACATAGAAATAAAGTACCATTTTCTAAGAGAACATGTGGAAAAAAAAGATATTTCCCTAGAGTATATAAATACAAAAAATCAGCTAGCTGATATGTATACTAAGCCCTTAGATGAAACCAAATTCAATAAATTTAAAATTGAATTAGTGATGATAAACTTAGAATAGTTTACAAAAATTGACTAAGTAAAATGTTGTCGACACACAGAGTTATCTGTGTCGACACATAGTAGTGGTGTCGACACTTCAGAGAAATGGTGTCGACACATCTAGGAAGTCTGTGTCGACACTTCAGAGAATTAGTGTCGACACATGCAAGGTAGGTGTCGACACATCCAGGGTGGTGTCGACACTTAGGATTTACACTAAATTAGTCTAGTATAGTCTCGACTAAGTGTCGAGCTGAGTGGTGTCGACATATATATAAGTGTCGACATATATATTCTGTCGACTATACTTGTGTCGACACATAGTTGTCGAGACATTATAAGTAAGTGTCGACACTTTTCAACAGTGTCGACACAATTTAAGTATTTTGACGCGCCTTTTCACCTTCGATTCTAGAAAGGTATAAATAGGTTTTCCCCATGTTTGTCAACACGCTTACCTTAGTCTTGAGACCAAACTTGTGTGTCGACATCTCTCTTCTCTAAATTCAAATTTCTTCAAACCCTAATGGCGCCCAAGCTAGAAGAGAATGTTAATGAAGGATATGAGCTCGTGCGACATGCCTTTAATGACGCGGAACCCGAAATCAAAGGTGTGGTAACCCTAATTGCCGAGACTGGATTGGAATATCTTGTATCAGAACCAATCAAGATCTGGAAGAAAGAGGTCCTTGAGTTTTTGTGTGCAGCATCACTTGATGATACTGGACTCAAGATTAAGTCCAGAGTTCATGGAACCAAAGTCAAGGTCACACCAAAAAGTCTAAGGAAGGTACTTCAACTGCCAAGAACAAAGGAGGAAGAAGATGTATCTGCTTCTAAGACTAGAGAGGCATTGAGATGGTGTGGACTGGATTCAAACTTGAAAATTGGATCAGTTTTCAATAGAAAGGGAATGAACATCCAAGGAAAGTTTCTGTCTGAAATAGTTGGCAAGGTCATCCTGAGCAAGCCTGGAGGACATGACAGAATTTCAGCTTATATGTTCAGTTTGATGACAAGGATCATCTTCAAACTTAATACTGATTGGTCTGCAGTTGTGTTTGAGAAGATAAAAGAAAGTATGAAGAAGCCCAATCTGGGTAGAACACTGAGTCTATACCTAGCTGGAAGTGTTCCTGAGGTGATGAATCAGGCTGCAGGTTCCAAGATTAACCACATGAGGAGAATGGATTTGAGAATTTTCTCTAGGTGGGATAGAGTGCTGACAAAGGAACTGCCATCTCCAGTAAAGGACACACCCCAGAAGAAGAAGAAGAAGACAGCCATAGTGGCTCAAGAATCCTCCAGCAGCTCTGAAGAGCAAGTAGTGTTTAGTTCTGATGATGAACATGGAAGAAATGTTGGACAGTCACCAGCAAGACAAGACGATGCACAGAGGCAGGGGGAGCTACCCTCAGCAAGCCCAGTTCACCTGAATCCACTCCAGGGGGAGCCTCTACTTGTGGAAGAGCCAACTCCACTAGAGAGTGAACAAGCTACTCAAACCATACTAGAATAATAACTGACATTAATCAATTAGATTTCCCTATTGAGGATGAAGTTTTGTCTGATTCATTACCTAATGTTCATCAGCAAACATCGATACTCCCTCAACCACGAGATGTTGTCATGGAGGACACATCTGTTGCAGAAAAAGTGGTTGATGAGATCAGAGATTATCCAGCCCATTCTCAACAGGAATTCACCTTAGAGGAGCTATTCCCTGATCTTGTACAGACAGATCTTGAGAGAGAAATAGCTGCTGTTGAGGGGGAGAAGGCAACTATTGCGGGGGAGCATGTGGAGATTATAGAAGAAACTGTAAGCAAGGAGACTGAGGAGCCAAGAGATGCTGAAGGGATACCAAGGACTGAGAAGGATTCGCATCCTAGTCCTAAGGATAGAGTGGATATAGATAGCACTTCCGCTTCAGAGGATGAGGAGGCTACTAGAGCCAAAAAGAGGAAGTTCCAGGTCTTCAAGAGAAGAAGCCAGAACTATAAGAAAGCCCTACAGACAGTTGCTCCAGAGCCTGCCACCACTACTGATTATAGTTCACTGATGGTGGCTTTGCAGATTAAGCTGGATGAGCAAAGACAAGCTCTAAAAAAATACATGGATGAAGGGCATAAATCCCTGCAATTTGATCTGGCACAAGACATCAAGTCTATTAGATTTGAAGTTAATCTCAACAAAAAGGAAATGACTGACTACTTCCATAAGGGAGGAAATGCAGTTGTCTATCTGGCCACTCATCAAGAGAAGATCAAAACACAAGTGGATGATATGGAAGTGAAGCAAGGATATGTTCTAGAAAATCAAATAAGAATGAATGAAAACTTGACTAAATCACATAATGTGATAGTCACTGAAATGAAGAATCTTGCTTCTGCCCATACTGCAGCCCAGACAACATCCAAGGAAGAATTTGATCGGGCATTACAAGAAGGTCTCACTGCTGTTACTTCTGCCCTCCAGGATTCACAGAAGCTAATCACTGAAAAGCTCCAAAGGTTGAAACCTTTTTATAAGGATGGAGTAAACTATCTGAATGCACAGATAAGATTTTAGAAAGATGATCTTAGGGATCACATCGAGAGAGAAGTCATAAAGGGGGAGAGGGTGTTAGTCAAGGCAGGCTCTGATTCTGCCAAATGGATTTCAAATTCCATCAGATCCACCCTTGGATATCCACCCTTATGTGATGATGACAATGTTGCAGAGTCTGGAATCAATCCTGCATAAATTGGAGGAGAGCAGGCTGAAGTAGCTCAAGTGATATACCCTCCACCAGACTTTAACATGATACATCAAGAGATACATACTATGTACAGTCCTCCTGAGGGAAATCAGAACATTATCATTGAGAAAGTTGTCCAGCCTGTGCCAGAGGCTATACTAAAAGAGCAAGAGGCCTTATTAAAGGAACAAGAGGCTCAATTGTCTAAGAAAAGATTCAGAGAGCAAGCTGAATTAAGGCCTGATTTTGAACAATGGAGCCCCACTTCCAGGAATATCATTTTGACTGCATGGAAGGCTGCTAAGGACAATGTCCTAGATAGAGGCAAGTGGTATTCTAACCTGAAGTGGAGGAAGCATGAGAATAGGCAAGAGGCCATTGTATAATATAGAAGAAAGGCTAAACTGGGAAAACTACCTCCTAATGCACAGGAGCCTAGCAAGTATTTTCCCAAGCCTTATCATTATTTTGAAAGGCAGAAGATAAAGGCTGAAGAGTTGAAAAAGAAAGATCTTAAAGGGAAGAAGCCTGCTGCTGCTGATGACACTGAAGCTCCAGTTCAAGAAAAGATTCAATCTGGAAAGGGGATTGTAATCAAGGAACCAGAGCAGCAATAAGATAGCATTTTCTTTAGTTTACAAATTGTAATCATTTGTATTAAAATTCTATGTAAACTTTTGACTAATGAAAAAGTTGGAATTTGTAAGAACAATGTTATGTGTTCATCTATTATATTAATTGTTCTGAGATATTTGTTTATACATGTTCTGTTTATACATGTTTAAGTTTTTTCCCTGTCATATATTACTGGTTTACATCATACTAAGAATTTGTTATATATGGTGTATATCATTGACTAAGGATTATGACTTCTCCAAATAGGGGGAGATTGTTGGGTAGAGTGGAATATATGTACCTGATTTGAAGAAGCCTCACCCTACTCAATAATATACATCAAGATGTATTTGATGTGCTTTGAGTTTCTTTGTGCATGTTAAGTAACTGCAGGTTTGTAGGAAAAGTTTCTAAGTCCATGTGTCGACACCTAGAAGAAAAGTGTCGACACTTAAGAAGGCTTGTGTCGACACCTAGAGAAGCAGTGTCGATACTTGGAGTAATTGTGTCGACACCAGGAATGCAGAGTCGACACCAGAAGGAAAGTGTCGACACATACAGGCAGTGTCGACACACAATGAAGAAATGTCTACATAATCAGTGTCGACACTTAGAAGCAGTGTCGACAATCAGAGGAACTTTGTCGACAACAATAGTGTCGACACTAGGAGGCTGTGTCGACACTCAGCAAAACTTCAACAAAGTTCAAGTACAAGTGTCGACACTAGGAGGCTGTGTCGACACTCAGCAAAACTTCAACAAAGTTCACGTACAAGTGTCGACACAAAGGAGATGTGTCGACACTCAGCAAAGTCTCAACACATGAAGAATGTGTCGACACAAAGGAGATGTGTCGACACTTTGCAAGTTTCAACACAAGAAGATGTGTCGACACAAAGAAGTTGTGTCGACACTTAGCAGAAATCAACTAAGTATCAAAGAAGAAGGACTTGTGTCGACACACAGGATCAGTGTCGACACATTCTGAAGAAGCAGTGTCGAGAAGCAGTTTCTACAACACAAGGAGTTGTGTCGACACCATGAAGGCTAGTGTCGACACTTAGTCTACTTGTGTCGACACTTGGTCTATTTGTGTCGACACATAAAGACTATCTGTCTCGACACTTTCAGACAGTGACAGAGTTTTCAAGAAGTGACTGGATGACTTGACAGCTGCCATTTCAACCGGTCAACTGCTACTGTCAGAGCTGTCAGAAGATCGTTAGAAACCGGATCAACCAGTCACCATGAAGAAAGCTTATATAAAGGCTTATTCCTTTAAAAGAAGGAGAGGATTATCAGTAGAGGAAGCAATCATTAAAGTGAAAAACAACACAACAAGAAGAAGACCTTCAAGTGAAGATCTAAGAAGTAGGAGAGAGAAAGCTACTTCTAAGAAGACAGCTATTGAACCAGGCTGATAAGAAAGTTTCAGATTGAGATCTGATTCTCAAGTCAGCGGTTGATTGAAGATCATCTGCCTAGAGATACAACCCTACTGTGTTCTAATTCAAGAAACTTTGAAGAAAGCCAAGGGAGGTTGATCTATGCAAAGTTCTTCCAAGAACTCATCAAGAAGCCAGCCAACTCATTTTTCTCAATCAGAGTTGTGGTTATTAATCTTTATACTCTTTATTTTCTGTAGGATCCTAAGGGATCTGAGTTGTAAGCCTATATTTATAAAGGTTGAGTGGTAGGGCTTGTGTGCCTGAGTGTAGGAGATACATTTCTCTGAGTGTAGGCCTTGTTGAAGGCTGAGTGTAGGCCTTGTTGAAGGCTGAGTGTAGGTCTTGGTGAAGACTAAGTGGTAGGGCTTTGTGCCTGAGTGGTAGGAGTGGGATCACTCTGAGTTGTAGGAACCTGATTGGGTTCTGAGCTGTAAGATCTGTGGATCTGAGAAGTAGTGGAGAAGTTAGGCCGAATCTAGTACACTACTAGATAGGCGAAGGGGGAAAATGGATGTACCCAAACCTTGGGGAACCACTATAAAAGCTGTGTGTACTCTGTGTTTGATTTATTCTGTGATTGCTGTATTATATGTGCTGAATTACTGTAGAGAATTGCATAAACAGGTCTAATAATTCAGTGTTTCTGCCTTAAAAGTTAAAAAGATTAAGTGCACCTATTCACCCCCCCCTCTAGGTGTTTAGGCACTAGTTCTTTCAAGAGGAATTATCCGGTCCATGACTTGCAGTTAGCGGCCGTGATTTTTGCCTTGAAGCTGTGGATGCAGTACTTGTATGGGGTAAGGGTCGATATCTATACCGACCATAAGAGCCTGAAATATTTGTTGGATCAAAAAGATCTAAACATGCGGCAGCGTAGATGGATGGAGTTCTTGGGTGAATACACATTCAAGATCTATTACGTTCCTGGTAAAGGCAATGCGGTTGCGGACGTATTGAGTAGCCAGGCCCCAGCTCAAGCCAATTGGCTGTCGGTCCATGACGAGCGGTTGGTTTGGGAGTTGGAGGCGTTGGATATCTCTTGCGTAGACAAGCAGTCGAGTGCTGAAGCGCTATTTAATTGGATGGAAGTTCAGTATGACCTAGTTGATCGGATTCGGCGGGATTTGGATGTGGATAGCAGCATGAAGCAGCTCATGATAGAGGCTGTGGATGGGTCAAATTCCCAATATGAGGTTATGGATGGTTTGCTTTGGAAAGACGATCGTCTGTGCGTCCCAAATGTAGGCACTTTGCGGGTGGAATTGTTGTACGAGGCGCATCATACCAAGTACATGACTCATCCAAGGAGCACAAAGATGTACCGCGATGTGAAGAAATTGTTCCAGTGGCTAGGACTGAAGAAGGATGTGGCACTGTACGTGGCAAAGTGTTAGACATGCGCCTTGGTGAAGGCAGAATGCCAAAAGCCGGGAGGATTCTTGAAGTCCTTGCCTATTCCGGAGTGGAAGTTTGACGACATTACTATGGACTTTGTACACGGGCTTCCAAGGTCGCAAAAAGGGAACAACGCCATTTGGGTGGTCGTAGATCGTCTAACGAAGGTATCACATTTCATTCCGCATAGGAAGGATGATCCGGTTGAGAAATTGTCAAAACTAAATGTGGATAACATAGTACGGCTTCACAGTGTGCCCCGCATCATCGTGAGTGACCGAGATGGGCGGTTCACGTCCAATGATTGGAGGCTAGTACAGCAGATGTTGGGAATAAAGCTGAGTTTTAGCATAGCCTTTCATCCGTAAATGGATGGGCAGACTGAGAGGGTCAATAGGACGATGGAAGACATGCTTCGCATGTGCGTCCTGGACTTTGGGAAGCAGTGGGAAGACCACCTATACTTGGTGGAGTTTGCGTACAACAATAGCTACCAGGCAAGCATACAAATGGCACCCTTCGAGGCCCTTTATGGTATAAGATGTCACACGCCATTGTCTTGGTTGGAAACGGGCGAGTCAAAGTTGTACAAGCAATAAGAGGTGGAAGATGCTACTTTTTTGGTACGAACCATTCGGGAGAGGTTGCTAATCGCTCAAGACCGCCAAGCTAAGTACTATAATGCCAAGCACAGGAACATGGAGTTCGCTGTTGGTGACTGGGTGTACTTGAAGATCAAGCCATTCAAGTGTGTCTCGCGGGTGTGCCGCTTAAAGAAGCTAAGCCCGAGGTACCTTGGACCGTTTGAGGTTCTGGAGTGGATTGGTGAAGCAGCTTATCGTTTGAAGCTATTAGTGGAGCTTAGTGGTCAACATGATGTATTCCATATATCGGTGCTACGGAAAGCTGTGCAAGAGCCTTCACATGTGATCGCGGTGGATCAAGTGTCGGTCGATAATGGGTTGACGATGAAGGTCAAGCCCATTTGAATTGATGACTCAGAAGTCAAGCGGCTACGCAACAAAGAGATCAGGATGGTCAAGGTCCATTGGGACCATTGCGGTCGGGAAGAGCTCTCTTGGGAGCGAGAGCAGACCATTCTTGAGGAGTACCAGGAGTTGTTTCACTCAGGTACCATTTAAGTTTTATGTTTCTTTCCTTTACGTAATTTCGAGGACGAAATTCTTTTAAGAGGGAGAGAGTTGTAACGCCCCGAAACTCAAAAGAGTGACGGGAGGTGTTTTGAGCCAAGTTTGGAATTTGGCAGGGGGCACACGACCTGGGACACAGGTGTGTCCCAGGGCGTGTCGTGTTTGGGTCGACGATTTGGCCGAGAGGTCGATGAATTTTGGAGTCAATGATCGTTGAGCAGCGAACACGGCCTGAGACACGGGCGTGTCCCAGGGCGTGTCGAGCTCGTGTCGACGATCTGCCCGGGAAGTCAACATTTTTGCTCGACGATGTGTCGAGACAGGGAACACGGCCTAGGACACGGGCGTGTCCATGGCCGTGTCGGGTGGTCGACGAACTATGCTCGGCGAAGTGTCGAGATAGTGAACACGGCCTGGAGCCCAGGCGTGTTCGGGTTTGACACGGGCGTGTCAAATAGGACACGGGCATGTCCAAGACCCGTGTGAGTCTCGGGTTGGTGTTGGTCCTGTGTTGATGGAGGAACATGCCCGGGAACACGGGCGTGTACTGGATTACACGGTCGTGTTAGGGCGAACATGGGCGTGTCAGGTGCCCGTGCGTTTTTTGAGACACGTCAATTTCGACGGTGGATGGGGAACACGGCCCTGGACACGGGCATGTCACAGGCCATGTTCGGCCAAAGTTTTACATTTCAGCTACGGATCGTGGCCGTTCGTTTCCTTATTTTGGGATCTGATGGTTGGAGGTTGTTCCTACTAGGATATACCTGGGAATAGGGTTTCAAATCCCTCATTTCTTTCACTTAGTCTCTTTCTAAAAGTCTAGAGAGAGGGGAGAGTAAGGAAGAAGAAAGGAGGCTAGATCTGGTTATCAGCGAAGTTTCAGAGCTCCAAATCGCAAGCCGACTTCGGATCTACAGAGGTAAGGAGATTGCGGTGCTTTCCATCTGCATATATTTCCATGACGCCAAGGAAAAATGCTATGGTAACGATTCTCTACTTGAGCATGTGAAGCTCTCTTTTCCTTTGCATAGGAAGCCCGCTCTCGTGAGTTTGCGGTGATTTGAGGTGTTCCTTCGAATAGACATGAATAGTCCCCATTGTGTACATGTTGAGTCCGTAATCGAGAACGGATATAGGCTTGATGTGTGAAGCCTACCCGGACAAGTTGGTCTGGATCGATGATGTTGCATTGCATGAATGGCCGGAGAAGGCTCCGTCCGATTGTGGGTTTTTTGGGTTTTCTATGCGGTAGATTGCAATAGGGAGACTTGAGGATTAACTCCAAGGTGCACCCGAAAAACTGGACAGATGCATGATTCTGCCAACATGGTGGCTAGGGAGCCAACTTGTACATGACTGGGTCGTGTAAAGTTTGTAATATGATTGGGACTCGGGAATGTTTGACCCATGCATATGGCTTAAATTGTCGTTGCGATGTGAGCACAGGTTAGGCGGAACCGTACCCGCTCTATGTCGTTCGGTTGGAGTCGTTGGCATAGATGGAGGGTCTTAGGCGGTCTATGGCTTAAAATGACGTGACCAATGCCGGAAAGACTAAATGCTCAAGAGATCGGCCCTCCAAGTGGCGGTGCTGAGACTGAGATGTCTTTGGCTTAAACTGACGTGACATCGACTGGTTTACCGAGAATGTGCCCTGAGTGCATGGGGTGTGTGTCCGTGAGTGCCTACGCCTGTGTTGTTGTGTTGTTACACTATATTGCTGGTTTATGCTAACAAAGTGTAGGGAAGGAGCATCGCCGCCCCGAGTTGGGGGCGAGATCGTTATAATTTGGTCAGCATAGCTGACCGTTGCCTTTATTTTCCACCGTGTGGTGTATTGTTGCTTGTAGTTGTTGTGGAGCTGAGTGCTAAATAGCAGCGTATAACCCAAGTTGTTGAGCCGGCCCTCAAAGGCCTAAATTGAGTGTTTACTAGCTTTATTCATGTGTGACCGGCCTGCGTGCCGAGGTTTGGAAAATATATTATTTGAGTAAACAAATGTAAGGCCCTAAGGCAATCGTACTTGTGTATTGTACTTCATTCCTATTGGGGTTTTGAGTAGTGGACATTCATGTTTGGTTGGGTTCTTTATTCTTGTACTTTAAATTGCTTCCGCTAGAATGACTCTGTGTAGGACGTTGGATATTAGTTGGATGGTTTCCATTGAGTAACCGCCGGGTCTGTCTGTGGTATATGGCGTCGGGCCTCGGTCGGACCTACTGATATATGTTATACGACGGATAGGGGATGTTACACAATATCACATCGAAGTCCGCCAGATCCAACATGATCAGATCTACAAAGGCTACGAAATCGCCTGGGTATATAGGGCATCTCAGAACTCCTTGATTAGATATCACCGAATCACCAGAGGGAAGCTTGACGTTGAAGGAGTCTCCTAATTGATCCACATCCAGACGATGTTTATCTACAAACCTCCAGGCCACAAAAGAATGGGTAGAACTCGAATCGAAAAGAATGCGCGCCCACCTATTCCGCACCTTAAACTCCCCTAAAACCGTAGCATACATAACTAAACGTACGATAACTAGGGCAACACCGAGAAATAATAAAGATAAATTAAACTGTGGCTAACCTGATATAACTTGCATAGAGGTTTGAGCTTCTTCCCTGGTCACCACGTTCATCTTTCCTTTTCCTTTATCTAGGTTTGGTGGCGGCGACAGAGCCCGAAGCGGAGCAGGATACAGTGGAGTTTGAGCATGGGGGCATGAAGTCTTCAGGTGCCCCTTCTACCCGTACTGTAAACAGACCTTGTCCTTCATCCAGCAATGACTCACATCGTGTCCCTTCCTAGCATTGTGCGTGCACACCAGATCCCCTTTAGGTGCGCCTTGGATGGCAAGCACCTGCTCTGCTTCAGGGTGGTAGTCCTCTTAAAGCACCTTTCGAAAGGGTGGCCGAATTGACCACAGAAGCTACATACGTACTTTTATTCTTTGAAGAAGGGCCAGATGCACAGGAGCTTCCATCCTCTTCAGCTTTTCTCTTCACCTTTCTCATTGCAGCACCTCAATTCTTGGCGTTCTCGATTGCCCCGACCTTCAAAGAGGCTTCTATTACTTTAGCATAGCTTTTAGCTTGATAAGCGCATGCCAATTTCTAGACATTGCTTCTTAATCCTCCGAGAAAATGCTTCACTCTTGCTGCGTCCAAGGCTACCAAATCAGGAGCAAATCTGCTTAGCTTACTAAACTCGATCTCATATTTGCTCACAGTGTGCTGTCTCTGCTTCAAATGCAGGAAATTGTTCATCAATCGGTCCTGCTCGACTGAGGGTAAGAACTTCTTTAGCAGCATCTTCTTGAAGGACTCGCAAGAACATCCTTCTGCCAAACTTTCCATTTCTCGAATCCACCAGGTCTTTGCCAGGGCTTTTAGCCGGTAGGCCGCAAGCATCACCTCCTGGGCTTCAACAATCCCCGAATACATAAACATCCAATCCATAGAGATAATCTAATCATCCAAAACCATGAAATCAGCACTCCCATCATAAGTGGGAGGTCTCAATCATTGGAAATGCGATATAAGGTTCATCTCTGGTGGTAACGTCACCAGGGGAACTAGAGGAGTAGGATAAGCAGGTACGACCTAACACACAGCAGAATCTTGCGCAACTAGTTGCAGTGTGGGAGTGGCAGACAACAACGACTGAATTTGCGACTACATTGTAACTAACTGCCTCGACAAGCTTCATTGCTCTGGAGAAAACTCTCGATCAACGCCTCACTCTACGCACCCAAAAACTCACCCTCTGACTGGAGAGTCGACCTCATTGTAGGACTCTTTTGTGATATTCTAAAAGGCAACAAACAACTCATTAAAATCCTAGAATACAACTAAGCCACTCAACTAGTTCAAACCATACTTAAAGACGCTTGCTTGTGCTGCAACTTGCTTTGGGATTTTATAATGATGCTTTGTCCTACTTAGGATGATATCCTCTCATTCTATTCACTCATGTGCCTCTGATATGAATGCATGAATTCTTCATTCTTCTTTAAAATAATGTGTGTATATGTGTCGTCATATAAACCTTAATTTAGCATGCGTGCTTATGTGATGATATGTTATGTATACAATGATATGCATTCTAAAAAAGGCCTTAATGCATGCATGAGCAGCGTACAAATGAAATGTTATGCATCCCATACTACATTAAATCACATGCAATGAGAAAAGAAAACGTGTTAATGGGCACCCATGTGATGATGGTTATGCATCCCATACTACATAACTGTCACATGTTGCCTCCTATGGTGGATCCAGATACAAACACATATTATGCATTCCATACTACATAATATGCCTTGTATACTTCTTATCATGCTATGAGTGTAGTGACTATGCTTCAGTTAAGACGTACTGATGACACATCAGTGTGTGTATACAAATGAAAGAAGGAAACAAACTAAACGAGATTGGCTGGTTCGACCAACTTGTCAAACCAACCTCCCTCTGATACCAACCATCAAAACCAACATTTTTCACCACCAATAAAGGTATATCAGAACAAGGGAAAAATGCACATCATGATGCCATGTCAGCAGGGGATAACTGCGGACGCTCAGGCAAAACTCCTACTTAACCATGAAGAAATATTCTTTAAGTTATTTATAGGTGAAATTAGTTTAAGTATAGTAGTTAGCCGTATCCCTCGGCTTAGCGGTTCATCTAGTCCACAAGAAAATTAATTAAATGATGCGGAAAGTACTTCTTTTATCCAGTTAGGCATCGTACAAGAGCTTAAAGGTTCCCAAGGGACATCTCATGGCATGCAAGTTCTAAATTTATAGTGGAATTAAAAGTAGATTTTTTTACGGTCGTTAAATATAGTGATTTAACATTTTGAGTTATGCAATGCATGCAGTAATAATAGTAATTTTTTATACTTAAAAATAACTACCATGCAATTATAACATAAAACATCCTGGAGAGCAAGTAATCCACATCCATAGAAAGAAAACTAAGCAACAAGCAAGTATCCAAAAATAACAATCCTGTGGGCGTCAACAAACTGACACGAACCCACATACAATAAAGTATGTCCGAACCAGTAAAACAAAATAAACAACAATCTACCTCGCTAAGATGAGGCAACAACCACGGCCAACACTGCCACTCAAGCACTCCAAAAACCAGCACCTAACTCAGGTATAACTCTGAACTTGAGGCATTCCAAAGACAGAACACTTCAGTAAGAAAGTACAAGTGATGGCAAAAGAAAGCCACAAGTACAAGAGTCAAGGGGTACCAACCCAAGACCAAAGAAAAGGTACATAAACAAGTACAGTAGTAGGTACAAAAGAAAAAACAACTTACGTAAAGCGCACGTAGAACAAGAATACCCCAAAATGCACAAGACTATAAGGGGAAAAAGTCAAGATTAAACCATCAGGAAGAGAAACAAACCCCTATTGGACACCGGTGGTCAACGCCACCAAAAAAAACAACACGGGCGAGGTGGTCAACTCATCTGCACACAACCCCCAAGACAATTTATCCCTCTAAATTCGGGGGAGACCGAATAATCCACCATTCACCGCAAATGCCCAAAAACCCGGTAGAGCCCCACAAAGTTCTAATAGGGAGATCAAACATTTCAGCGGTGGATTCACCCACTAATAACACCCGCAACAAAGAAAAACACGGAAGGAAAACCCCGTAACGATCCAAGTTTAGAGCTTAGAGGCACACCACAATCCAATCGGGGCCTGGTGGCTTGTCTTGCCCCACGGCATCGCCACAAGGAAAAACCATGATAGACATCTCAAGTCAACAACGGCATATCGGATTCTACTAAACAATCCTAGATTAGACGCAGTTGATCAATCTCTAGGAAGAACTTATAATCCTAAACAAACTTTAACGCACTCTACGAGAAAAATTACAAAATGGTAATAAAAGTGGTATTCATCACTTCATCAAATACATTAAGCATTTACAGGGCCAGATAGTAATAATCAAGAACATGAAAATAATGAATAGGATTAGGCATGAGATCTCAACAATGCTATAATCAGCAAAAATATATAATATAATCATGATATCCAGTAGTTAGAAATTTCTGCAAAAATTAGGGTAAAGAAGGGAACTGAAAAGGGAGACCATCAATTGCCTTAATTTTACCAGAGAAAGATTCCCAAATCACTCCTCGACGTAGATCGGGGCTAGAGAAGACGAGGGAAGTCGAAATCTAACAAAAACTTCCAAAAATCGGAGTTAGGGACAAAAACCCTAACTAGAAAACTCAAGAAATGGGGAAAGTTTTACCACGATGGCGTAGCTCTCGACGAGAGCTTTCCATATTTATATTCGATTGAAGATTTCGAGCGTCGGAGCTCCGTCGATGGCCACCGGAAGATTCAAGAATAGGAGGGACTCGCCGCCCTAGTTTCAGTTCGGTCCAAACGTAAGGAAAAAGACGAATTTTTAAGAATATAGGTATATATATATATATATATATATATATATATATATATATATATATATATATATATATATATATATACACATGTAATTATAAAAATTTATTTTGTCTAAATAGGAAGAAAATCATCAATTTAAGTGCGGGCTCATGGAAAACGAAAATAGAGGTTTACTATGGCTTCAAATTGAAAAGTGCTCAACATGAAAGTTGTAGATCTCGTCGTGACGAACAACATTCATGTTAACCATTTTTTATACGATACCGTTTTGGCCCTCAAAACGATGCCCGAACGTAGGCTAGAACGGATTTCTCGGGATGGACGGCCGACTACTCGAGAATAGGATTAGGAGTACTCGAGAAGAGGAAAACAGGCACTCGAGAACAAGAAATATTTTACCCGAGAAAATGTTGCTGGTACTGGAGAATAGAAGGAGTACTCGAGAAAATGCTTTTGGTACTCGAGAACAGGAATGAGTACTCAAGAAAATACTGCTGGTACTCGAGAACAGGAAGGAGTACTCGAGAAAATAGTGCTGTTACTCGAGAACAGGAAGGAGTACTCTACAAGAATGCTGCTGGTACTCGAGAACAGGAAGGAGTACTCGAGAAGAATGTTGCTGGTACTCGAGAATAGGAAGAGGTACTCGAGAAGAATGCTGCTGGTACTCGAGAACAAAGCCTATATACTCGAGAATTCAATTGCATGAACAGTGAAATTTACAAATATATATATAAAAAATCAAACTATAGAGATGAATAGTAAATGACATTTTTTAATAGTGCTTTAATATTAAAATAATCATATTTATATAATTTTTAACAAGGAAGCACGAGTTCAGAACGGAGGCCCAAACGCACGTCGAATCAAACGAAATTCGCACCGTAGGCGAACACTGACGCTACGAACCAAATGGCGAAGTCAAAACCGAAATCTGACGATCCGTTCTTGAGATATAAATATTCAAAGTCTACGACGAACATAAATTCCACAAAACATTGGAAAATCGCCGAGGCTCGAATATCTCTCGGATCGCGACGAAACTTAACGAGCAAGTCCAAAATTATTTAACTTAATTTCAAAATGAAAAATTGTCCAATTACACAAGAATTTGAGAATTTGGCCGACTCGACCGAATGCAGGCGAAAATGCCTTAACGGTGTCGCGCCGTCAACTTGACATTAAAAGTAATGTCATGACGTCGCAAATATGATAATATCAAATCAAATAAAATCATCGAACAAAATCGGGGGTGTTACATCAAGCAATCCCCAAGAGAATGGTATGAGATATTGTCTACCTTTCTCGTTGAAAACAAATTCTCAAGGGGGAAGATAGACAAGACCCTATTTCTCAGGAAATCAAAGGGCAAGATCTTCCTAGTCCAAATTTATGTTGATGACATAATATTTGGATCTACTGTTGACAACCTCTGCAGAAAGTTTGCAAAACTTATGCACGAGAAGTTTAAGATGAGTATTATGGGTGAACTGAAATTTTTCTTGGGAATCCAAGTCAAACAGACTGGTGATGGTCTATCCATATCCCAGTTAAAGTTCACCAGAGAGATAATCAAGAAATATGACATAGAGAATTCTTCCATCATAAGAACTCCCATGAGCTCAAGTATGTCTTTAGGAAAAGATGATCCTGGGAAGCCTGTTGATCAAACTCTGTATATAGGTATAGTTTGCTCCCTTCTCTACCTCACTACAAGTAGGCCAGACATTATATATGCAACATGTGTCTATGCTAGGTATCAGGTATGCCCTAAAGAGTCTCACTACAATGTTGTGAAAAGAATCTTGAGATATCTTAAGGGCACCCCAGATCTTGTCCTGTGATACCCCGGGAATGGGGAATTTTAACTAACTGTCTATTCAGATGAAGATTTTGCAGGCTGAAAGGAGGACATGAAGAGCACTTCAGGCTCCTGTCAATTTCTAGGTGGAATGCTTGTCTCATGGAGCAGCATGAAACAAATAAGTGTTGCAATATCGACAACAGAGTCAGAGTACATTTCAGGTGGAAGCTGCTTTGCTCAGTTGCTGTGGATCCAGCATGAACTTCAGGACTATAATATTCTGATAAGTAGAACTCCACTATTTTGTGATTCTACTAGTGCAATTTCTATAGCTGAGAATTCTGTCTCGCATAGCAAGACTAAGCATATAGAAATTAGGTATCATTTCATTAAAGAATATGTGGAAAGGGAAGACATCTCCCTTGAGTTTGTCTCCATAGACGAGCAAGTGACTGATATCTTCACTAAGCCACTAGATAAAGCCAAGTTCAACACCTTCAAATTTGAATTGGGTATGTTGAATATTGTGTAGCTTCAATTCTATCTTCTACAATATGCTGCACTATTTATTTTGCAGGTAGAACATGCTCTTCCTCCAGATTATGAAGATAGTGTGCAACTATTGAGGGAGAGCTAGCTCAATAGAATATGAAGAGAGCTGAGCTGGATTGGGTCAAAGTGGAAGCTCTACTCTAGACGGATAGGGGGAGAAAAACCCAAAAAATTGCTCCTTATTACAGAAGTCAAAAAGGGGGAGGATAAAGTCAAGGGAGTTAAAGGGGTAAGAAGGATGGACAAGTGAAATAATATGGATGGTAGCATCATGCCAGGGGGAGTAAGTAATTCTCCACAGGCTGGAGAAATATGGTAATGATGTAACTTTTCTCTAATGATAATTTTTTGTCTATGATGAATATGTTGTAGTGTCAATGACATGTATTATTTTGACTTCTTCAAATAGGGAGAGATTGTTTGGTCTATTGATCCCAATTTCCCAGATTTCTAAGAAGTCAAACGGTTCAATGACATTCACACATAATGTATTTGATGTGTGCTCTTGTTCTTGCATGCAGGTAGTCCATGATTGGAGAGGTGAAAAAATGAGTTGGGCAGTAAACTCAAAATTCGTCGAGCTCAGCTCGAAGTTCGTCGAGCTCATGTCAAAGTTCATCGAGCTCAGCCCGAAATTCGTCGAGCTCAGCTCACAGATCTTCGAGCTCAACTTGGCATTACTCAAGAGCTAAATTCAGAGGCTTAGGATTTAAAATTCTTCGAGCTCAGCTCGGAGTTCGTCGAACTCAGCTCGCTGGTCGTCGAGCTTAGGTCAACATTCCTTGGGATAAGCTCAAGAGCTCAGGATTCAAAGATCGTCAAGCTCAGCTTGAAGTTTGTCGAGCTCAGTCCATAGTTCTTCGAGCTCAACTTACATATCGTCGAGCTCAGCTCAAGACTTACTGAACTAAAGATAGAAAAATCAACTACGGCAAAAAGATCGTCGAACGCAGCTAAAGCCAGAAAATTTGACTAAGGCAAAAAGCGCCCTGAGATAGCTAAGATAGCAGAGAAGTAAGCACTGAGACTTCTGCGAAGAAGGCATTGAGACCGCTGAGACAGCTGATACAACTGAGAAGAATGTGTTGAGACAGCTGAGACAGCTGAGACAAAATTAGCTAGCTGGATTTCTCTAAGTACAGAAGTGTTGAGTGAAGCAGGTTTACTCAACGCTTTTAATGAAGAAGGAAGCACTGAGACAGTTAAGAGCAGAAACTGCTGAGAAAACTGTGAAGATATCATTGAGACAGAAACTTGTCTCAGCTGATAAGAAGAAAGTGCTGAGACAAAGGCCTGTCTCAGCTGATGATGAAAAACCGCTGAGACAACTGAGACAAAACCGCTGAGACAAAGCCAGGTAAATACACAAGTCCAGATACACAGAGAGCTAGGGTAGATTGCGTTGAGTGACTTAACATCACCCAACATTTCATGGTTTTCTGGAATATTTTCTAAGTCCAGATGTTGATGACCACTGCTGGCGCCATCAAAGTCAAAATTGAAGGAAGACGTTGTAGGAAAGCTTCTGTAGCGCCGAAAGCTGCCTTATCCTATTTTGATGGAGTTGGCGCTCACCAATCCTTGGTGGGTCCACATAATATTGTGCCATTGATTCAAATCAATGCATATAAAAAGGAAATAATAAAGGGATTAGGGTTAATGAACACATGAAGAACAAACGCAGAAATTAAGAGGCGGCTGGACATTATCTTCTTCATCAAGCTTGAAAGCTCAAGTCCAGCCGAGATAGCCTGAAGGCAAAGAAAGATAGCTGAAGCACTTCAAAGTTCAGCTAGTTAGTTCTCATCAGAATAGTGTAGCTAATACATCTCTTCAGCAAGCAGATAGCTGCTCACCTATGCAACAAAAAAGTGTTAGCTGTAGAAGAAGACTAATTCCATCTACAACAAGTGGGCTGGACTGATATCTGCTCAGTCCAGCAAAGTTGACTCAGAGATACTTCTCTGTGTCAGTTGTTTTATTTTCTTCAACATATTGTTGTATTTCCTGTAGGATTCAGGTTTCCTGAATCTGAGTGTAGGGCACTTTGTGCCTGAGGTAGGTGACTAATTAGTCACTGAGGTAGGTGCCCTGTTGGGGCACTGAGTTAGGATCCAAGTGAGGATCTGAGCAGTAGGGATTGATTGCCTGAGGTAGGATAGTGTTTCTCTCTAAGGTAGGATCCATGTGTGGATCTGAGGTATGGATGTCCTCCTAGCCTGAGTGTAGGGCCTTGTGCCTGAGGTAAGTGATTGGGGAGTCACTGAGCTGTAGGTGATAAGTGTGTCACTGAGTTGTATGCCTTTGAGGAGGCTGAGCTGTAGGTACCTATTGGGTACTGAGTTATAGGAGTGTTGCAGAACTCTGAGAGTAGGGCTGTGTGCCTGAAGCTGTAGGGATGAAGAGCCTGAGTTGTAGGCCTTAGAAATAAAGCTGAGGTAGGTGATTAGTGGAACACTGAGGTGTAGGAGCTCTACAGGATTTTGAGTTAGGATCCCTTGTTCTAAGTTTAGGTTCTGAAGTGAACCTGTGTGTAGGGATGAGGGCCTGAGGTGTAAGCTCTGAGGAGCATAGTGGAGAAGTTGTGTCTAGTCCAACAAGTAAGTTGGATAGGTGGGAGGGAAAGTGGATGTACCCAATTGGGGAACCACTATAAATCTTTGTGTGTTTACTGCGTACTTGTTTTTCTTTCTTATTGCATGATATAAGGACAAGATCTAGTTAGTATAATTAGAAATCAGCAAAAGATTGAATAAAAGTTCAAAGCCCTATTCACCCCACCTTTAGGTGATTAGCTAACCTTTAGTTAAATAACTGTCATGTCTATTATCGCTATCGTGGACTCCCAAATGATCCGCTTCCAATCTTTTTTTCCATATCTATTATCTCTACCAAGATCGAGTCTTCTATAAAGAAAAGGGCTTGCCTTAGGAGATCTCACAAGACTTTGTAAAACCGCTTTGCATAACCACAATCATCCAACTCGTAGGCATCAGGGAACTTAGCGAGGTGCTGAAACTCCATTTGATATTCCGTCACGGACATAGAACCTTGCTTCAACAGCAGGAATAATTCTTCAAGCTTGTCTCGAGTAGTCGAGGGAATTAAATGCTCCAAGAAATCTCCAAAAAACTCATTCCAACTGATCTTCGTGTACACTTGGCCTTGGAAAGTGGAACCCATGAGGGACTTACACCACCTCTTCGCATGCATTTCCAAGATTGACACAGCTAAGGTCACAGCCTTATTGGCTGGACATCTGATTCCATCCATCAACTCTTACACAATGTTGAGTGATTCTTCAATACGAACAGCCGACACCATCCCAAGATAAGTAGGTGGGGAGAGGGCTCGAAAGGTTCTTAACAAGTTGAAGCTCAGGGCTTTTTGCTGCACCTGGGCTTATTGAGACCTGAAAGAGTGCAGAATTTCCGTAAGGGTCTGTCCCAACTCCGATTGTTGGAACTGGGTAGTGACGTAATATGCAGGAGTGCCCACTTCTGGCTCTACACGTGTCGGGATCTACATGTAATCGTACAAACCTAAGGTCAAGTTGGCTAATCGTAGGTTAACAATTGGATAGAATTAGTTGAATTACGCTTGGATACACCACTACTTTTGTTATGTCAGTTTGACCCCAAACTGATCAATCGAGCAGGGGTGGCACCATTGTTCCATGATTTCTTTAGTTGAGGCACCGAGCGGGGTGAGAGGATGTGATAGCCACTTAGTCTTTAGGACTAACGATTTCTACGTCTTCCTTTTTAGGAGTAAACCCTGCAGATAGAACAATAGTAGGTTGTGAAGGAGGGCAACTAGGTCAGGGTGACAGGGCCTAATACAACGTTACCTTCACTCCGTTACGGATGTGAGTTTTGAGAGTCTCATGATGTAGCCCCTCTGGACAGATTTTATGTACTCTGATATTACAAAAGCTGATGTTCCTTCTTATTATTTTTCTACTAGTTGGACTTTTATACTTATATGGATTTTGTCTTCTGTTTATATTCTTTACGTTTGGTTGGCATTGATGATATTGGTTTTAGCCTGTAGGATAGGCGTCTTATGGTACATGCCGACCCGTATGTTGGCGCTACCAGAAATCAACTGTTCTGGGTATAAGACTCCACTCGGCCGTTTCTTGTGTTCTGGGAGGGAGGTTTTACAAATGGTATCAGTATATCCAACAATGTATGACAAGTACTATATCAACTATACTAACATTTCTACTATCAACATCAATATAAATATGTTCTACAATAGGAAAGTAACTCATCTTGTAATGATGCCCATACAGACTTATAAGTTAAGGATATGCTTAACAGGTAAGTATCTCATCATATAAGAGTGCCCATACAAACTTATATGATAAGGATCTATGCGGTGCAATGCAATGATATGAATGCAATGGTATGACTCACTCATACTCATAACATGCACATAACTATGTCGACACAGACTCGTCGTTCCCACTTTTCGAGGAGGTAGCTAACCTTTCAAGCATCATCTGCCGTGGCCAGATGGTGACAGTGAAACGGGCTTTCCACTACTAGGCGGGAATCCACACCACCAAGCCTAGGCCTCCATACACTTCAATGTTAAGGACACAACATCGCAGCTCCCTGCGTACTACGGCTCAGAAGAAGACTCGAGTAGATGTGCACCGAGAACCAATCCAAACTGGCCTATGTCGTGGCACGGAAGGAGCCTATGGGAGCATATCACCAAAGGACCAAGACCAACCAACCACTTGTCACAGAAGGAGCCCTGGGAATGAGCACCGAGGATCAAGCCCAACTGTCGAAAGTCTATCTGTCAAATCCTATCGCTGTGATGACTAGCGAGCCCGTATAGCAGCCACACTATTCTTAAGCTAGGATTATGACATCGCGCGTCAACTCACATTGCATGAAATTTCACAAGGCCTTTCCATCAACCATCCAATGTTCAATAGCACCCAAGGGTTCCACACTGATTCCCTTATAATCACATCAATCTAGTGTGGTCAAATACTCACGCACTTACACCCTTTTACATTTCCATGCTCCCAAGAAATCAAGGGTTCAATATCAATATAGGTGGCATACCACCTCATACAACATACCAATCCCACACTGCTACTCATAGGGAGACACAACACTAAGCAGTGGACTATACTAACTATACCATCAAACACTTGAGATTATCATTATACGTATTCTATGGCAATGTGATTTACCTCATCCGATTCCTTCCTTATATTCATGCATGATAAATTAGATATAGGTTACAAATTCAATTATCGGACATCACACCCTATTTCAAAACCTATTCCATTCTCCGGATAAAAATCATGCACTTCCTCACCGGATTTCATAAGTGCATCATTTGCACAACCAAATCTTATCAAATTATTTGTTCACTACATCTCCCCAAACCATTTGTTTATTAAACTCTTCCAAACCATTTGTTTATCATGGCTACGTATAACTAGTCTACTCCCAACCTCAACATGATCTTACAACATTTCTTCTACTTTGTCCAACCCGGTTATACACTAACCCGAGACAACATGCACCAAAAATGTCACTATACAGCAACTTCGACTAGACATTCCCGTGGCTATAGGAATCACATGAAAACATGCAACCATCTGTTGGAAAGGTCTTCCCAAGGACTACAGTTGAAGACTTAGATCTAGTCATATCACCCTCGGAAATACCCTTGAAGTTCGATGTGCACATAAAACAAATTTATGCACACATCTTAAAGCAAGATGAACTGTAACATCTCTCAAAAAACTAGACCCCTAGTACTGGTTTTGTCATGACTAAGTCATGACAAAACACTAGGAAGCCAAAGAAGAATAAGTGAACCTAGCAATGAAGGTGAGATCACCATGGTCTGCAAATAACACTTTTCAATTACCTAACCTAGGGTTTGACATTAGGTCCTCACCTTAACTCTTTGACCCCACCATAACATCCATACCCATTTAGAAGGTTCATTGGGTCATCAAGGACTCATTGGGGTCAACAAAAAAGGTCAAGTTGACCAAAGTCAACCATAACATTAAAATGGTCAAAGTTCCCTATCTCAGGCCAGAGGACCTTCCATTAGCCAAAATGACCCCACATAGACCTTAGGGGAGGACATTGGGTCATTAAGAATCCATGAGGTCAACCCACAAGGTCAATTTGACCAAGGTCAACTCGATCTTTGAAATAGGTCAAAATAGCCTAAATGGCTAGCTCAAGCACAAGCCACATGGGCTAAGCCCAATTTGAGTGCCCCATTAACTTTAGGAGGCTGATATTTATGTGGGATGCCACCTAAAGTTTGGAGGGGGGTGACTAGAAGAGAGAAAATGTGAGTTTTCCCCTTAATGGAGGAGAGAGAAAGAAGAAAGAGAGAGATGATTAATGGAGGAAGACCATGGGTCACTCCTTCTACCACCCCTAAGTAACCTTTGGGATTCTCTGATGCTTAAGATTCAGCTACCCATCAGTTCCAGCCAGCCACTATCAATGGAGGAGCCCAACCACCATGGCCAACCACCCCTTCACCTCCACTCCCATGAAAAAATATAAAACCCTCTATACAACCCCCTATTCCCACTTTTGATCATCCCATCACCTTCAAAACGTCCTTGGCAGTCAAAATAATGTATTGGATCAATGGTTTTGGTGGAGGATCGAGGAATCGGACAAGCTCGCAGGAGAGGAAAAATGCCATGGCCGACCGCCGTCGCCGTCGTCGTTGAACCCCAAACAAGGTCTGCTTCTCTTCCTCTCCCCTTGTGCTAGTATCCTAGTTCAAATTAGGCAGAGAAATCGGGCTCAAATGAGCCGATCCAAGTGAGGAAAATGGAGATTTTCTGAAATTTCATTGCGGCGGGTTCGCCGGAAACCACCACCTCCGGCGGCCAAACCACCGTCGGGCGTTAGCCACCACCTCGATGGAGGTGGTGGTGGCGGTGTCTGGCCAGGGAGGTGACCGGATGGCCGACATTTCGCTTGGCGAAAAGCTACAGGTTTAGGGCTTTTTTACGGGTTCTATTCGGATAGAAGAAGATGAACAGTAATCTCATATTATAATTATAATTATAATATAATATAATGATTAAGTTACCACTTTAACATGCATCTTTTTGATGTTGTCCAATAAGACCCTTATAGACATTTTTAGGAAAAGTAGCCAACATGAAAATTATAGATCTTGAAGTCTACCTCATTTTAAAATTGATTTTAACACATTTGGGTAAGTGATCTGACCACAACACTCAAAATTGTGTAGTCTATAATAGAGCTAGTCAGAGATTAAATTGAGTGCCCCCACTATACCATGTGACCAAATGACTTGAAATTTTTTCTTGGGGTCTCTCTTACCTATACCAATAATATATCAAAAAATGGAAATTTTTGAAAAAAATTTCCTAAAGTTTTTGTTGAAATTTAATAAAACTTTAATGAATTATTTAAGGGCCTAATGACCTCTAAACCCACCAAAATTTTGATGACTTTCACTTATGGTCATGGTATGACTATGGTAAAAATTTCAGCTCAATTAGATTTGATTTCAACAGGTTTTTGTGAGACCAAAGTGTGGCCCTTTAAGCGTTAATTAGGGCAAGAGTGAGCTTGGGTCATGGAGGGGCCAATTCTCACCCAAAGGGGTTGATATTTTGGACAGAGCCCCAAGGTTAGTTTAAACACCCTCACTTGGAGTTTGGGGTGGAATAGGGTGCATTTGCCCTAGGACCCTAGTTCAAACCCTAAGGTTGAACTTTGGGGTTTTGTGGGGGACGTGGTGTGATATGTCCATATATTGACTTGGAGTTTAGTCCATGTAATCCTAGGATGGTAAATATCCCTAAGAACGAATTTGCTGACATTTAAACTTAGGCACACAACTTAAACAAATTAGGGATAGTTGAGGCCTATACCTTTTAGGGAAATATTGAAGGGCCATATGACCTTGGATACTTATGAAATTTTGGTAGAAGAGTTTTTATAATAATATGAGTCTCTGAAAATTATTGTAGGATATTTTGAAGACATTAGCGCATACTTATAGTTATAACCTTTATGTTGCACCTATGGATGATTTTGATAAAATCATGGTCAAACTAACTTAGAATGTTATAAAACTTAGTCAGTTATGATTTCTGATAATATTAAAGGCCTGGTAAGTTTTGTGTAATGTTTGGATAATATATTAAGGTACTTCTTTCTTTAATTCAATTTTTTGTATTTATTTGAATTAATTATTTAGGGGCTGACACTTTTAAGAAAGTTTATGAAACATAGTATTCTCTGTTATTTTGGCATCATATAGTGATCATAATTTTTGGGTGGCCATAACTTAAGGAAATCTAGTACTTCATGTTCAAAAATTACCCCTGGCCTAAATTTTGGAAAATTTAATAAATGCCAAATTAACTAGGAAAATTATAAGTTTCTGGATTTGGGCTAAATGTGTCATGATAGACACACAATAATTGTCTTAGGGCCTTTGGATGATAATTTGGAGTAACTCATGTCGTGTACATCATATAGCTTAGATTGGTCTGCATTTAGTATAACTGCAAAAATTGTGATAACAAATGGAATGGATATAGGGAGATGGGGTTAATAGTTTACTGAGTTTGGTGAAGTGAAAAAGGGAAAAGGGAGCTTCATTAGGAGTCATGATGAGGAGAGTGTTGGGTTGACTAGTGTTAAGAGGTGTTCGGGATCAACGAAAGATCGTCTTTCCTGTGGAGAGAGGGAGAGAGAGAGAGTCAAAATACACTAGGGTTAGATCCAAAATAATGTTAAAAGGGTTCGGGAATTAGATAATAACCAATAATAGTAAGTGCCTTGCGAAAGTGAGCTTTGGACTTCAGCCCATCGTAGTTCTTAGTGCCCTCGAGTGCCCTACACAGGGAATGCCTTGGGCAGTACAAGGTTAATGTAAGCCGTAGGAATAAATGGAATGGAAGATTAATTATAAATACTCTCGGGTTACACTTACACTCACACTCCCCGGTGTTGTGGGAGTTAGGTTTGGTCTCACGAGCGGTAGGCTCGGTGGTTTTAGTGATGGGCAGGTTAGCGCAGCGAGCCGGTAGGCTCGGTGGTTTTTGTGATGGGCAGGTTAGCCCGGCGAGCCGATGGCTCAGATGGTTTTATGACAGATGGGTTAGTCCGGGGAGCATTGCTTGGAAGATATTTGTTACAAATAGGATGGTACGGAGATCTTTGACTTGGTGGGAAATACATTAATGTTGCATGTGTATAAGATATAAGGTGGTGGGTCTTCGATATTGGAGAGTCATCGCACCGACACCAATACATTGACTCGGCAAGTGTGGTTTAGCACTTGGCCAAATAAAACCCGGTGCGACAACCAGTAAGAGTACGGAGGAGCTCCGCTTAGTGCACCAGTGTTGAGGCATACGATGGGTCTGACTGGTAGTGTTGATACCGGTTTAGAGGTGGGCAAGGCCCAAACCACCGCCTTCATTTGCCACTATGGAGGTATCCTGGGTGCTTAGGCTCTAGAAAGGGGGCACTAAAGGTCTGTGTGCACAGAGTCGTGTGTGTGAGTTGCACTTGCATGTTCATACCATAACATACTTGCATGTGATAACATATTGATTGCATATAACCCTTGACACCTAAAGTATAAATTCGTATAAGACTCTTTATACAATAGGCCTTGCAAAACAACCCCTTGTTCTAAAGGTTTGTATGTGTTAAAAGTAGCGAATAGAAAAGAACAAACGGATAGACTTTTGAATAATTGAAATTTTATTATCCAAAAAAGATATCTATTACAAAGGTATGCCCTCCTTTATATAGAATGGAGGAGAGATGAGAGAATACAAATAAGAGATGTGGGATTATAATTTACAGGACTAAGCGGACTATACAAAACAAACCGCACAAGACGCGCGGTTAGACAGCAGGGCTAACCGCACGGCTACCACCAGAGAGGAAGAGAGACTGCCAGGGTAGACCACCAGACTGCCCGGTCTCCAAGCCGGCTGAGACAAACCGCCAGACCGCGCGGTCTTCAACCCGCCAAGACAAACCGCCAGACCGCCCGGTCACCAACTTCAACACTCCCCCTCAAGTTGGAGCATATATATCGATCATGCCCAGCTTGTCGCAGATGTGGAAAAAGGAAGCGGACACCGGCTTGGTGAAGACATCTGCCAACTCGTTGTTGGAAGTGACAAATGGAGTGCAAATCTGTTTCTTCAATATTTCTTCCCGAATAAAATGACAGTCGACTTCTATGTGTTTTGTTCTCTCATGAAAGACCGGATTTTTGGAAATGTGTATCGCGGCCTTATTGTCACAGAACATAGGAAGAGGATAGTTGTAAACCTCTCCTAAGTCAAGCATGAGAGCCCGCAACCACTTCAACTCACATGTAGTCGATGCCATGCTGCGATATTCCGCCTCTACACTAGACCTGGAAACGACAAACTGTTTCTTGCTCTTCCAACTCACAAGATTGCCTCCAACAAATGTGCAGAAACCTGAAGTCGATTTGCGGTCCCCTTTGTCATCCGCATAGCTTGAATCAGAGTACGCTTCAACCCTAAGGTGACCATTTTTCTGAAATCGGAGTCCTTTCCCTGGAGCAGCTTTAATATACTCTAATATCCTCAGAGCAGATTGTAGATGACACTCCCTCGGAGCTTGCATGAACTGGCTCACCTTGCCAACAGCATAAGAGATGTCGGGTCTGGTTACCGTGAGATATATTAGCTTGTCCACCAGATGCCGGTATCTCGTAAGATCGGAGAGAAGAGGTGAGTCATCTGTCCAAGTTTTGTCTTCTCCAACAGCCATAGGACAACGTGCAGGTTTAGCACCAGTCAGTCCTGCCTCCTTTAAAAGATCAAGAGCATACTTCCGTTGTGAAAGGACCATGGAGTTGGGCTTTCTAGAGATTTCAATCCCCAGAAAGTATTTCGGGGAGCCCATATCCTTTGTGACCAGATGTTGACGAAGGTGTTTCTTGGTCATCAATACCCCATCCTGGTCATCGCCAGTAAGAAGAATGTCATCAACATAAACCGCAAGAACAACAAGACCAGAGGCGGTTTTCCGAACAAACAAGGAGTGATCTGCTGAGCTTCTTGTAAAACCAATGTCCGCAACAATGCTACTTAACTTGTCAAACCAGGCACGAGGACTCTGCTTGAGGCCATAGATAGCCTTCTTTAGCCGGCATACCCGTGTCTCCCCCTGAGCAACATACCCAGGAGGTTGCTCCATATAAACATCCTCCTGCAGATCACCATAGAGGAAGGCATTCTTAACATCTAGCTGCGAGATGGGCCAATCCCTGTTGACAACCACAGAGAGAAGAACCCGAATAGTGCTGAGACGAGCCACGGGAGAGAAAGTGTCAAAGTAATCAATCCCATAAGTTTGGGTAAAACCCTTGGAAACCAGGCGAGCCTTATAACGATCCACACTGCCATCCGGGAGAAACTTCACCACAATGACCCAGCGACAGCCAACAACATCTGTGCCGAAAGGAGGAGGAACAAGGGTCCAGGTACCCCGTTCAATGAGAGTAGCAATCTCCTCATCCATGGCAACTTTCCAATGAGGAATAGTAAGGGCCTCCTGGTAGGAACGAGGGGTGCCAGTGGCCGAGATAGCCAGTGCAAAAGCTCTGCGAGCAGGGGTAAGACGATCATAGGAAACAACTGCAGCAAGCGGGTGTTGGGTACAGGCCCGAACCCCTTTGCGAAGAGCAATCGGGAGATCCAGGTCAGCAGGTGCCTCAGTATCCGGAGTATCCGTGGTGGAGAGAGCTGGCCCGGGAGTAGAGAGAGATGGCAGCGGAGTGGAGGGAGAAAGCGGAGTAGAGGGTGGAGATGATGATAATGGGGAAGACGGTGGAGTGGGTGGAGAGGGCGGAACAGCAGTGGGAGTAGAGGGAATGGATGGGTTGGTATGAGAAGTAGGATCAGGAGGAGTAGAAGAGGAAGTGGGAGAGAAGTAAGAGGCATTGGCAAAGAAGGTGACATCCGTAGAGACAAATTGCTTGCGGGTAACAGGGTCAAAGCAGCAATATCCTTTCTGAGTGGGAGAGTAGCCCAGAAAGACACATTTGGTGGCACGTGGTGAGAGTTTATCACGGATGGCAGCGGGGGAGTGCACAAAAGCGGTGCACCCAAAGATGTGTAGAGGAAGAGGAAAGGGATCCTTGTCTGGATACAGAATGGAGAAGGGGGTAGCACCGTGGAGAACTGTGGAGGGAATGCGATTGATGAGATAGCAGGAGAGGAGGACAGCATATCCCCAATAGGAGCGAGGAACATGCATTTGAGTCATCATAGTGCGAGCGACATCAAGGAGGTGACGGTTTTTGCGTTCCGCCACCCCATTTTGTTGGGAGGTGTAGACACAACTAGTTTGACGAATAGCACCATGGTGAATACAAAAGGAGGAGAAGTCGTGGCTAAGATACTCCTTAGCATTGTCAGAACGAAGGAGTTTAATAGACATATCAAACTGAGTCTTAACCATGGAATAAAAGGAGGTCCAAACAGAGAACAGCTCGGAGCGATCTTTGAGAAGATATACCCACGTACATCGAGAGAAATCATCAATGAAGGTGACAAAATAGGAAGTACCCCGACCGATGGTGAGGTTAGGAGCGGGACCCCATATGTTAGAGTGAACGAGGTCGAACGGACGGGAAGAGCCCCGACTTTGTGTTGGGGGGAAGGATGAGCGGTGATGTTTGCCAAGTTGACATGCATCACAGTTTAGAGGAGGATGATGAGGAGGGAGGTGCTGCAGGAGCTGGCGGAGAATTCGGGGAGGAGCATGTCCAAGGCGAAGATGCCATTGGAGAAGATCTGTAGAGGAGGAGGAGAAGGCGGATAGAGCAGAAACGTTGTCGAGGAAGTAGAGGCCACCACTCTCAGTCCCGGTAGCAATCGTCCGTTGGGAGTCCGGATCCTGAAAAGCACAAGAGCTAGGGGTGAATATGACAGAACACCGTAGTTGCTTGCATAATGAAGTAACCGATAATAAATTGCACGGAAACTTGGGCACATAGAGGGTATCAGCCAGGCAGAGAGATGGAGTGACTTGAACCATGCCCGTCCCATGGACCGGGGAGGGAGATCCATCAGCAACAATGACCGGGGGCAACTGAGCATGTGTGTCCAGAAGAGAGAAACATTGAGAATTGCCTGTCATATGATTGGTTGCACCAGAGTCGATGAGCCATCTTCCGCGAGTAACAACATGAGCACTACCAGAAGAGGTGACCACGGAGGCGGACAGGCTAGAGGAGGGGAAAGCCATGGAAGCAAGAGAGGAGCAAGCCGCGACGATAAGAACAAGCCGCGAGAAGAGAAAAGAGCACCAAGCCGGGCGAACAGAAAATAGGTCGGGCAGCTAGGAAGGCCGCTACTAAGAAGCAGAGAAAAGCAGAGGGAAAGAAGTCGCACGGCTTGAAAAAGTCGGGCGAACAGAGGAGAACAGGTCGCACGGCAAAAGATGAGGCCGGCGCGACTAGCAAGCAGGAGCGGCTAGAAGGCAACAAGAAGAGCGCAAACAGTAGCGGCTAGCAAGAGGTCAAAGGCACAGCGGGGAAGAGGTCGCGCAGACTGAAAAGGCCTAGCGAACAGAAGAGAGGAGAAGAGCAGGTGACCGCGACCAAGATGCGGGTGAGAAAGGAACAACCCACACGGTCAGGCAGATCACAATAGCAAACCGCGAGTATAGGGGCAAGCAGATATGGGGAAAGCAGAAGCAGACAGGGAGAAGAAGTCTGCAGCGGGTAGACACAAGCCGCAAAGACTAGGAAGTCGGAGAGGCAAGAAAGAGCAAGGAGCGCGGCGACAAGGAAACAGGTCGCTGCGACGAATAACAGTAGGAGAAGAGAACTAAGAAGCAAGCCGCGCGAACAGGGCAGCGGACAGAAACAAGCCGCTCGAACAGGGCGGCGGACAGAAGAGAAGTCAAGCCGCGAGAGAGGTCGCAGATAGCAGAAAACAAGCCGCTAGAAGCAGAGAGCGCACAGAATCAGGAGGAAATGACCGTGTCCTCTGATACCATGTTAAAAGTAGCGAATAGAAAAGAACAAACGGATAAACTTTTGAATAATTGAAATTTTATTATCCAAAAAAGGTATCTATTACAAAGGTATGCCCTCCTTTATATAGAATGGAGGAGAGATGAGAGAATACAAATAAGAGATGTGGGACTATAATTTACAGGACTAAGCGGACTATACAAAACAAACCGCACAAGCCGCGCGGTTAGACAGCAGGGCTAACCGCACGGCTACCACCAGAGAGGAAGAGAGACTGCCAGGGTAGACCGCCAGACCGCCCGGTCTCCAAGCCGGCTGAGACAAACTGCCAGACCGCGCGGTCTTCAACCCGCCAAGACAAACCGCCAGACCGCCCGGTCACCAACTTCAACAGTATTGTCATTCCTATAGGTTATGGTTACTTACTTAGTTTACCTTCTTGTACTTTTACTTATTCCTTAGTTTACTTTACATGTTCTACTATTCTACTTGTTTGCATTACTACTTTCTTGTTATAGTTCTTTTGTACATAAACTTGCTAGGATAGTTGTCACCTGCTTGTTCCACTCTGCTTTGTTATCTTCCGCTTTCATCCTCCCCGCACGGTGCCTAGGAGTCACGGGGGTGAGGCGAGGATGATAGTGGCTTAGTCTTTTGACTAACGGTCGGTAGACCACATCATTTTAGGGGACCGAGCAGTAGGAGCCTCAGTACCGGAAGGATAAGGAAGCATGACATGAGGAGTAGTTGTTGCGCTGTACCACTACTACACAATGACGGGTCGAGGATGGATTTCAGTTTTCTTCCGCTTAAATGTTGAGAGTTGCGAGAGTGGTGTAGTGAGGACTTGATGTACCGGGCTTAAGCCAGTTTATATTTCTATTTGCCTTTCAGCTTCAGTACTTCTTTATCATGTGGACATTGATGTGATTTCTATTTCATATTATATATGATATGTGGACTTGAACTTATCTGTATACTTCTCTTTCTTTGGTGATCGTTAAGGCCGATAGGATTGGCGTTTTGTAGTGGCGACCCACCCGAGCATCAGTGTCACCGCAAAATGACGATCTAGACATAAAACCCTAGTGGTTTAAAAGAAAAAAGAGGGTCTTACAACTGGTATTAGAGGGAAACATCGATCCAAAGAGAAGAAGTCCACAAAAACCCGAGGCCACCCCGCGTGAGCTTAGTTTGAGGACAAACTAGCAGCGAAAGCAATGGTGTACCCATAAGGGGAATCACATGCAAAGGTCTACCTTTCTTTAGTTTCACTTGTACATTAGCTAACAATTGGATTTATTCTTTGTAGCCTACGATAAACCCTGCCCCCAGCAGGGAGCACCTCCTACTGTGAAGATCTCATATTATAATTCTCTAGTTAACGAGTTAGACTCAACCCACTAGGAAACATGACTAACCATGACAACTTGTAGTATGCCCTAGTCGGAAATAGACCTTCAATATGAACTTGGTTAATATAAGGAGATACCCAAAGAGAATAAATGAGGATTTTAACATGAGAATGACTACCTAAGACATAAACTCAGGTGTCCCTACGGTCCCTGTCCAATATTACTCAAACTGGTAGGACTGCCTTAAGGAGAATTGAGGCAAATAATCTATTAGCAGAATGACAGAAGACACTTTTTATCAACCCTCTTACCAGTAAAAAGATTACCCGGAGACAACCACCAAGACAAACACCGAGGGTCAGATAGGAAATCAAGTTTGGAATAGATTCGTTTGAGATTGGGAACATTTTGACCCTGATAAGGTTGTTTTAAATGCGACTCAGAGGGTTTAAAGTATGGAGTATATCAACAAGTTTCAGGATGAAACCCCAAATCTATGGTGATGCCCTAGGAGTTGTGCACCCAGCTAGGATAGATATAATATGTAATATCAAATATACTTACCCCAAGATAGGTACGGGCTTATCTTTTGTTTATTGGGCGCTTGTCTTTTGTTTATTGGACAAATTAGTTATTGACTTGGGTTTCCTTAGACCTAATTTAGAAGATGTGTTGTCCCAAATATAGTAAGATTGAAGTTGATCTTATTCAACATTATTCAGGCGAAGATAAGGTTTTGTAAAAGCGTGTTTGGAATGATGATCTGTAGAATTACGAGGACAATGACATGAAAGTTAGGAGGAGTAATTACGAGATTTAACTATTACAAGATATCATGTGAAATTAGATGACGGGTAATAAGATTCATGATATCTGGGAAGATAATATTAAATCGCTATGTTGTAACATCAGAAGTATGATGACTCTGGGAAATAGTAAGAAGTTAGCAGATAATATATTTAAGGATGTAGACCTTAGATATGACTCGTAAAGTTTAATTGACTGATTACTCAGGCGTACTCGAAGGAATAAGAACATGATCGTGTAGAGGAAGTTTATAGAGTTGTTGTCTACACTTACAAACGAGAACTCAAATTACCGGAAGAAAATTATGTTTATCAGAACGGGTATTTGATGGCCCGCGAACAGACTCTAATTTAGGTGGTTGGTTCGATGAGTCGAACGCCGCTGGCTTGCTAAAAAGCGAGTTTTTAATGAAAGGAGGCAAGTGTACCTATCACATGTATTACACGATATTCGGGGGAATTCCGAGGTCGTATTATTCTCGGGGTCGGGTTGAGTATCTGTTGTAAGACCCCCCCCCCCCCCCCTTTTATTTTTTTTTCAAACTCAAGGTATTATGCCCGGAACCGCCGTTTTGCGGTGGCCCCGACACTCGGGAAAGCCACCACTGCAAAACGTCGATTCTGCCGGCCTTTTCGATCATCACAGAGAGAGTAGTATTCAGGAATGAAATAGCTGAGTCCACAAAGGTCATATATAATAAGAGAAATCACAACATGTCCATAAGTAGAAAAGAGAGTATTGCAAAGTAACAAAATGGAAATATAAATGGGCTTAAGCCCAGTACATCAGATCCTCTCTAAAATCTCTCACGGAAGCTGTTAAAAGACTATCACTCACGAAGCTGGTCACTAGTGCTCCGGTACTAAACTGGCCCACCACCATGCGCACCGCACTCCGTTGGTGCTGGTCCCTGAGCTGCTGGTCCTTGTCTCCCATTTGAATCCCCTGTAATGTTGTGGTCCGAAAACCATTAGTCATAAAGACTAAGCCCTATCATCCCCTACCCATCCCCCCATGGCTCATAGGCACCGGGGGGGGAGAGGAAAGGGAAGCTACAAGGTGGAGAGCACAAAGTGGCAGGTGATAGTGGAACTAGTCTAGCAGTTCTATAATAGTATGCAGTAAGGTGAGCAAGTAGGGTAAGCAAGTAGAGTAATTACCATGTGTAAGAAAGACAAGGTAAGAAGTAAGTAACCTTAACTTATATGAATGTCCATACAAACATATAAGTAAAGGGGACTTCTGCAAGGCTCCCACCATATAAAAAGTCGTATACCAATTTATACGTTGGGGTGTCGGTTGTATGCAAGTATGCTATACCATGATTCATGCAAGTGCAACCCACGTACACGACTTTATGCGCACAGACCTTTAGTTCCACCTATTTGGGCAGCTAGCTTCACTACCAAGAACCTCTGTAGTGGCAAACGGAGATGGTGGGTCGGGCCCCCCACTCCTAGGCGGGTATCCACACTACCAGGCCTAGCCCTCACGTACGCCCCTAGAAGAACACAACCTAGAGTATCTGTGAAATAGTGCTGGCCATATCCACCAGAATTTCTTTGGCTTAGTGTCCTACACCTCTGAGTCAACGTATCGACGTCGGTGTGAACGACTGTCTGATACCGAAGACCCACCACCTTATTTTGTTTCCAAAACCTTTTGAGCCACTGGCTCCCCGGACTATCCGTCCGTGCATCTACCTTCCGAACGAACCGTCCGGATGGCAATCAAAACATCCTAATAAGCCTCCCGGGGTACCGGGGTGTGTGAACATGCAACCTTAGTTATACTAGTTGCTCTTGAAATGTTTTATTCTTACTGTTTAGGTTAGCCCAGGACTGCCCAAGGTATTCCCCGTGAAGGGCTGTCGAAGGCACTAGGAACTACAATGGGATTATGTCCAAAGCTCCCTTTCGCAAGGCACTTACTATTATTGGTTGCTATCAGATTTCCCAAACCCTTACTTGTTGTACTGGATCTAACCCTAGAGTATTAGACACCTCCTCCCTCCGGGAAAGACGATCTTTCGTCGACCACGAGGACCACCTAACACTAGCCAACCAACCCTCTACTCATACTATCTTTCAATGGTGAACTCATTTTTAATTATCCAAACCAGCAAACATCTAACCCCAACTCATGTGCCCAAATTCATATTCAAAAATAATTTCTGCTGTTTTACTAAATGCAGACCAACCTAAGCTATATAACGTGTAAAATGAGAGGTACTTAAAATATTCATCCAGTAACCCTATAATAATTAATGGATGGCTTTCATGACCGTTTTAGCCTAAATCCAGAATTTCATAATTTTCCTAATTTATCTGGTAATTTATTTAATTATTCTAGAAATCCAAAAACCCCAAGTTTGAACATGAAGTACCAACATCAGACAAATAAATGCTCCACAAAATTTATGATAAACATAATATGACTATTGAACATAAAATCCCAAGTTTATCAAATTTTCCGCAAAATTTATGCTCCTAATTAATTAATTCAATATAAATACAATAAACAGAATTAAATAGAGATGTACCTTAAACTATTTTCCTAAAATTACACAAAATTTACCTTGGCTATAGTATGATCATAAATCCACACTGACGAAGTTTCATAATATTGAAAGCTAGTTTAACCATGATTTTATCACAATCATCTTTAGGGGCAACTTAAAGATTTTAACTACAAGTATAAGCCAATATCTTCCAAACACCCTACAATAATTTCTAGAGGTTCAAACTAACCCTAAGACTTCTCTACCCAAGTTTCATCACTATTCAATGAGTTTTATTAACCTATTCTATCTCTACACATTTTGTGCCCTAAACTAGGGTTAGGGTTTAGAGTGCCCTACCCTTTCCCAAATCCCCTAATATTTTTACCAGAGGGCTTTAGATACACTAGCACCCTGTCTACCAAATTTCAAGTTCATTCAGGGTCATTTGACCTCATGTCCTTCACAATGCATAAAAGTCCTTCCTTAGGGTTTGGTCTTAGATCTTAGGGCAAAACTATTCCAATCTACCCTATCTTGCATGGGAAGGTGCTAATAGCCATGCCAAGTCAGTGGCCCCAATATCAACCTCTATTGAGGTGACTTGGCCACCCAAAACACAAAGTGCACTTTTGACCAAAATACCCTTTCTAAGGCAAGGCTAGGGTTTGCATAATTTCAATTCAAACCACCTCCAAATGAGATGAAATTTTAACCAGAGCTTTATAATGACCCCAAGCACAACTCTCCAAAATTTGGGTGGGTTTGGATGTAATTTGGTCCCTAATTTAAATTACCCTAGAAAAATTAAATAATTTCCAAAACTATAGAAAAATTGACCCCACAAATTCTCATTTTTGGGCAGGCCTAGATATGTTCTAGGGTGACTCCCTGTCCAAATTTCAGGTCATTTGGTCCAGAGATGAAGTGTGGGCACCCATTTAAATTTCTGCCTAGCCCTAGGTTTAGACCCCACCAAAATGAGTGCTTTGGCCAAACCAGACACCCAAATTGTTTCAAACTAATTTTGACTTAAAGTAGACCCCTTGGGCTACAAAGTTTATGTTGACGACTTCCTCTAGATTAGCCTCTATGTATTTTTAATAAATAAAAAACATTAAATTCAAAATATGTGAAGCAATGAAATAATCAGAAATTTATACCCTATAGTTTTAATTCGATTTCAGCACAAATCTTGGCGCAGATCGGGATGCTGCCGGTTATCTTCAACCTTCAGCCAACGGTTAGGATCCACCCATCTTGGAGCAACTTCCATCCGCTGCCGCCGGCCATCCGGCCACCTCCCTGGCTGGCCATCGCCACCACCACTTCCGTTGAGGTGGTGGCTATCGCCAGACGGCGGCACAGCCGCCAAAGAGGCCTACTCAGGCGAACCCGAGAGTTCATTTTTTTCACAGAAAACGCAAGCTTCAATCGGGCTCAATTGAGCCCTATTTGTATTCTAAAAGATCCCTACGATCTATCCACAATGAGAGAGGAAGGGGAGGACCTTGTTTGCAGCTTGGAGACGCGTCGACCGCCGGAATGCCACGGTGGTGGTGGCGCCTCTCAGGTTTCTGCAACTACACTGTGGATTAACTCTATATCATCAGGGTGAGAGTGGAAGCAACTCCTTAGAGCCTAGTGAAGCTTTTAAAATAATAAGATGGGGAAGGGGGGAGGGTCATGGCATCAATGCCATTAATGGCCATGAATAGCTTGGCTCGGCCATGGTGGTGGGGAGGTGAATCTGCCTTGGGGTGGCCAGGAAACGGCTGGAAACTTCTCCTCTTCTCCAGAGGAGTTGAATCCAGCCACCAAAGGTGGCCCTTGGCCTACCCTAGGGTCTAGGTAGGGATGGGTAAGGTTGAATTGGCATCTTGGAGGTCACCTACCCTTAGGGAGGGTACTTTGACAAAATTAGGGGCTTGAGTTGACTTTGGTCAACATAAATTCTTGGGTTGACGCCAATGGGTCCTTGGAGACCCATTAACCTCACTTTAGGGTTAGGAGGCCATGGGTGGGGTCCTCTTGGCTAGGGAAAGGTCAATTGACCCTATGCATGCTAGTTTGACCCATTTAGGGTTAGGGTTGACTTAGGTCAACTTTAACCCTTTGACTGCCTAGAGTGGGTCCTTAGTTGCCCTATGGTCTTCCCAAGGTGTTTGGGGTGTTATGGTAGGTTCCTGGGATCAAGGTGTAGCCCTAAAGTCACACCTTAGGTTTAAATGTTGAGGCTGAGCTATAGGCAGACCAAGGTGATTTTCACCTTGGCCTTGTTCACTTGGTCCTTTGAGCTTCTGGTGGTTTTGTCATGACCTAGTCATGACAAAACAAAATCCCATGGTCTAGTTGTTTAAGGGATGTTACAAATCCCATTATATATATTAAAAAATTTTGTCTCCGAAATTAAGGTTGAGCCTACATGGGTTTCTACAAAATAAGTAAAACTTGTAACATCCCTAAGGTTTAAGGTATACCTGACTCGAAGATCGTCGGGTACTTTTGTTGCATCAAGTCCTATGACTCCCACGTATGCTCCTCCTGCCCATGGTTTCTCCACAAAACCTTGACTAGAGGGACCTTCTTGCGTCGCAAGACCCGCACTGCCTGGACCTTCGTCGGATCTACTGCCAAACCTGCTCCACTGATGACATGGCCAAAAAAGGCCACATCCTTTAGCCAGAATTGGCACTTGCTGAACTTAGCGTACATCTTATGCTCTCGGAGCTTCCCCAATGTCAAAGACAGATGAATCGAGTGCTCCTCTTCAGTCCTCGAATAAATGAGGATGTCGTCAACGAATACAATGATGAAGACATCTAGATACTCTTTGAACACCCGGTTCATCAAGGCCATGAATGCGGAGGGTGCATGCGTGAGCCCAAAGGGCATCACTGTAAACTCGTACAGTCCATATCTGCTATTGAAGGCCATCTTCGGGATGTCCACCTCCTGTATGCGTAGTTGGTAATACCTCGATCTCAGGTCCATCTTTGAGAACCAATAAGCTCCCTCCAGTTGGTCAAATAACTCATCTATCCTAGGAAAGGGATACGTATTCCGGACTTTGAGCCTGTTCAAGGCCCGGTAATCGATACACTGCCGAAGTGTCCCATCCTTCTTTTTGACGAATAGCACCGGAGCTCCCCACGGTGAAGAGCTAGTCCGGGCGAACCCGGCTTCCACTAACTCTTGAAGTTGGCTTCGAAATTCCACCAACTCCTTTGGGGCCACTCGGTTTGGAGCCTTGGATACCAGCTTAGCCCCCGACACGAGATGAATCTGAAAGTCCTTCTCCCGGTGCGGGGGTAGCCCTGGTAGCTTCTCCGAAAATACATCAGCAAAGTCCCGCACCACTGGAATATCTGATATAAAATCCTTGGCCATGACCATCTCGAAGAGAACCTGATAAACTTCGTCTTCCTGTAGGTGGGCCTTGACGGCCGATACAGACGATAATAACACTAGGTGGGCTGGTGTAATACCTTCAATAACAATAGAGGAGTCCCCGTGCCTCGCGGTGATCCTCTTCGCCAAGCAATCAATCTGGGCATGGTTCCAGTGTAACCACATCATGCCCAGTATGAGATCATAGTCCGACATGCTCAGGATTAATGCTGGTGCCTCAAATGTCGTCCCGCCTATCTCCGCCTCCATTTTGCAATGAGAAGAGGTCATGAGCTCTGATCCATCGGGTAAACGCACCCTCATCACCCTTCCTGTGAATTGCTCCACGCCTGCCAGTCCTTTCACGAAGTCCTCTGACACAAACGAGTGTGAAGCCCCAGTGTAGAAGAGTGTGTGAGCGGGCTTGCCGCTGATGAAAACCACGCCTGAGGTAATTAAGTGTCTTAGTGTTCTAGTTGTAGTTTTTCTTTTCTTAATTTCTAACTAGTTTGTGTCTATGAGAACTAGTTCTTAGAAAAGAAGGAAATTGAATATACTGACATACCTGTTATAACCTGCTCCGTGTTCTGGGGTTGTGCCAGATCTAGTGCGTACACCTGCTCCCTCTATGGCCTGTGGCCTCTGACCTGATATCCCCATCCCCGGTCATGTCCTCGGCCACCAAACTGCCGAGGAGGTGGGGCACCCTGAAGTGCTGGTGGAGGTGCTCGCCTCATGGGACAATTTCATTTGAAATGCCCCGGCTGATTGTAGTGGAAGCACACCAATGCCTGCTTTTCTATCCTCGGTATCTCCAGCATCTGTAAGGGCTGGGGGGCCAATACCACCTGATTCCTCTGCTTCGGTCCAATCTCTTGACGGGGTTGATCCCCATTCCTTCTTTCCCCGATGACCTGGCCTCGAGGATGGTCTCTACGTCCTCCAATTACTACATCGTCAGCCGGCCACTTCCGGCTCTTAACCATAAGCTGATCTGCCTCCCTTTTCTTAGCCATTTCCAGAATCCTGGCCAAGCTTTCCTCGGAGATGAAGAGGAGGGCCTATCTCATGTCGTCGTGATGCCCCTTGTAGAACCTCTTGGCGTAGCCAGCGTCGTCCAACTAGTAAGAGTCTGCATAACGGGATAAGTTTGTAAACTCCTGGTAATACTCCAACAATGTCCTATTGCCCTGCTTCAACTACAGGAACCTATCCTCCAGCTCGTCCCTCGCCGACTGAGGCACAAAATGTCCCAGAAGTGCCGCTCTGAACTCTTCCCAAGAGATATCTGTGCAATCCATATACGCAAAGGTGGTGTCCAGCTGTGACTTCCACCACCTCTTCCTGTGCGACTCCAAGCAAGAGACTGCCAAAGCAACTGCCTCCTCATTGGGGCATCGTATCCCTGCAATCATCTCATAGATGGTATCCAACCATTCTTCTGTGCGGACTGCCGAATCCGTCCGCTGGTAGGATGGAGGGGAAAGTGCCCGGAAGGCACTCATCTAGTTGGCCCCGGGATTTGGCTGTGGAGTCGGGGCTTGCCGATCTCTGAAGGCCTCCAGGATGGCCGTCAATGTTTGCCCCATCTTCGTCTACTGAAACGGAACTGGAGTCGGCGGAGGTGGAACTATGTTCAGAGCCTGAGGTATTCCTTGCTATGGAGTAGGATTCGTCGCAGGCTATAATTAAAATTCCAACAGTTAGATAGAGTACCAATGGAATAAAAGGAGGAGAAAAAATGGACTTCTACATGTGATTTCCCTTATGGGCCCACCACTGCTTCCACTACTACTTTGTCCGCAAACTAAGCATGCACGGGGGTGGCCTAAGGATGTTGTGGACTACTTCTCTTTTGATCGAGGTTTGCTTTGATACCACTTGCAAGCCCCCCCCCTTTTCTTTTTCAAACTCGGGGTATTTTGCCCAGAAATGCCGTTTTGCGGTGGCCCAAACACTCGGGAAAGCCGCCACTACAGAACGCCGATTTTGCCGGCCTTTTCGATCATCATAGAGAGAGCAGTATTCAGGAATGAAATAGCTGAGTCCACAAAGGTCATATATAATAAGAGAAATCATAACATGTCCATAAGTAGAAAAGAGAGTACTGCGAATTAACAAAACGGAAATATAAACGGGCTTAAGCCAGGTACATCAGATCCTCGCTAAAATCTCTCGCAGAAGCTGTAAAAAGACTATCACTCACGGAGCTGGTCGCTGGTGCTCTGGTACTAGACTGGCCCACCTCCATGTGCACTGTACTCCGCTGGTGCTGGTCCCTGAGTTTTAGGTCCCTGTCTCCTATCCGAAGCCCCTGTAATGTTGTGGTCCGAAAACCATTAGTCATAAAGACTAAGCTCTATCATCCCCTACACCTCCCCCCATGGCTCCTAGGCACCGGGCGGGGAGGAGGAAAGGGAAGCTACATGGTGGAGAGTACAATGTGGCAGGTGACAGTGGAACTAGTCTAGCAGTTCTATAATAATATGCAGTAAGGTGAGCAAGTAGAGTAAGCAAGTAGAGTAAGCAGCATTTGTAAGAAAGACATGGTAAGAAGTAAGTAACCTTAACTTATATGAATGCTCATACAAACATATAAGTTAAGGGGTCTTCTGCAAGGCTCCCACCATATAAAAAAGTCTCATACCAATTTATACGTTGGGGTGTCGGTTGTATGCAAGTATGCTATGCCATGATTCATGCAAGTGCAACTCATGCACATGACTCTATACGCACAGACCTTTAGTTCTCACTATTTATGCAGCTAGCTTCACTCACAGGAATCTCCATAGTTGAAAATGGAGATAGTGGGTCGGGCCCCCCACTCTTAGGCGGGTATCCACACTACCAGGCCTAGCCCTCCTGTACGCCCTTAGAAGAACACAACCTAGAATATCCGCGTACTAGTGCTGGTCGTATCCACCAGACTTTCTTTGGCTAAGTGTCCTACACCTCTGAGTCAACGTATCGACGTCGGTGTGAATGACTGTCTGATACCGAAGACCCACCACCTTATTTTGTTTCCAAAACCTTTTGAGCAACTAGCTCCCCGGACTATCCGTCCGTGCATCTACCTTCCGAACGAACCGTCCGGATGGCAATCAAAACATCCTAATAAGCCTCCCGGGGTACCGGGGTGTGTGAACGTGCAACCTTAGTTATACTAGTTGCTCTTGAAATGTTTTATTCTTACTGTTTAGGTTAGCCCAGGACTGCCCAAGGTATTCCCCGTGAAGGGCACTCGAAGGCACTAGGAACTACAATGGGATTACACCCAAAGCTCCGTTTCGCAAGGCACTTACTATTATTGGTTGCTATCAGATTTCCCAAACCCTTACTTATTGTACTGGATCTAACCCTAGAGAATTAGACACCTCCTCCCCACGGGAAAGACGATTTTTCGTCAACCCCGAGCACCACCTAACACTAGCCAACCACCCCTCTACTCATACTATCTTTTAATGGTGAACTCATTTTTAATTATCCAAACCAGCAAACATATAACCCCAACTCATGTGCCCAAATTCATATTCCAAAATAATTTCTGCAGTTTTACTAAATGCAGACCAACCTAGGATATAAGACGTGTAAAATGAGAGGTACTTAAAATATGCATCCAGTAACCATATAATAATTAATGGAGGGCTTTCATGACCGTTTTATCCTAAATCCATAATTTCATAAATTTTCTAATTTATATGGTAATTTATTTAATTATTCTAGATATCCAAAAAACCTAAGTTTGAACATGAAGTACCAACATCACAGAAGTAAATGCTCCACAAAATTTATGATAAACATAATATGACTATTGAACATAAAATCCCAAGTTTCTCAACTTTTTATCAAGATTTAAGCTCCTAATTAAGTAATTCGATATAAATACAATAAACAGAATTAAATAGAGATGTGCCTTAAACTATTATCCAAAAATACACAACATTTACCATGACGTTTGTATTATCATAAATCCACACTGACTAAGTTTCATAACATTTTAATCTAGTTTAACCATGATTTTATATAATCATCCTTAGGGCCAACTTAAAGGTTTTAACTATAAGTATAAGTCAATATCTTCCAAATACCCTACAATAATTTCCAGAGGTTCATACTAACCTTAAGACTTCTCTACCTAAGTTTCATCACTATTCAATGAGTTTTAGTAACCTATTCTATCTCTACACATTTTGTGCCCTAAACTAGGGTTAGTGTTTAGAGGGGCCTACCCTTTCCCAAATCCCCTAATATTTTTACCAAAGGGATTTAGATACCCTAGCACCCTCCCTACCAAATGTCAAGATCATTCACGGTCATTTGTCCTCATGTCCTTCACAAGGCACAAAAGTCCTTCCTTATTGTTTGGTCTTAGATCTTAGGGAAAAAACTATTCCAATCTACCCTATCTTTCATGGGAAGGTGCTAATAGCCATGACAAGTCAGTGACCCCAACATCAACCTTTGTTGAAGTGACTTGGCCACCCAAAACCCAAAGTGCACTTTTGACCAAAATACCCTTTCTAAGGCAAGGCTAGGGTTTGCATGATTTCAATTCAAACCACCTCCAAATGAGATGAAAGTTTAACCAGAGCTTTAAAATGACCCCAAGCACCACTCTCTAAAATTTGGGTGGGTTTGGATGTCATTTGGTCCCTAAATTAAATTACCCTAGAGAAATTAAATAATTTCCAAAACTATAGAAATATTGTCTCCAAAAATTTTCATTTTTGTGCAGGACTAGATATGGTCTAGGGTGACTCCCTGTCCAAATTTTAGGTCATTTGGTCCAGAGATGAAGTGTGGGCACCCATTTTAATTTCTGCCTAGCCCTATGTATAGACCCCACCAAAATGAGTTTCCTTGTCAAACCAAACAACCAAATAGGTTCAAACCAATTTTGGATTAAAGTAGACCGCTTGGGCTACAAATTTTATGTTGACAACGTCCTCATTATTAGCCTCTAGGTATTTTTAATAAATAAAAACATTAAATACAAAAGGTGTGATAGAAATGAAATAATCAGAAATTTATACCCTATAGTTTTAATTCGATTTCAACACAAATCTTGGCGCAGATCGGGCGGCTGCCGGTTATCTTCAACCTTCAGCCAATGGTTAGGATCCACGCATCCTAGAGCAACTTCCAAACACCGATACCGGCCATCCGGCCACCTCCCTGGCCGGCCACCTCCACCACCGCCTCTGTTGAGGTGGTGGCTATCGCCAGGCGGCGGCACAGCCACCGGAGAGGCCTACTCCGTTGAACTCGAGAGTTCATTTTTTCACGGAAAAACCATGAAAATGAAAGCTTCAATCGGGCTCAATTGAGCCCGTTTTTTATTCTAAAAGATCCCTACGATCTATCCACAGTGAGAGAGGAAGGGGAGGACCTTGTTTGCAGCCTTGGGACGCGTCGACCGCCGGAATGCCATGGTGGTGGTGGCGCCGCTTAGGTTTCTGCAACTACACAGTGGAGTAACTCTAAATCGTTGGGGTGAGAGTGGAAGTGACTCCTTGGAGCCTAGTGAAGCTTTTAAAATATTAAGATGGGGAAGGGGGGGGGGGGGGGGGGGGTCATGGCATCAATGCCATTAATGGCCATGAATAGCTTGGCTCGGCCATGGTGGTGGGGAGGTGAATCTGCCTTGGGGTAGCTAGGAAATGGCTGGAAACTTCTCCTCTTCTCTAGAGGAGTTGAATCCAGCCACAAAAGGTGGCCCTTGGCCTCCCCTAGGGTCTACGTAGGGATGGGTAAGGTTGAATTAGCACCTTGGAGGTCACCTACCCTTAGGGAGGGTACTTTGATCAAATTAGGGGCTAAAGTTGACTTTGGTCAACATAAATTCTTGGGTTGACCCCAATGGGTCCTTGGTGACCCATTGACCTCACTTTAGGGTTATGAGGGCATAGGTGGGGTCCTCTAGGGTAGGGGAAGGTCAATTGACCTTATGTAGGCTAGTTTGACCCATTTATGGTTAGGGTTGACTTGGGTCAACTTTACCTCTTTGACTGCCTACAGTGGGTCCTTAGTGGCCCTATGGACTTCCCAAGGTGTTTGGGGTGTTATGGTAGGGTCCTGGGATCAAGGTGTAGCCCTAAAGTCAGACATTAGGTCTAAATGTTGAGGCTGAGCTATAGGCAGACCAAGGTGATTTTCACCTTGGCCTTATTCTCTTGGTCCTTTGAGCTTCTAGTGGTTTTGTCATGACCTAGTAATGACAAAACAAAATCCTAGAGGTCTAGTTGTTTAAGGGATATTACATCCCTACTGCTCCATGAGTAACTATTATTTTACTGAAAATTCGTTGGGGATTTTAATTAACTAAGGAGGATAAAATAAAAGCGCGAAAATGATTTAGAAAATTCGATGAAGGGTTAACGCTCGGCACCAAATCAGATTAAGACTAAAATAACTTTTAATAATTATTGAACTTAGTTTTCAAATTAATAAAAGGCAACTTGGCCGTGGAGGTTCCATAAATATGAGCGCACTTATCTCTAGGAATATTACTCACCTGAACGGTTAGAATATTCGACCGAACGTTAGTCCGACAAAGGATTCCTCTTAACGCCCGCTTTACGCTAAGAACCCCGCTATTGGGTGGGGAACCCAATCCGGAAGAATTACGCTTGTCCTCTCTCGAGGGTATGCACGCAACTCTCTTTACCCAGGGGGGATTTATCTATACGCACGGCCTCTCGGATAGCTAGCGTATGGATAATGGAAATAGGGCCCACACATCGATATGTGGTCCTACGCATCGTTAACCTTGGGTAAACCTTAAGTCCTAAAATTAAAGTGAAAATAAAGAAGTTTAATTATATCAAATCATTTTATATGTCCCAATGCTCTTCGATGTCGAGGCTAATAACGATTAGCCACTCATCGGTATGGGGACGGCTTTATAATTTGATGAGGTGCGAGTTCGTAACTAAGCACTAAAGGGTTATAAAAAGAAGACATAAAAACAAATAACAAACATTTAGAAAACATAGATAAGTTAGCTAATACGAGAACTCACACACACTTCAAATTATAAATAAAACAGAAACTAAGTTACAAGAAATGAAATTACAAGTTCTACTCAAACGAGTAGGTGGGAAATAAAGGGCACGCCATTTAACTCTTAACGAGTAGGCAGAAATAAATGCAAGTAAAGTCCTACTCAAACGAGTAGGAGGGAAATAAAAACACGCCGTTTAACTCTTAACGAGTGGGTGGAAATAAATGCGCACACGCACACTCTCTACATCAATTGAAAGAAAGCAATAAAATTATATCCTACACGCACACACTCTACATAATTAAAAGAAAGCGATAAAATAAAGCATGAAAATTTATCTCCTGAACTCACACACTCTACATGATTGAAGAAAGCATTAAAAATTATTCTCGTACACTCACACACACAACATGGAATTTTAAAGATCAAAATGAAAAACTAACTCATAAACTCACACACACAAATTAAAATCGAAATGAAAATTAGCTAAAAATTATAACAACTACTTTTTCATACTTAGACTTTAAAAAATCTCATAAAAAGAACAAATCAAAATTAAAGGAACAAAAGTTTTTCAAAACAAAGCAAAAAACCAAAGCCTTTCAAAAATTAAAATTACAACTTTTTCATTCTTAAGAGTTCATAAAAGTGATAAAATTGTTGAAATAAAATTTAAAAGAACAAAAAGGTTTTACAATCTTAAAAAAACTAAGTAAAAAAATCAAAAACACTTTAAAACCCCTTTTATAAATTCATAACAATGAAAATCTTTACTAAAACCCTAACATGGAGACAAACCAAAAAAAACATAAGAACTAAACAAATTACACTCACACACACACATACACACACACACACACACACACACATTTCATAAAGAGGAATACTAAGAAATACAAAGGGATAAAAAGAGAAAGATATAAGGCACACAAATGAATTTTCATGCCATGTAGAGAGAGATAATCAAACATTTTTATTATCATAATGAAACTATTACAAAGCTAAAGCTAAAGCAAAAACAAACATGAAGGGAAGGGGGGGAGAAATCTCCTTACATAGCAAGAGAATCCACAGGTGCAGCCCACAAAACACACTAAAGTGGCTCAAAAATGTGAACCCTTGGAACTTACAGAAATGGGCTATTTATAGGGAAAATTTCCTAAGAAGACGCCCTCCGACACAGGCGTGTCGGGGAGGGGGGGTTGGGGGTGGGGGTGGGGGGGGGGTGCGTGTGAGCACTATTTGTGATGTGATCCAGCAACTTGACGGCAGCATTGACTTGCAGCTGTCCATGTGGAAGTCGCACCCATGTCTCTGTCGACACGGGGTTTGTCAGTGGGCGTGTTCAGCAGGCGGATCTGGGGAGGGTTGCGTCAAAAGTCGTTGGCGACGTCTTGTCAGCCTGGTGGAGGAGTCACGTGGCGGTCACGTCCTAGGTCACGGGCGTGACACTGGGCGTGTCGGGTTGGTCGATGAATGATGAGCGCATTTCATCGAGCTGGAAGCCTTGATGGTCAATTGGGAATGACACGGGTGTGTCGGGTTGGCTGACACGGGCGTGTCACGTCAATTTTTGACCATTTTCTGAAAAATTCCAGAAATCAAAATTAACCTATGTTAGAAATAATATTTACAAAAGGAGCAATTTATTAAATAAAACTAACTAAAAAAAAAGGAAAAACTAAACTAAAATAACATAATAAAAACATAGAAAAATGCTTATATTTACAGCTTATCAAATTCCCCAATACTTAAGCTTTTGCTATTGCAGAGCAAAAGTTTGAGGTGAACTTATAAGGAATAAATGAAACTCTAAGTTTAGCTACCGCTTAATTAATTATAAGAGAGATCTAAATAAACATACCGGGTGTAAGAGTTAAGTCTTAAAATTATGTAGATGATTTAAATAGCGCAAAAGGTTTGACCAAAAGACTTTTCGAGGTAATCAAATAGAAAGCAATAATTGAAATGGTTAGATTAACAAAAATAGTTTGAAATTATGTGAACTTTAGCTTATACGAGTTTTACTGGAAATAATGCAATTTACAAATTATGCTCTCAAAAAGATTTTTGAATTAATTATAGAATCATGAAATTGGCTAAGAGGGTTGATATTGGTTTTTGAAGAGGGTTTGGATTTTGAGGTGAGGTAATTTTCTCTCGAACCTCCATTTTTTTCTTTTTGGGTTATCAGAAAAATAAAATCTTATTTTTCTAATATCATTTTTTTTCAACTCCATAATAATAAAATTAACCCAATGTATATGTGTAGGAGTAATGAATTTTATCCTCTTACTCCATAACATATAATCTTTTTAAATTATTGGGTGCTTATGTTTACGGAACGAAATCTTATTCTCATTGACATAGGATCTTTTAAAGATAAAAATTTTATCATGTCAAGTAAGTCATGATAAATAAGGGGAGAAAAGAAAACTAGATTTTTAATTAAAAATTTTTTGAGAGCAAACTTAATAAATTGTACGTTCAATTTTTCAGAAAGCTAAAAGTAAACATAATTGAATTCTATAGTCGTTTTTCTAACATAATACACGTGCTCCTATCAATGAAAAATTAGAAGTAGTGCCTAAAATGAGTTCGCTATTTTTAAGCAAGCATAATGAATTCTTTAAAACTTAACCCCTGATATTTAAATATTTCAATCAATAATTAACAAACGAATAGTGAACGAAGAATTAATAAAATTCATATATAAATAAACTCAAAACAAAATTTTTGGATAACAAGAAAATTAAGAATGGTATATTTGATTTATTTATTTCAAAACATTTTTTTTTGGATTTTGATAGTTTTTATCATCATTTTTTGTGATTTTAATTTATTATCTTTTTTTGAATTTTTGTTTTATTTTACTCAATTTCTTTTGAATTTTTGACTTATTATCTTTTTTGTTTTGTTTTTAAATTTGTTATTATATACATACGGGAAAACATGATAAGAAATATTTACAAAATAAGGAAAGAGAGAAACGATAATTACAAAGAAGAGAAAGAAAGGAAGAGGAAAAAGAGAGAAAAGAAGAAAAAATATTTACAAAATTAAACTCAAAATATTTTTTGGAATTTGGGTTTTATAATTTTTTTTTGATTTTTTGTGTTTTTTTTTAAAAAGAAAGGAAAAAAAAAATTGTATTTTGGATTTTTCATTTTTCATTTTTTGTTTTGTTTTGTTGTTATATATTTGTTCATATTTTTTAATTTTTGGAGTGCAGAAAGTAGAAGTACAGTTCAGAAAATATAATACGAAAATACCCCCATACTAAAGTCCAACATTGTCCCTAATGTTGCAACGTAAGTAGGCTGAACAAAAAGAAAATGCAATATTTACAAAGAAAATAAAGAGGGGGGGGGGGTAGAAGCTTCCCTGGACCGCGCTCGGGGAGGCCCTTCAGAAACCCTGCATTTATTAGAAAAAGTAGGAAACAAAATAAATAAACAGCAAAAAAGATAAGCGAGGGGTGCCTCCCAGGAGCGCTTTGTTTATAGTCGTGTAGCGTGACTATTTTTGCGGGGATATAAATCGAGGAGGGTTATGGTTTTGTAATGCTCGATCACTGGCTCGCCCGCGATGTATAACTTTAACCGATGACCGTTACTTTAAATGAATCTTTTTCCTGGTGGAAGACGAGTACGGTCCCATATGGAAAAACTTCTTCAACGATGAAGGGACCAGACCATCTAGATTTTAGTTTTCTTGGAAAAAGTTTAAGACGTGAACTATAAAGAAGGACAAGATCTCCCGGAGAAAAAAATTTTGGGGAGTTTAATTTTCGATCGTGATATAACATAGAACGCTGCATATAGAACTTATTACTCTCGTAAGCGTTCGCACATCATTCATCGAGCTCGTTTAGTTGCAGTTTTCTATTCTGAGCGGCTAAGTTGGCGTCGAGGTTTAATAATTTTAAAGCCCAAAGAGCACGATGCTCTAGTTCTACGGGTAAATGGCACGCTTTACCATAGACTAACCGAAACAGCGTACAACCAATTGCGGTTTTGTATGCCGTCCGATATGCCCACAACGCATCGTCGAGTTTGACAGACCAATCTTTTCTATTTAGTGAAACGGTTTTTTCTAATATTTGCTTAATCTCTCGATTTACTACCTCGACTTGGCCACTTGTTTGCAGGTGCTAGGGGGTGGCAAGTTTGTGCGTGACGCTGTATTTAGCTAATGTATTATCCATTTGAGTGTTGTAGAAATGTGTTCCCCTATCACTAACAATTGCGCGAGGCGTGCCGAAGCGAGAAAATAGTTTTTTAAGAAATGAAACGATGACTCGCGCATCGTTGGTGGGCAGAGCTTGCGCTTCCGCCCACCTCGATACGTAGTCGACCGCCACTAAAATATATATATTTTTGAAAGACGGAGTCATGGGGCCAACAAATTCTATGCCCCATAAATCGAAGACTTCGCATTCTAAAAACATGTTTTGGGGCATCTTATCGCGACGAGAGATGTTACCCGACCGCTGACAGGTATCGTATACGTGTACAAAATTATGAGCATCTTTGAAGAGAGTGGGCCAAAAGTAGACTGCCTCTAGCGCCTTCCACGCGGTCCGGTTAGCTTGATAATGCCCACCAGCCGAACCCTCATGGCAGTGCCTAAGTATTTGCGTGCACTCCACACCCTCAACGCATCTTCAGACCGCTTGGTCCGCGCAGATAAGAAAAAGAAAAGGGTCCTCCCAAAAGAAATATTTCAAGTCAAAAAAGAATTTCTTCTTTTGTTGGCTTGAAAAGTCTTTTGGGAGCACCCTCGTAACTAAATAGTTCGCAAAATCTGCGAACCAAGGTGGGGAAGAAGAACTAGTAGTAATGGCTAGGAGGCGTTCCTCTAGGAATCTGTCATTTATGTCCGATTCGACGAGTGCTTCCGCACCACGATTTTCTAAGCGGGAGAGGTGATCAGCGGCTAAATTTTTCGTGCCCTTCTTATCCCGAATCTCTAAATCGAACTCCTGCAGGAGGAGCATCCATCGAAGAAGGCAGGGCTTCACATCATTTTTAGATAATAAATATTTAAGGGCGGAGTGATCGGTGTACAACCTTGGGCTTGCAAGAGGTGGTTCAATGAGCGGGAAGGGGGGACTGGTGAGATGAATTAGACAAGCGAGTAAGACAAGGAGGCCCACCTGCAGGAGGCGGGATGGGGGATTCTCTGAGGTAGGCGAGACGCCCAGGTAGTGCGTGATGGCTCTAGGAGGCGAGATGGGCGATAGGGCGAGAGGCCGGCGAGACGGACAAATGAAAGATAATAGTTGTCAACCTAAATCACATAAAGGGGGGTGAATAGGTAATTTGTGCGTCTTTTGCAGAATTAAAAAATCTCAGAACAAAGCACAGATCTATCTACCAAATTATCACAGACGAAATAAGATTTATAGTGGTTCCCCGATCTTGGGTACATCCACTTTCCATCACCGATCTAGCAATATACTAGACTCAGCTACTCCACTATCTCAGATTGAAAATCAATCATACCCTCGGAACAAAGTTGCTTCAATGTTAATCCAACCAACTGGATCTACAACTCGGAAGGCAAAACTTCCTACAAACTCGGAGTTGAAAACTCCTACACTCGGAGAAAACTTCTCCTACAAGAATGAAAAACTGTTTAAGAAAATACAAACAATGATTGCTCTGTCAGATCTGCAAGAAAGCAACCGGGATCTTCTTCTTGTAAGCTTTGCGGCACTTTCAGAAAGATGAAGAAAATCTCGGCAACAGATCTGAATTTTCTTTGTCTTACACGATCAGGAAGAGGATGATACGTTGAGAAACGATCTCGATTTGTAAAACTTCTTCAGTCTATTTCCTCTGAAAATCGAAACCCATGCCGGAGAAGAACAGCAGCGGTGGCGGCTTTCTTTTCGTGAAGAGAGAGAGAGGAAACAGCGACTTGGATAGAGAGAGACGGCTGCAGAAAATTCTCAATAATATTTGATCTTGAAAGCTTGTTATTATTCTTAGGGTTGTCGAATAGACAGGACCTTATATATGATTTTGAATAACAGTCATAATTAGTCTTAGTGATATACTCGTGGACCAATCATGTCACGGAATTTGAAAATCTGTCAATTATGGACTTAGAGAAATTTCGGAGAAAAGGAAGTAATATACACGAGTGAAGAAACGACTACTCGAGTAGGTATAAAACTACTCAAGTGGATAAAGGAAACTAACTCGAGTATATAACTCAGGACTACTCGAGTAGCTAGAAAACAACTACTCAAGTACATATAATCAACTTACTCGAGTATTTAGAAGATCTACTCGAGTATACAGAAACGTTTCACGGTAAGTGGAGGTGAACTACTCGAGCACAAGTTATACTACTCTAGTAGGTGAGAAAAACTACTCGAGTGGTTTGATGAACTACTAGAGTGATATGACTTAGAAAAATTTCTGAACACTGAAAAATGAGCTACTCAAGTAGTCAGACTGAATTACTTGAGAGGATATAGTCTACTCGAGTATATGAAAAGACTTACTCGAGTAAATGACTTAGAATATACTTAGGAGAAGAGAAATTTAGTTTACTCGAGTATGAAGCTTGAACTACTCGAGTAGTAAGTGAACTACTCGAGTATATAACTTATACTACTCGAGTATATAGAAAATTTACTCTTGAGATAGAGGACAGTTACACGAGTCAGAATCTATAACCACTCGAGTATATATATACTTACTCGAGTGTTTACTTAGAGAAATTTGGAGAGCGAAATCTGAGCAACTCGAGTAAGAAGAATGATCTACTCGACTAGTTAAGTAAGCTACTCGGGTATGCGACAGTCTACTCGAGTATATGGACTTAACTTCACGAGAGGGAGATTTACTTACTCGAGTATAAGAATTTTGACTCGAGTATAAAGCAAGTAATTCACTCGAGTAGTTAATGACCTACACGAGTAAAATACTTAGAAAATTTTTCAAGGTGGAAATTCTTTCTTCTTTGGTGAAATCAGCATCCAACTCTATTCACATAGTCTAAGTGCTTGAATATGAAGTGTATCCCAATAGAGATGCTACACATGAGTCAACACTTTGGGTCATACAATGAGGGATTACATTGTATGGTCCTGTGTTTGGTGACCCATTGTAGACTGATATTGGTTTACACTTCCCATTAGAATCCTGCAACCACATAACTCACACAAAGCATCGAATACAACCTAATTCATCTTACTTCCAGGATGACTTCATCAAATCTGGGTTAATATGGACATAGGTCCCAACAATCTCCCCCTATTTGTTGAAGTCAGAACCCTTTACACTAAGGTGAATTATAGACATAAAAAAGTGCTAAGTAGAAAAATGTGTGCAGGTGAGCAAGAAACTATGAAAAAGACAATGAGAGCAAAAAATTAGAATTATATAAATAAGAATATCCAAAATTATCAATTCTACAGTCAATCATTTCAGACTCTCAAAAGTTTTTGAAAATCAGCCTTGATGTTATTGTCTGTCCAATTTCTTTGTTGTCTTCTCTGATTGCTGTAGGGTTTAGGATAATATTTGGGTGGTCTGGGAGGAGCAGCTGGATTTTTCTTCCATATTCCCTGTCATAGATTCTCCTTTTGGTCATGGACTTCTCATACAACTCCCATTCATAGGAACTATAGTGAATGTTTCTGCTTTCATGAAAGTCCAGAACTAACTTAAGAGTTTCCAGAATGAGAGACTTGGAAGTAGGAGACCAGACCTCAGCATGTTTAGGATCTTTAGCAGGAACAAACTTGCTAGCAGAAGGGCCTTCACCATATTTCCTTTTCTTCTTGTAAGACAATATCTCAGGAGGGGCTTTGAGAAAGATATCAACAGGATCATCTTCCTAATCCTGAGCATAAGAATCTAGAGGAGCAAAAGAATCACCATGCCTTGGAGAAAATGTGGGCTGCAGAGGAGGAGCAGGAGCAGCAACATCAGCAACAGCTAGTGGATTTAGGTGATGAGGAATGACGTTGGGGTCAGCAGCAAACTCTGGGAGAATCTGGTTGTGCATCCAGACAGCAGTGTCATAGGTATGAAATTTGACACTTTGTATCTGGGCTAGCACATAATCATGAATTTTCTTCACATGAGTTTCCCATAAATCTGACTTCAGAGCAGCTGATTTTTCTAATTGTTCTTTGACCAAGCTCTCCCCGTTTTCTGATTTCAACAGATAACTTCTCTATAAAATCTTCTTTAAAGATACCAACTTCTTCACATATTTTCACTTTGTTAGCTTCAGCCCGTTTGTCCAGTTCAATCTGATTACCTGCAAGGGTAACACCCTGTTGCATAACTTCTCCAGCACTAGTTATAGTGTGGTCAAAGTCTTTTCCACCAAGTTCAAACAGGTAGTTAAGCTTGTCAGTATTATGCTGGATTTCAGCGAATCCTCTGATCATCTCTACTTCTAGAGCAGTAACTTTGGATGTAATGATAGCTAGAGATTCATCAAAGTATTTTATCTGGTCTTGCAGCATGAGAGAGATCCGGGACAGCAAATCTGGTGAGGCAGAAGCAGCAGCAGTAGTTGAAGGAGCAGCAGATGAGAGAGGAGGAGCTACCCATAGGGCTATTTCTTCAATGATCACAGAGCGTGAGCTCTTGTGGTATGAATGATAGCAACCCTTCTTCCATAATATGAGGGATAGAGAAATCTAGGTTTCTGAGAGGAGCCTCAACTGGCTCAGGAGAGGGCTCATCAGAATTGAGAATACTCTCTGGCTGGGGTTGAGGAGAAGCAAGATTTGGAGCTGGGGAGGAAGCTAGAGATTTTGCTGGAGAAGGAGGAGGAATAGGTAGTACTTATTCAGTGAGTTCTGCAATCATTGCATCTATAGCAGCAGCTATTGAGAGAAGAGATTCTTGAGGTATCTGAGCTGAAGGAGTTGATGGAGGAGTTTGTGGTGTGTGAGGTAGGGAAGAAGTTGCTGGCTGAGGAGATGAGGTAGTTTTTGTTGGAGAGGGCTTCCTGACTGGGATAGAATGAGCAGGCTCCCCCTCTCTAAGTGCACCATAGGAGCTGGCCACCAAATGAGGAGAGGGAGAGGGAGTCCTGTCCTCTAATACTTGATCTTCTGGAACTTTGGCGGCTTGGGTAACATTCTTCAGTTTGAGCTCCCATCTCTGAATTGAAGAAATGGAGACCTTCTTCATGTGGTGAAGAGGGGTCCCTTTGGAGAAGTTGAATACTTGAGGATTTGTTTCATGGAGGAGCAGAGGGATTATTCTGGCGAAGTTGGGGGATTTTAAGCTGTCCTTGATTTTGTCCAGAAGCAGCATGCCAAACTGGAATTTCTTGTGGCAGACAATGGCTTGCATTATGTCGAATAAATACAGTGGAATGTCTCTTATGGAGTTGGTCTTGCACAGCAGAATTTTTCCAATAACATCAACCAGAAACTTTCCTTCTGCGTTCATGTCTGACTGTTTGATATACTGAACTGCAGGCGAAATCCCACAGAATAAGCAGGTTCTGTCGGAATCTTCTTCATCGAGGTCGTCTGCTGCAGTGACTACCGGTAGACGGAGGAGTTGAGATACAATTGTCGCGGTAAGTTTAATTTTCAGACATTTCACCTTGGATTTCAGAACTTTGCCATTCCGTTTGACATTCAGATTGGTGAAGAATTCTGCTACCTCGGGGAAGAGGATCCGGCAGGGTTCTTGGAGAGCGAAGGAAAGTCCAGCGGTATCTAGAAGAACCAACAAATTGTGGAAATCGTCTGACAGCTCTGCAATCCCTGCGGTAACAAGTTCTGAGCCCACGGCGATCTTGGAGGAGGCGGCTGATGCAAAAGATCACGACAGTGAACCGGTCGCACAAGTAATATAAAATGGGCGAGTTTTCCCAAGTATCGATCTCTCAAGGACACAGTAAGGTGAAGTTAATTTCGAGGAGGACTTGAGATTGAAGTCCTTAGGGTCGGCAGTAACGATGGGGGCTTTGATATTGCGGATAAAGAAAATAAAACACTATCAACTACTCCTATGCAACACCGCTATGCGATGCTTTGCCAGGCGGGATGGAAGACTAGTCGGGCCGCTATGCACCGAATCACTAGGCGGATGGACGAGAAGGCTAGCGGATGAGGTGGTTAGAACGGCGGAATGAGGGTCGTGAGCACCTCTTCGCTACGCACGCTTCTAGCAATTGCTAGAACGGCAAGGGTGGATGGTGGTGGATTTAATATAGCGCAACTCAACCAACCTAGGCAGTAAAATGAAATAGGAATCACATACACATGAAACACATAACATATACAACCATAGTGCACTTTATCAATATAAATAGATTTAAAACACCAATATTCAACAATAAAGCAAGATCAAGTCAAGAGATCGATTGAATCCGAATTCTTGCTGAGGATTCACGGTTGGAATCGTCGGGTTGTCAATCCGCGTCCAAGCTCGGTCCTCAACTGCGTCCGGGGTAGAGAAGGGCTGTCACCACCTTACAATGGCCCGTCTTCTTCGTCTCATGATAGCGGACGAAGTTCGCTAGCTTTCCTTTGCTTGATGGCTATGGCATCAAACCCTACTTGAAGCTCACAGATGAAGGAGAAGGCCAAGAGGAAGCTCCAGCTTGGATTTGGCGGTGAAAGCTTGCCTGGAGCACCTCCCTAGGGTGGAAGATGAAGGGGAACGGCGGAGAAATGTCGAGCTCTGGATCCTCTCAATTAGGGCGAGACCTGCACTATTTATACAAAGCAGAAATGAACAATGTGCACGATCACAGGCGCACGACCAGTGGTTGTGCACACTATGTTCAGTGATCGTGCGCACTGGCATGGAAGATCAGGAAGAAGAACTGGGATAACGTGCACGAGCAGTGGCGCACGACCAGTGGTCGTGCGCACTAACTCCAATGGTCGTGCGATTACCCCATACAGGACTCCAGAAAAGAGGAATCAATGCACACGATCAGTGGCGCACGACCGGTGGTCGTGCGCATTATGTCCAGTGGTCGTGCGCTTACCCCATGCTGATTCTGGAAAACGTAGAGTAGTGCGCATGATCAGGGGCGCACGACCAGTGGACGTGCACATTAGATCCCGTGATCGTGCGCAGTATTCCTGTTTCACAACCATCCCGGAACACGCACATGTCCCTTGTACCGAAAGGAAAAACCAATCACTGATATGTGCAGACATTCCAGGAAATCACACAAAGGAGTACAAACTATAAAAATAACAAAATACACACACCACGGCATAAATGTGCACTTCCTATGGAAATAAAGATAAGATGAAATATGAACGATATAGAACTAAAAGTGAAGTGCAAACGCGTTAAATCTAACCCAGATGAGTCCGAAAATAGGTATATAAAGTGGACTCATCACACCCCCAGACTTAACTGTTTGCGCGTCCCGAGCAAACAAAATCTAAGCAGATAGGGAAAAATACAAGCTAACAAAGAAATTGCGATACGGTGTACCATGCGAAGTCTCATGCTCGCATGCGTAATAATATAATAGAAGAAATTTCTAAGTATGCAAAATAGTTTATCTTTTTCACAATGCGTATCAACATTTTATTATTACTCAAAAATGGAATCAAGGTGAATCATATGGTCATGGGTAGGGAGAAAGTAGACTAATCGATAGGCGAGCATTGCCAAAGGTCAGGGCTCGGGATAACCTCCAAAGAAATCCACCAATATCGGTGACCATATGCATGCCCTTTCGCATTCTCTCCACGACACTGGTTTGGTTCACACACGAATCAGTAGGACTTTAGGTGAAGAGATGGGGCTTGGGTTTCGGTGAGGTAAACAAAGATATACAGGAAGGCTATGCACCTAACCCAAATGAGCTAGTATAAAATGAATCCATCAGCTAGCCAAAATACATGCGGGTACACCACACCCCAAACCTTAACTTTTAACATATGGGTGTGTGCACCGCCAACTCCAAATATAATCACATTTCCAAAAAGATTTTCAATTTAAACTTTTTCTTTTCACTTTTTTTTTGTTTTCTTTACGAATATTTTTTTGTGATATATTTTTTTTTTCGAATCCTATTTTGCTTTAACAATTTCAGCAAATAAAACTTTGGAGCACATCCACATATTCACATGTAATATCACCACATCACATCCCAAAATGAAAATGTAAAACTCTAAAGCTCAACTTGGGTGTGCGACTAGGATTGGCTATAAGGCTATGGTGAAATCATGGTGGAGCTAAATCAAAAGGAGGGGTAGGCACAACGGGGCTAGCGAGGACAAGACGTTAGGAACGGTACAAAGCTCAACTGGGCCAAAATGATGGCCTACATCACGCTCATGCGAGTGAACTAACCTATACCCATGCTTCAAGAATAGCTTGGGGCAAGTTCTTAGCCAACGAGAAAGACTATCCATCCTCCCGACTCGAGCAATACGAACCTAACGGCCGTCTACACACATCCCTAAGCTACCATCGGATTCACACCGGATTCACCAATTTTTGAGTAGAATAACAAGTATTTACGCAATTAGAAAAATATAAAACTATAAGCATACAGAAAAATTAAATCTACTCAAATTTCTACACGAGACGAGAGCACTTGACTAGGAGCACAACAAGGTCAACATTTTACACCGTCTCACAATCCTATGTCAGCACCATAATTTTCCCAAATCTAACGAAGAGATGAGTTTAACTCGCGGCACGCAAAAAAAAACTAAGCACGCGCTCATGGGGTGCAGTGGTGTGTGATACAATGAACTAATCAAAATATAACAATAAAAGCTCCTAGTATACACATGAAATGTGCGCGTGCAATAGGTAACAAATCTCTCCCCCAGACTTAAACTAAGCAACACAACATATGAGAGAGAAATTAAAATCATAAAGAGCTAAGGGAAGAGGTTACCCAATGCTCAGCTAGCGAGCATACCAGAAGACGCGTGGAATCCTGAAGCAGGACCGCCATACGAAGAATCACAACCCCGCCAATGCGATTTGCCATGAATACCTGCAGGGTGAGCTCCGCAAAAACAAAATAAAAATATACAAACTATAAAGAAATACTAAAACTAAATAGACATGAAAAACAAAATGCAGAAAAGGAAAGATAAGTACTTGGGTTATTGTCATCCCAGCGCGACTTATTAAATTCAAAACAGTTCTAGCTAATGGGCCTATGAAATAAAAAGTGCACAGGTAACTGGCCTAATATCCGTTTCGGTAACGGGTACCGATACGGTGATAGAGCAGTTACCCCTCTTCCTAAATAATCATACCTGCTCCTCGCAGGCAGAGGAAATAGGAAGTACGATGAGGATGAGGTCTGGTCCTCACTCATCTCACCACAAAACAAATCCTTTCCTAGCAAGGTATCGTCTATCACAGGCCCGCAGGAGGCGATGGCAACGACATGAGCACAAAGCTCATCGTCATCCCAACGTACCTGTGGAGACACATCCTGCACAGACTTAGATAAGGAAGGGATCAAGTAATAAAAGAGAAGAAGAACAAAAAGAATTAGAAAATGGGAGAGTGATCCTGGTCTCACTCTCAGTAGGATCCAAGCAGAGATCACTGTCGGTGTCATATGAGTCGTACCGAGGGAAGCCGAGAACTCGAGGTCCGCGTGGTAAGAGGAACGGCCTCATCCAATAAGGAGGTGCAAACCTCCGCATCGGAAAGGGAATATTCCTCATCCCACCGGGGTGCGTAAAAGTGTTCCGAAGATCCACCTTCTCCGTCTGAGATATAGGAATCATCATCCCACTTCGGCGCAACCTCGGGCACCGAATCATCCACAATCACGACATCATCAACCGACTCACAAGAAAGAGGAATAGCACAATCCGGCAAAAATTGCGGAGGGGCAAGGCTTCTCTCAAAATCAAGCACTGAATGAGCAGGCCCCATCGCAAAATCATTCGCAGACGCCACCCCATCGACGACCGTAACAATCTCATCGTCCCATACAGGAGTGTCCATGAGTTCCTGCTCCTCTTTTTGTTTGCTAATACCAGAGTGATCATCATCACTCAAGGGAAGCTCGTAAAAAGGGATCGAGGGACCCATGAAAGAGCTGTATGCGGCTAGAGATTCTTCGATAATCTCAACGGGTAGAGAACGAGCAAAGTGCGTCATGTCAGTATATGGGCCAGGAAACACCCTGGTAGGCCTGTCCACAACAGTGTTCCCCGAACGGGAGGTTGTTGTGCACACACCCTCAGAGGGAGAAGGATTACACATGTAACACCCCCTATCCGTCACATAGCATATAGCAGTAGGTCCGGCCGGGGCCCGACGCCGTATGCCACAGACAGACCGGGTGGTTACTTATTGAAACCATCTAACCAATGTCAACGTCCTACACAGAGCATTCTAGCGGAAGCAGTTTATAAAAGTTGCATTAAAGAACCCAGCACTAAAGCATGAATGTCCACTAAACCAAAATAGGAATGTATTACAAATACAACCGTTAGCCTTAAGGCCTTACAAAATGTTTCACTTGATATTACATGATTTACAAACCACGGCACGCAGGCCGGTCATACATGAATAAAACAGTAAACACTTCCAAATAGGCCTTCGAGGGTCGGCTTCGCATTTGGGCTTTAGCCTGCTATTGACCGCATGGTCCAACAACACCTGCAAGAAACATAACCACCGCACGATGGCAAACAAAAAGGCAACGGTCAGCAATGCTGACCAAATTATTACGATCCCGCCCCAACTCGGGGCGGCAATGCTCCTTCCCTGCAGTTTTATTAGCACAAGCGAGCAATATAATAGTATTCATTTCATCACAGGCATGGGCTCACACGGCCACACACCCCGTGCACTCAGGGCACATTCTCGGTGAACCGGTCGATGTCATGTCAGTTAAAGCCATGGACATTCCGGACGCACCACCGCCACTTTGACGGCCAAACATATGAGCAATTTGTCTTCCCGGCATGGGTCACGTCAATTTAAGCCATGGACCGCCGAAGACTCTCATCTATGCCAACGGCAAGTGCCACGTAACCTTAGGTATCTTTAACCCGAACGACATAGATATGGGTATGGTTCCATCTAACCCGTGCTCACGTCGCAACGACAATTTAAGCCATTTGCGCAGGTCAAACTTCTCACGAGTCCCATTTTCATCACAGAATTTCACATAACTCGGTTATGTTCAAGTTGGCTCTCAGGCCTCCATGTTGGTAAGTTCACGCACCCGCCCAGTTTTCCGGGTGCACCTTAGGGTTAGTCCCCAAGGCTCCTTGTTGCAATCTACCGTGTAGAAAACCCGAAAAACAATCAATTGCACGAAGTCTTCTCCGACATCTATGCAATGCAACATCACCGATCCAGACCAACATGTCCGGGTAGGCTTCACACAACATGCCTATGTCCGTTCTCGCTTACGGACTCTACACAACGGGGACTTCACATATCTACCCGAAGGAACGCCTCCAACTCTCCGCAAACTCGCGAGAGAGGGCTTCCTATGCAAAGAAAGAGAGCTACTCATGCTCAAGATGAGGATCGTTACCCTTGCGTTATTCTTCGGCGCCATTGAAAAATAAGCGGATGAAAAGCACCGCACTAGCTTTGCCTCCGTGGATCCGGAGTCGGCTCGCGATTCGGAGCTTCGAAGCTCCTCCAATCGCCGGATCTAGCTCCTTCTTCCTTCCTTGGCTCTCCTCTCTCTCTAAGGTTTTAGAAAGATGATAACTTGTGAAAAGTGAGGGTTTCTAAGTCCAATCCCGGGTATATCCCTTCAGAAACAACCCCTAGCCGTTGGATCTCAAAATAAGGAAACAAACGGCTTTGATTCGGGACTGAAATGCCCAATCTGGACGGAACACGGCCTGGCACACGCCAGTGTCCAGGGCCGTGTGCCTCATTCGCCGTCAAAATCGAATCACCTGGAACAACACACGGGTATTGAACACGCCCGTGTTCGAGCTGACACGCCCGTGTTCCACCTAACACGGCCGTGTGGCCGGCCGTGTACCCCCATCATTTTTCCCCGAAAACAACCCGAGCACTGCACGGGTTCTAGGACACGCCCGTGTCCTTACCCGTGTCACCTTGACACGCCTGGACTCCTGGCCGTGTACACGGTCTCGACACTCGACACTTCGTCGAGCGAAGATCGTCGACCTGCTGACACGGCCTTGGACACGCCCGTATCCTAGGCCGTGTGCCTTGTCTCGACACAATGTCGAGAGCAAAGTGTCGACTTCCCGGGACGAGTGTCGACACGGGTTGACACACCATACGATACACCCGTGTCGCAGGCCGTGTGCCATGTCTCGACACTTCGTCAAAGCAGAGTGTCGACTTCGCGGCTAAGTGTCGACACGGGTCGACACGCCCTGCGACACGCCCGTGTCGCAGGCCGTGTGCCCAGTATCGACACATTGTCGACACCAAAGTGTCGACTTCCCGGCTCAGTGTTGACACAGGCTTGACACGCCCTGGGACATGCCCGTGTCCCAGGCCGTGTGCCTGCAGCCAGAACCCAACCTGACCCAAAACGTCCCCCGTCGCTCCTTTGAGTTTCTGGGCGTTACAGCACAAACGAGGGCAATCCTTCAACATGTGGCCCACACCTTGACATAACAAACACCGAATGCAATGCTCGGTATTCAAAACAGCAATTGCATCGATGGATCGGCGCAAAGTGTCAAGTAAACGACACTCAGCATAAGGATCCATCGCGAACAAAAATAATTGCTGAAAAAGTGCTACGCAGCTAAAGTAAAAAGAGCACGGATCTGCTATCTAAATCAAAAATCAGAAAAGGGCAAAAAGAAATAAGCAAAATAAAAATTCTAATAACCAAAGCAAATAAATAAAAAAAATGATATGCACAAATGGAAAAGGGCTTCAATCTATTATTTCCCTCTCCAAAAACTCATACGACTGTGTTCCCCGGCAACAGCACCAAAAACTTGATGCTAAAGATCACGGCAGTGAACCGGTCGCACAAGTGATATAAAATGGGCGAGTTTTCCCAAGTATCAATCTCTCAAGGAACACAGTAAGGTGGAGTTAATTTCGAGGAGGACTTGAGATTGAAGTCCTTAGGGTCGGCGGTAACGATGGGGGCTTTGATATTGCGGATAAAGAAAATAAAACACTATCAACTACTCCTATGCAACGCCGCTATGCGATGCTTCGCCAGGCAGGATGGAAGACTAGTCGGGCCGCTATGCACCGAATCACTAGGCGGATGGACGAGAAGGCTAGCGGATGAGGTGGTTAGAACGGCGTAATGAGGGTCGTGAGCACCTCTTCACTACACACGCTTCTAGCAATTGCTAGAACGACAAGGGTGGATGGTGGTGGATGGAATATGGCGCAACTCAAGCAACTTAGGCAGTAAAATGAAATAGGAATCACATAGACATGAAACACATAACATATACAACCACAGTGCACTTCATCAATATAAATAGATTTAAAACACCAATATTCAATAATAAAGCAAGAACAAGTCAAGAGATCGACCGAATCCGAAGTCTTGCTGAGGATTCACGGTTAGAATCGTTGGGTTATCAATCCGCGTCCAAGCTCGGTCCTCAACGGCGTCCGGGGTACAGAAGGGATGTCACCAACTTCCAATGGCCCGTCTTCTTCGTCTAACGATAGCGGACAAAGTTTGCTAGCTTTCCTTTGCTTGATGGCTATGGCGTCAAACCCTACTTGAAGCTCACGGATGAAGGAGAAGGCCGAGAGGAAGCTCCGGCTTGGATTTGGTAGTGAAAGCTTTCCCAGAGCACCTCCCTAGGGTGGAGGATGAAGGGGAACGGCGGAGAAGGTGGAAAACGGCGGAGAAATGTAGAGCTCCGGATCCTCTCAATTAGGGCGAGACCTGCACTATTTATACAAAGCAGAAATGAACAATGCGCACGATCATAGGCGCACGACCAGTGGTCGTGCGCACTATGTCCGGTGATCGTGCGCACTGGCATGGAAGATCAGGAAGAAGAACTGGGATAACGTGCACGAGCAGTGGCGCACGACCAATAGTCGTGCGCACTAACTCCAATGGTCTTGCGATTACCCCAGACAGGACTCCAGAAAAGAGGAATCATTGCACACGATCAGTGGCGCACGCCCGGTGGTTGTGCGCATTTTGTCCAGTGGTCGTGCTCTTACCCCAGGCTGATTCTGGAAAACGTAGAGTAGTGCGCACGACCAGTGGTCGTGCGCATTAGATCCCATGATCGTGTGCAGTATTCCTGTTTCACAACCATCCCGGAACACACACACGTCCCCTGTACCGAAAGGAAAAAACAAATCACTGATATGTGTAGACATTCCAGGCAATCACACAAAGGAGTACAAACTATAAAAATAACAAAATACACAACAACGGGCATAAATGTGCACTTCCTATGGAATTAAAGATAAGATGAAATATGAATGATATAGAACTAAAAGTGAAGTGCAAACGCGTTAAAACTAACCCAGATGAGTCCGAAAATAGGTATATAAAGTGGACTCATCAGCGGCCATGATCCTTGCTTGACAGGAGGAGAGGAAGATGAAGCGGCTCTGCAACCTTTTGAGGGAAGACGAAACGGCAGCCGGGTACACGAGAGAGTGAAATGGTTTCGTGTAGAGAGATTTTCAGAAATTCGTATTTATGAACCCTAGGTTTAAGTCTAATAAATCGAGAAGGAAATAACTTAAACCATGAAGAGGCGGCACAGGAAAATTTGAAAGCCAAGAGGCATATACACGAGAGATAAAATATGTACTCGAGTAGATCGGGAATTACTCGAGTAGGTCTATAGGAGTTACGCGAGTAGGTCTATAGAAGTTACTCGAGTAGGTCTAAAGAAGTTACTCGAGTAGGTCCTTTGATTACTCGAGTAGGTCAAGTCTAACTCGAGTCAGAAAGATCAACTATTTTTGAAATGCCAAATTTTGACTAACCATTTAATTTTCTTTGCTTTCTGGAAATCCAAACTTCTCTAATCTTCTCTGTTGAGCATCCCAAGTTCCGTTTTGAAGAATGAGAACTTCGTCTCGTCTAGCGGCTTTGTGAAAATATCTGCAACTTGCCTGTCTGTGGAGATATATTGGAGATCTATGTCCCCATGCTCAACATGCTCCCAGATGAAATGATACCTTAGCTCAATATGCTTTGTCCGGCTGTGCGAGACTGGATTGTTGGCTATTGCAATTGTGCTGGAAGAGTCGCAAAATAATGGTACATTCTTGAACTTCAAGTTGTAATCCTCAAATTGATTATTTATCAAGAGTAACTGTGCACAACAACTTCCTATAGAGATGTACTCTGACTCGGCCGTTGAGATTGCGACACAGTTCTGCTTCTTACTGTAAGACCCCCCCTCCCCCTTACCAAGGAGGGCTACCGAGTCTTATGCCCAGAACCTCCGTATTACGGTGGTACTAACGCACGGGTTAGTCAACACCGCAACACGCCGATCCTGCCGGCTATTACGATCATATAACTTGTAGGCCATTTTGAGAAATAGAAGTATAGCAGAGTAACAAATCTACTAGACCACAAGTCATAGAGTACATATCATATATATGGAATGAAAAGTACAAACATAGTCCACAAGAGTACAAAATGACAGAGTAATAAGGGCTTATGCCTAGTACATCAGAACTCGTCCCACCTGAGGACGCACAGTAGTGGTAGTAGCCTGCTATAGCGGTATCTGCTCCTCAAGTCCTGTCTCCTCCTTGTGCTGGTGCTCCATCTCCACGGGCTCCTAAAAATAGTATGGTCACCGAACATTAGTCAAAAGACTAAGTCGTTTCCTCCGCAACTCGCCCCGCAACTCCTAGGCACCGAGCGGGAGGACGAAGCGGAGGACAACAAGGGGTAGCAAAGGTGGAAACAGGTGACAAGATCTAACTAGAAGTTGTAATGGATATTATTATTCTACTCTAGCAGTTCTAAGTATATGGCACCAGTAAACAAAGTGCAGTACTAGTAGAGAAGTAAAGAGCAGAAAGTAAGAGCAGAAAGTAAAGTAAAACTGAAAGGTAAAGCTATCTACCATCACAAAAGTACCTTAACTTATATAAATGCCCACACAAATATATAAGTTAGAATTTCCAGGAAATTTAACTTATCATATAAAAGAGCCCATACTAATTTATATGATAAGGATATATGAAGTGTATGACCTAATATGAATGAATGTTATGATGCAATTTATGCACAGGCAAGTGCAACTCACACACAACGACTCTGTGATCACAGACCTTTAGTTCCCACTTTTTGAGAGATAGCATCACTCTCGTGTACCACCGCTGTGGCTACGGCAGCAGCGGAGCGGGCGTCTCCACTTCTAGGCTAGTATGCACACTACCAAGCCTTAGACCCCTCTCATACGCCTCTATACACATCCAATGTGCACTCTAGAGTCTCGCGTATGTACTTTGCTGACAACCCGTCAGTCTTGTTGGGTCGGATGTGTGTTATCAGGGATCGTCCTCCAGACCGCAGTGTAAAACAACCCATTGGCCCCTCTAACCCTCATAACTGTCTGGTGCACAGTACTGCCATCGGTGTGACGAACGGCCTGTACCGCATGCCCCGCCACCATATTTATGCACATGCAAATATTTCATCCCGAGCATTCAGCTAGCAGGAACAATCCTAATGACTTAAGATATTACCGAGAAACCGACGGTCTTCCGTCGGCCTCCACTCCAGTTACTACCTAAGGACTTGCACTTTTATTCTCGCCACTAACAATACTACCCACCAGGGTTATTCACCAACTTCAATCTCTAGCTCGACATCGATCTATCCCCTGGCGGTCCTTATACTCTAACTCATTTATGCTATACGCAGCCCATGACCTAATACCACCCCGAAATGGAACTTCCAATTCCTCTATCCATATGCCTCAAATCATTTATCCTAGGATGGTATGGACCTACATGATGACTAGGATGAATTTCCATAATTTTTCTAAGTCATTAAGGGCTTTAATTAAATTATTAATTTAATCCCCTAGGTCATTTAATACATGGAGTATCACAAATTAAATTCACTAACCTAAGGAATTTTTCCTGAGACGTATCTTGGTGCCATATTGCTGTCTACCAAATTTTATAATTTTCCTTTGATTATTTCTATTTAATCCTTAATTAATACAAAATTCATACAATTGTCATTTTCCAAATGAATTAAGAGGAATACATTATTGAAAATTCTAGGAAATTTACAGAGCTTATATATCATTAGTTTAAGGCTAATGGCAGAGTTTTATCAACTTATATAGTGTAATGGCCTACCAAATTAAATTCTTTACAATTTACCAAAATGCCATTATAAGCTTTAAAAATTTACTGAGTCATCCAGAAATTCTGAGATAAATATCCACTGTTATTTATTCACAAATACAACCCTAGAAAGTTTTTCAAAATTTTTTACTGAATATTCCATCAATTTCTAAATAAATGTGATAATGCCAAAAATTGTAATTTCTACATAACTCCATGTAAAATTCATCAAACAAAGAAATAAACTTTTTTTAGGAGTTAAGTCTAACATGATATTGACCTTGACAAAAATTGGGTATTTTATCTCAAGGATAAGCCTATTCTCAAATTTATTTATCAAAAAGTCCAATTTTTCAAAAATTCCAAATAATGGGATTTTTGCTTCAAAAATCCATTATTACTATGAGGGGTGTATTACTCCCTAATATGTCTCTAATAAAATCATGATTTTTGAGTGTTCCAAGTTGGCTGAATACACAATATTTCATTTTAGGCTAAATGCACACCAAGCCTAACATAAGCCAACCCATGCAAGTGGGTTTACCCAACTTGCTTTGGTCCACATTAGCTGAAATTTTAAACATACTCTGATAATGCCCCTAAGGGCATGCCAACAAACGTTGGGGCCATTTGGAGCCATACAACCCAAATTATTTCATTTATTTACTTTTTGATGATTAAGCAAAAACTATAGGAAATATATCCCCAAAAATTCTCAATCTTGGGCAGGGACTAAATATGACCTAATCATGCATGTACCCAAAATTTGTTGTCATGTTGATTAATGGTTTGACTTGGGCATCAAAATGAATTTCTGTCCTTATTTAGGACCAGCCCTAGCAAAATGTTCCTACAGGTCAAACCACTGGACCAAAGCTCAAGTGTAGGGTGGCCAATTAAAGGTACGACAGTCAGCTACATTTTTCATGTTGAGTGTCAATCTGAAAATGCCTCTAAGAGGCCTAAATCTTGCTTGCAAAATGACTGAGATTATGTGACAATTATTTAATTAATAATATAGTTTCTAATTTGATTTAAATCAAACGGCCGCACGAATCTTAAAGCATAAATTGATGGCATCTGTTTATCTTCCCCACCCGTCCAACAGCTGAGATCGAGCCGACTTGGGGGATATTGCGGGGCCATTTCCGGCCACCAGAGGCGGCGCCACCCCCGGCCAACGGTGCCATCACCTTCACGGTGCTGGTGGCTATCATTTTCCGGTGATGAGGCGGTGGAAGACGGCGGCGACGGCGATCCCGAGCGATAAGAGAAGCTTGGAAAAATATCTCATTTCTCCCATGGCATCGGGCTCAATTGAGCCCGATATCTCCCCTAGTTGATCTAGGATTCTAGTACGGGTAGAGGGATGGTGAAATGAACCTGAATGGTGGCACGACGGCGAGGTTGGCGGCGGTTGGCCATGGTTGTACAGCTCAGGAGATCTCCTGCTCAAAAATCATGATTCTCCACCGTTTGCTTCGATCCAGTAGTCGATTTCCACTCCACTCCTCTCTGTGAAGCTGATGGTGGGGGTGATTTGGGCTGAGAGGGGGTGTATGGAGAGAAAATCCCAAGGGGGGGGGGGGGGGGGGGGGTCGGGTTGAGCTTTGGTTGCTCCACCCATGGTTCCAAGTGGTCACCATGCTCTAGATTCTTCTGGAATTGCCTGAGGAGGCCGGCCAGCAGGTTTAGGCAGCTGGACAGTAGCTGCAAGTGTGGCCATATGGCCATCATTCCCTTCATTTCCCTTTCTCTCTCCTCTTCTTCTCCAAATTCCTTTTCTACCCCTTTGCATGTATTCTCTTTCCTGATTTTGGGTGTTAGGAGTTGTCTTTGACCATTTGGGTTGGCCTTGGGCTGAATTGGATGGGCTTTGCCCAATGGGAATGGGCTTGTCCTTCATTTTCTCTTTTAGGCTAAATTGGTTGACTTGGTTGACTTTTTGAGTTGACTTGGTCAACATGATGAGTGGACTGACCTCACTAAATGGTCATGAGCCTAGTTGTATCACCCAACTTGGGTTGGGTCAATGTGGTGCCCCACTTGGGCTAATTGGGCCTATAGGTATAAGTTTGACCATATTAGGGCCATGGTTGACTTTGGTCAACTAAGGTCAAAGGGTTGACTTAATGGCATGCCCTAGGGTCCACTTAGATTGTTTTTGAGTTAGGGAAATGTGGTGGGGTCATGGTGTGGTTAGGGTTCCTATTTAGGCTAGTTTGACCTAGTTTGATTTTGGCCTCTTAGTGGGCCCACATGGATACAACCCACTACCCTGGGTCAAACATAGCTAAATCCCATATCACCCACCCCATGCCTAACCCAATCTAAGTGAAAGGGGCCTAGAAGTAACATGGGATGTTACAAATCCCAATAAACAAGAAAATAATTTCGTCTCCGAAATTTAAGTTTGTGTGTACGGGGTTCTACTTGCATGAATTATAAGAAATTTTAAACTTATAAACTAAAGATTACTTGAAGTGAACAGCTCCGGGTGTCGCTCCAACATTAGATCCCTCGGCTCACAGGTGTGTTCCTTCCGTCCATGGTTGGACCACAACACCTTCACAAGAGGGGCCTTCTTCTTCCGCAACACTCGGACATCTGTATCATCAATCCGAATCGGCTCCAATCTGACGGATCTATCTGGCGCTATCAGACCGGCTGTAGTAGTAACATGCTGATCCGGCCGTAGGAGAGCTCTTCGCAAGGAAGAGATATGGAAAACATCATGTAGTGCACCCAACTCCGGTGGTAGCTGCATTTGGTAAGCTAAGGGGCCGATCCGCTCCAGGATCAAGTACGGCCCCATGTATCGAGGACTGAGCTTCTTGTGCCTCCGCACCCGAGAGACACCATGTACTGGACGTATCTTCAAGAAAACCTTATCTCCAACCTGGAACTCCACTTTCCGGTGCCGAGCATCATAATTCTTTGCCTGTTTGCTCTGGGCCTCTAGCAGCCGATCCCTGATCAAGTGTACCTGGGCCTCAGTATCCCTCATATAATCTGACCCAAGAGACTTGGTATCCACGTCCTGAACCCATGATAGCGGTGTCGGACATTTACTACCATAAAGTTCCTCATAAGGAGCAATCCTGATGCTAGCCTGGTGGCTATTATTGTAGGAGAATTCGATCAGTGGTAGTAGCCTTTTCCCAAGGCTTCCCTGTATCCAATATGCACAGTCGGAGTAGATCCTCCATGATCCGGATGGTCCGCTCAGTCTGTCTGTCGGTCTGCGGGTGGAAGGCGGTACTAAAAGTAAGCCGAGAGCCCAAGTAAGCATGCACGGCCCTCCACTCGTTCGAAGTGAACCGACCATCATGGTTCCGAAACAATCGTCCTGGGAATGCCATGGTATCTGACAAACTGCTCCACAAATAGTCTCACCAGAACCGCAACTGGGGCATCCTTCCGGACTGGAATAAAGCGCGCTACCTTGGTCAGTCTGTCTACTATGACCCATATAGAATCATGCCTAGAGTGGGAGCGAGGTAGTCCGTGCACAAAATCCATAGCAATGTCCTCGAACTTCCACTCTGGGACTGACAGTGGCTGTAGCAAACCTCCTAGGCTCTTACATTCTGCCTTCACGCGCTGACATGTCTCGCAGAATGTCACAAAATGAGTGATCTCCCTCTTCATCTCAGGCCAATACATAGACCTCCGCAGATCTGCCCATATCTTGGTGATGCCGGGATGCACTGAATATCTGGAGCAGTGAGCCTCTCTAAGTATGTCATCTCGAATACTACCACCTGCTGGTATGTAAATGCATCCACGGAATCAAATAAGATCATCCTATAGCGTATAGTCCTCAACCTTGCCCCTTTCGAGGGCACTGAAAATCGGCTGTAATGCAACATCCAGCCTCTGATGTGTTCGGATGCGCTCCCGTATATCATCATCACTGATCGCTGAGCTCAAGTACTCTCGATATACGACTGGTTCGGTCTCAGATACCATGGTAATGTGCATGTCTTCCATCATCCGTAACAGCTCTATAGTCATCAACCGAGGCTCCGGTCCAGAAGTGCCGGCCCTCCTACTCAAGGCATCTACTACTGTGTTTGCTTTCCCCGGATGATAGTGGATCTTATAATCATAGTCGCAGAGGAATTCCAGCCATCTCCTCTATCGCAGGTTCAAGTCCTTCTGCGTATCGATATATTTAAGATTCTTGTGATCTAAATAAATATCACGATGAATCATGTATAAGTAATGTCTCCACATCTTTAGGGCGAATACCACAACCCCGAGCTCTAAGTCATGTACTGGATAGTTATGCTCATGCTTCTTCAACTGTCTTGAAGCATAAGCAATAACATGTCCATGCTGCATCAGGACAATACCCATCCATTGGTAAGAGGCATCTGTGTAGATCTGAAATCCTTCACTCCCGGATGGAAGCGGAAGAATAGGGGATGAGATGAGTCGGTCCTTCAGCTCCTGAAAAGCTGTCTCGCACTGCTCTGACCAAACAAAATCTGCATCCTTCTTCGTCAAGGATGTGAGGGGGAGTGCTATCCTCGAGAACCCTTCCACGAACTTACGATAATACCCTGCTAGCCCCAAGAAACTGCGAATGTCGGATGCGGTCTTCGGCCGTGGCCAATCCCTCACTGTCTCTATCTTGGCTGGATCCACTGATAGTGTGCCCCAGGAAAGCCACCTCCTGTAGCCAGAACTGGCACTTTGAAAACTTTGCATACATCTGGGACTCCCTCAGTCTCTGCAAGACCTGTGTCAAATGCTCAGTATGCTCCTCCTGAGTCCGGGAATAGATCAAAATGTCGTCGATGAATACAATCACGAAGCGGTCTAAGAAGGGCTCGAATACACGGTTCATTAGACTCATGAATGCGGCAGGGGCATTCGTGAGCCCAAAAGGCATCACCGTAAGCTCGTATAATCCATAGCGTGAACTGAATGCCATCTTCGGTATGTCCTCTTCCCGGATAGGGAGCTGGTAGTAACCGGACCGCAAATCTAGCTTAGAGAACCAGAAGGCTCCCTGCAGCTGGTCAAATAGCTCAACTATCTGAGGCAGTGTGTAGGTATTGCGGACCGTTAATCGGTTCAGCTCCCGGTAATATATACATAGTCGTAACGACCCGTCCTTCTTCTTCAAAAAGAGAACTGGCGCTCCCCACGACGATGAACTGGGCCGCACAAATCCCGACACAGCTAGCTCCTGAAGTTGAGTCCTGAACTCTGCCAACTCTCTAGGAGCCATCCTATAAGGTGCCCGGGATACCGGCCTCGCTCCCGGCACTAGCTGAATCCTGAAATCCAAGTCTCTGGCTGGTGGTAGCCCGGGCAATTTCTCCGGGAACACGTCGGAGAAATCCCGGACCACCAGAATATCATAAATAGGAGTCTCTGCTCCCACCATCTCAAAGCATATAAGGTAAACTTCTTCTCCCTGCTAGTGGGCCTTCACAGCCTATACAGAAGATAGCAATAGGTGGCAGATAGTCTTAATACCTTCGATGATAACATGGGAGTCGCCATGCCTTAGTGTGATTCTCCTTGATGGGCAATCTATCTGAGCATGGTTCCGATGTAACCGTGTCATGCCCAAAATCAAGTCGAAGTACCTGCAGCTTCAGAATAGTTGCTGGCGCCCCAAATGCCATGCCGCCAATCTCGGCCTCCATATTACAATGGGCAGTGGTCCGCAGTTCTGACCCATCGGGTAGACGCACCCTCATCTCTAGTCCCGGAAATCTTTCCACTCCTTCAAGTCCGTCTATGAAGACCTCAGATACGAACGAGTGCGAAACACCCATGTAGAAGAGGGTATGTGCGGGCTTGTCACTGATCATAACTATGACTGAGGTTGTTTAAGTTAAAATTAATTGTTACCATATAGTTCTAGGTACTATATAATTGAAAACTCAAGGAATTTAATAATTAACCTTAAGTACCTGTGATAACCTTCTCGGGGTTCCTCTGCTCCGTGAGGTACAAAGCGTATATCTGATCCTGATCGCGTCCACTGCCGTGATATCCCCGACCTCAGCCTCATCCTCGGCCTCATCCTCGGCCTCGACCATGCTGTACTGGGGCCACTGGAGGTGGAGGAGGAGGAGGAGGATGGTATCAATGCGGGCACTCCGACCTAATGTACCCGGGCTGGCGGCATCCGTAACAAACTACCTGCCGGTGGCCATGGTCATCCTGTCTCCTCGGATCATGCACCTGTAGAGGTGGGGGAGCTAATGCTGGAGGAGGCCCCTGCTCCTGCCTGAAGTTGGGACGACGACATCCCCCACCATTCTTGTATCCGATAGTCCTGCCTCTCTGAGAGCCCCTGCTGCTCTCTCCTGATGCCGACCCATCATACAATCTCTTTCCTCTGCCTTGCACCATCAGTTGGTCAGCCTACAGCTTCTTTGCCATCTCGATGATCTGCATTAAGGTGCCATGAGAAATGAACAGCAAGGCCTGCCTCAAATCGTCCCTATGGCCCCGGTAGAACCTCTTGGCATACCTCCTATCATCGGTATCCTGAATCCCAGCGAACCTGGCCAGATGAGAGAACTCTCTCTGATACTCGATCACCGATCTAGTCCCCTGCCTGAGGTTCAAAAACCTCTCCTCCAAGGCATCTCTGTCTGTAGCAGAGACGAAGTGATCCAAAAATACCTCGCCAAACTCCTCTCACGATATGTCCGATAGCTCCCAGTCCGCATATATAGACTCCCGCACTGATTTCCACCATCTCTTCGCATGAGCCTCTAGTGCAGAGGTGGCTAGAGGTACTGCCTCGCCGACCGGGCAGCTGATGCCTACTAAAATCTCATGTATGGCCTCGAGCCATTCCTCCGTCTTTACCGCATCCTCTGTCCCACGGTATATCGGTGGGGACAGGCTCTTGAAGGTGTTAAATTTTCTCAGCGTGGTCAGCAAGGTAGCCCAAACGCCAAATTAATATCTTCGGCATTACCCAGTTCTCACGTTGAACCAGCGGAAAACCAAGGAACAAGGCTAATCCCAACAAGCAATGGAAGCACAAGTAGATCTTTTATACATTCACTTCTTTACAACACGAGGTATAAATAGCGAGACATCATTTCGCTAGTATAAATAGCTGTAAATAGAAAGCACCAAAAACCAAGCCGAGCGGACAGCACCGGAGTCTGCCGAGACCGCCGAGGTAGCCGAGGTCGCCGAGTCCGCTGAGATCGCCCGAACTAAGCTGCAATCCGCCGAACAGCCACGGAGTCTGCCGAAGCCGCGAGGCCGCGCGGACAAACCGTTATTCGTCTCCTGCTGAAGCTGAACTGAGGAACACACCCCCTACCCGCCTGAAGCAGGCGGACAGGTTATTGAAGCTGGCAAAGTTGAAACAGAGTTGACAATCCGCAGAGCGACCTCCTGATAAATCTGCAGAGACCGCACAACTTCGAAGTACTTGACCGAAGTCAAAGCCAAACTCCTGGCTCCTTGAAGCTACCCGCGCGCCCTGCACACAGCAAACCGTCAGCCCTAAATCAATCCGCGTGGACAGACAAACTGAGACCGCAGCTCCTTGCCCAACCCAACTTACTGTTCACTCCAGTTACTGTAGACCTGCCAGCGGGGGGTCTTATTTATAGGCGAGGTGAGGAGTGTGGTCACCGCCCTAGAGATAGCGACACCGCCCTAGCCCGCGCGATAGCAAAACACCGTCCGCCGAGTCCGCAAGGACTTAGCCGGATACCAAGGAAAACCGCCAGGAGCAAGGCAACATTGGAGAACCCTCATCAGTCCGCCCAAGCTATGCGAACAAGGCACCAGCCCGCAAAGCCTCCGACCACTGCAGGACAACAACCCCCTTCAATGGCTGTCCTCACAAACCCGAGGCAGTCCGCAAGACTCAAACCTCAATCCGCCACAAGACCACGACCAAAGGCAGATAGTAACAGTACGCCTGGTCAACCGCGGACTTGGCAGATACTGCGGACACCATGGTCTTAGCAGAGAGTGTGACCAAGTTCAAAACCATCAAAGGCCAATGCGAGCATGGCAGACATAAACTCTCGTCCGCCAAACACCCTAGCACAGACCGCTAGCAGTCCGCAGGCTACTCGCACACCTGCCCAATGCAGCAGCCATCTCCCGGACTCCACACACCAGTCCGCCAACGACCTCCACAGCAAGGGACCTGCTATAACACCAGAGCTTGACAAGGCCTCAACCAAGCTCTAAGCCCAGTCCGTAACAGCCCATACTGCGGACACACTAGTCCGCAAGCTTCCCGCGGACATGAGCCAAACCTCCAAACAGCACAAGCTTGCACCACGGCCACTGAGCAATGCACCAGTCCGCAAGCCTCTATCCGCTCAGGCCGCTCCTTAGCTAAACCAATCAGCCAACGCCCTATCCCCAGATACCAGCCGCACAGTCCGCGGACTACTTGCATATAACCCGCTCAAAAGAACAGCCGGCTTCCACTAGACTTTCCATCAGGCCGCACACAACAGTCCGCCCAGTCTGCCTAGTCCGCCAATGTTGTCCGCCCAGGCTGCCCGACCTGTCCCGTCAACCACTTCCACTTCACAAATTTCAACACTCCCCCTTGAAGTGGGAAGTGGTGACCAAGCCCAGCAAGCCGCGCAAGCGCTCAAAAGGCCCCTTCGATAGTGGCTTCGTGAAGATGTCAGCAAGATTATCTTCACTCCGAACATGCCCGACCAGCAGAGACCCCTCCAACACCTTCTCCCTGATGAAGTGGTGATCAATCTCTATATGCTTGGTCTTGGCGTGACACACTGGATTGTTAACTTGTTTGAGAGCACTCTCATTATCACCCCGGAGTAAAGTTGGCCCTTGCACTTCTTCATGAACATCATCTATAAGCCTCCTCAACCAGATGGCTTCCCGAGCAGTCAAGGACGAAGCCTTATACTCTGCCTCTGTGTAACGCCCCGAAACTCAAAGGAGCAGAGGGGAATAATTTGGGCCAGTTTGAGTTCTGGCTGCAGGCACACGGCCTGGGACACGGGCGTGTCCCAGGGCGTGTCCAGCCTGTGTCGACACTAAGGCGTGAAGTCGACACTTTGGTCTCGACATTGTGTCGAGACCGGGCACACGGCCTGCGACACGGGCGTGTCGCAGGGCGTGTCGACCCGTGTCGACACTTAGCCGTGAAGTCGACACAGTGCTTCGACGTTGTGTCGAGACACGGCACACGGCCTGCGACACGGGCGTGTCGCAGGGCGTGTCAACCCGTGTCGACACTCGTCCCCGCGAAGTCGACACTTTGGTGTCGACAGTGTGTCGAGACATGGCACACGGCCTGCGACACGGGCGTGTCGCAGGGCGTGTCGACCCGTGTCGACACTTAGCCGCGAAGTGCCGAGACCTTGTACACGGCCTGGAGCCCAGGCGTGTCAAGGTGACACGGGCAAGGACACGGGCGTGTCCTAGAACCCGTGCAGTGCTCGGGTTGAAAACGGGAGAAAATCATGGGGTACACGGCCAGCTACACGGCCGTGTCAGATGGAACACGGGCGTGTCAGCTTGAACACGGGCGTGTTCGATACCCGTGTGAGGTTCCAGGTGATTCGATTTTGACGGCGAATGAGGCACACGGCCCTGGACACGGGCGTGTGCCAGGCCGTGTTCGGTCCAGATTGGGCATTTCAGTCCCGAATCGAAGCCGTTCATTTCTTTGACTGAAGATCCAACGGCTGGGGGTTGTTCCTGAAGGGATATACCCGGGTTTTGACTTAGAAAACCCTCACTTTTTCCACTTGTTCTCTCTCCAAACCCTTGGAGAAAGAAGAGCTAAGGCAAGAAGAAGAGGAGCTAGATCCGCCATTGGAGGAGCTTCGGAGCTCCGAATCGCAAGCCGACTCCGGATCCACGGAGGCAACGCAAGTGCGGTGATTTCCATCCGATTACTTTTCGATGGCGCCAAAGAGGACCGCAAGGGTAACGATCCTCAACTTGAGCATGAGTCGCTCTCTTTCTTTGCATAGGAAGCCCGCTCTCGCGAGTTTGCGGAGAGTTGGAGGCGTTCCTTCGGGTAGATATGTAAAGTCCCCGTTGTTTAGCGTCCGTATGCGAGAACGGACATAGGCATTTTGGTTGAAGCCTACCCGGACATGTAGTTCGGATCGGTGATGTTGCATTGCATAAGGCCGGAGAAGACTCCGTGCTATTGGGTGTTTTTCGGGTTTTCTACGCGGTAGATTGCAGCAGGGAGCCTTGGGGACTAACCCAAAGGTGCACCCGGAAAACTGGGCGGACACGAGGTCTCGCCAACTTGGTGGCCTGAGAGCCAACTTGAACATAACGGGGTTATGTGATTTGTGGTAGAATGGGAATCGGTGAAAGTTTGACCCGCGCAGATGGCTTAAATTGTCGTTGCGATGTGAGCACGGGTTAGATGGAGCCGTACCCGCTTTATGTCGTTCGGGTTAGAGAGACCTAAAGTTACATGGTACTCGCCGTTGGCATAGATGTGAGTCTTCGGTGGTCGATGGCTTAAATTGACGTGACCAATACCATGAAGACGAATTGCTCATAGGAATGGCCGTCTAAGTGGCGGTGGTGAGTCCGGAATGTTAATGGCTTTAATTGACGTGACATCGACCGGTTCACCGAGAATGTGCCCTGAGTGCACGGGGCGTGTGGCCGTACGAGCCAACGCCTGTGATGAAATGGCTATGGTTTTAATTGCTCGCTTATGCTAATGAAATGCAGGAAAGGAGCATCGCCGCCCCGAATTGGGGGCGGGATCGTTATAATTTGGTCAGCATTGCTGACCGTTGCCTTGTTTGCCACCGTGCGGTGGTTTGTTTGCTTGCAGGTGCAGCTGGACCAAGCGGTCAATAGCGGGCTAAAGCCCTTTTTGCGAAGCTGGCCCTCGAAGGCCCAAGTGGAAATGTTTTATGTTTTATTCATGTATGGCCGGCCTGCGAGCCGAGGTTTGTAAATCATGTAAAAGACAAGTGAAACATTTTGTAAGGCCTTAAGGCCGACTTTTGAGTATTTTGTAATAACATTCCTATTATCATGTTAGTGGACATTCATGCTTGTGCTGGGTTCTTGTTTTGCAACTTATAAACTGCTTCCGCTAGAATGCTCTGTGTAGGACGTTGAGATTGGTTGGATGGTTTCCATAAGTAACCACCCGGTCTGTCTGTGGCATATGGCGTCGGGCCCCGGCCGGACCTACTGTTATATGCTATGCGACGGATAGGGGGTGTTACAATTTGGTATCAGACTACTGGTTTTGGTTGGGCTTGAATTGAATTCGTGGGCGAATTCTTTTTAAGGGGTGGTGAGCACATTGTGTGCGTCATCGTTATAACCGTAAAAAGAACCCATGAATGTCCACTTAGGAATGACAATACTCGTGTTTGAGGAACCTGCGTGTTCCTATAATTGCTGTTTGCAATTTATTTGGTCGCTTAACGGTGTTTTGTACCACTATAGGTGACTCGAAGTGGCATTGGGCCGTCAGAACGCCGAGTTTCTGAGGCAAGTAGTGCACCGGAAGTTGCTCCCGCAACACCTTTGTCGGCTGAAAATATAAGATTGGTGGCTGAAGCGGTGTTGGCCGTGATCAATGCGCAGCCTGGGAGGCAAGCGCAGCAGCCCGCTCCTGTGATGGAGCAAGTACCTCTTCAAGAGGCTGAGCCGAGGAGGATGGAGCAAGTGGTTGTAGAACCAATAGTGCCAAGGAGGGCGACTGAGAGGCAGTTGAAGCATGTAATGAGCTTTAACCCTCCGTTATTCTCGGGGTTGGGAACCCCATCTCAAGCTGAAGACTGGCTCTCTAGGGTGAAGAGAGTCATGACAGCGACGGAGACGGAGGAGTGGCAGATGACCACCATTGCTACATTCCTGCTGGACGGTGAAGCAAGGATGTGGTGGGAATGTTTGGAACTGCATCATCTGCGAGGTAGACAACTGATAGACGTTCCGATGGAAGAGTTCTCGGAATTGTTCTTGGCAAGATACCTCCCTTCGACTCAGAGGATTTCAATGGAGAATGAATTCCTGAAGTTGGTGCAGGGTGAGAGGAGTGTGGATGAATATCTCCACGAGTTTACGCGGTTGAGTCGTTATGCTAGCTCTACCATCATGGATGAGGAGCGCAAGACTAATCGTTTTTTTGAAGGCTTGAGGGATGAGCTGAGACTGTTACTGTCGGGGCCAATGACGCAGGGTTTCTTAACCTTGGTCAATACTGCCCGGTCCTTGGAGAAGGACATGAAGAGTGTACAAGCGAAGAAAAGCTTGGGTGAAAAGAAATCTGAGTTCAGAGTGCCGACTACTTCAAAGTCAGGCTATCGGAGGACTTTCAAGAAGCCTAGGACTTCGGGTCCAGCTCCTTCTGGCGCTTCTGGGGCGACTACGGGTCGGACCCCGGGTGCGTGCTTTACGTGTGGAAAGACGGGGCACTTTGCCCGTGATTGTTGGAGCGGACGTCCTAAGTCCGAAAGGAGGCCTGGAGCTACTTATGAAGAGAAGGGCAAGGCGGTGGAATCGACCGCATCCCATTATGCTCCGGCCCAACCAAGGGTTTACAATCTTGGCCAACAGGAGGCCATTAAACAAGCTGACGTGGTGACAGGTACGGTTTAATTTATAGCAAGTCAATTCCTTTATATGCTTGTTATGCACATGTTACCTTACCACTACTTGTTTAGGATTTGTGTTGATTTGTGAAAATCCGGCACGAGCACTCTTTGATACGGGAGCTTCACACTCCTTCTTGTCCGAAGGCTTTATATTACGCATCGGAGTCCCTTCTTCGATGGCGAAGGATAAGTTGGATGTGTTGTTGCCAAATGGGTGTTCGATGCGAGCGGATAGAATCTGCGAGGTTAAGACTCGTATTGGAGAGCAGGAGTTTGACCTGCGGGCGTCCTTACTTCCGTTGGTGGAGTTCGACGTCATATTTGGAATGGACTGGCTCTCGGAGCAGCAGGCCCATATAGATTGCGGTAGCAAGGAAGTAAAGCTGGGAGCAAGTCGTGAGACGACTTTTACGGGCTTAAAGGGGTCGAGCAAGACGTTGATGTCTGCTCTTCAGGTGGTGAAGGCGGTTCGTGCCGGAGCAGAACTGTTCTTTACACTAGTGGAGGTTGCAAAGCCGAAGCCCGCGATGGATTGTATTTCAGTGGTATCGGAATACCCTGATGTGTTCCCCGCAGATCTTCCTGGAGCCCCGCCACAACGGGAGATAGATTTTACTATCGAGCTAGTGCCAGGTGCAAAGCCTGTGTCACGATCTCCGTATCGGCTAGCGCCTAAGGAAATGGCAGAGCTGAAAGTTCAACTACAAGAGTTGCTGGAGCAAGGGTATGTGCGCCCGAGTTCTTCGCCTTGGAGCGCACCGGTCCTCTTTGTTAAGAAGAAGGACGGAAGCTTGAGGTTATGTATTGATTATCGGGAGCTAAACAAGCTGACTGAGAAGAACAAGTACCCGATCCCCCGGATTGATGATCTCTTCGATCAGTTAGTCGGGTCGACGGTGTACTCGAAGTTAGATCTCAAGTCTGGGTACTATCAGCTGCGGATAAGGGAGAGTGATATCCCGAAGACAGCGTTTAGTACGAGATACGGGCATTATGAGTTTACGGTCATGCCGTTTGGGCTGACTAATGCGCCGTCAGTGTTCATGGATTTGATGAACAGAACGTTCAGGGAGTACCTAGACCATTTCGTGATCGTCTTCATCGACGATATTTTGGTGTACTCGCAAAGTGAGGAGGATCACTTCAAGCATCTCCATTTGGTGTTGGAGACACTCAGGAGAAACCAGTTGTATGCCAAGTTCTCGAAGTGCGAGTTTTGGCTATCCTCAGTGGCGTTCCTCGGGCATATAGTGAGTGGAGAGGGTATTGCGGTGGATCCGGCGAAGATTGTTGCGATACGGGAGTGGCCTGAGCTTGCTACGGTAGCAGAAGTCCGGAGCTTTTTGGGGCTTGCCGGTTATTATAGGCGCTTCGTAGAGAACTTCTCGCGGATAGCGTTACCTCTCACTACTTTGACGAGGAAGGATCATAAGTTCGTTTGGACGCCGGAGTGCGCGCGAGCTTTTGAGGAGTTAAAGTGTCGGTTGACCACGGCGCCTGTGCTGAGTTCGCCGGTTGGAACCGAAGGCTATGAGATATATAGCGATGCTTCGGGCAGCGGTTTGGGTTGCGTGCTATTGCAGCACGGCAGCGTGATAGCTTATGGCTCGAGACAGCTAAAAGTGCACGAGAGGAATTATCCGGTCCACGACTTGGAGTTGGCGGCCGTGATTTTTGCCTTGAAGCTGTGGAGACACTATTTGTACGGTGTGAAGATTGATATCTACACCGATCACAAGAGTCTAAAGTACCTGATTGATCAGAAAGATCTGAATATGCGGCAGCGTAGGTGGATGGAGTTCCTGGGGGACTATACTTTCAAGATCCACTACGTGCCTGGCAAAGGGAATGCTGTTGCGGACGCGTTGAGCGCCGAGCCCCAGCTCAAGCGAATTGGCTATCAGTGCATGATGAGCGGTTGGTGCAGGAGCTGGAGGCGTTGGAGATTGTTTGTGTGGATAGACAATCTAATGCTGAAGCAGTGCTGAATTGGACTGAAGTCCAATATGACCTGGCTGATCGGATTCGGCAGGCTTTGGATATGGATGCTCATATGAAGCAGTTCATGATAGAGGCTCTGGATGGGTCAAATTCCCAATTCGTTGTGGAGGACGGATTGCTGTGGAAAGACGGTCGTTTGTGCGTCCCAAGTGTGGGCAGTTTACGGGTGGAGTTGTTGTACGAGGCGCACCATACCAAGTACTCGATTCACCCGGGGAGCACGAAGATGTACCGTGATGTTAAGAAACTGTTTTGGTGGCCGGGCTTGAAAAAGGATGTGGCGCTATATGTAGCGAAGTGCCAAACTTGCGCCTTGGTAAAGGCGGAGTGCCAAAAGCCGGGAGGATTTCTTAAGTCCTTGCCTATTCCGGAGTGGAAATTCGACGACATCTCTATGGACTTTGTGCATGGTTTGCCAAGGTCGCAGAAGGGGAACGACGCCATTTGGGTGGTGGTCGATCGATTAACAAAGGTGTCGCATTTTATTCCGCATAGGAAGGATGATCCGGTGGAGAAGCTGGCAAAGCTTTATGTGGATAACATAGTGCGGCTTCATGGTGTGCCCCGTAGCATCGTGAGTGACCGTGATGGGCGGTTCACGTCCAATGATTGGAGGCTGGTGCAGCAAATGTTGGGAACAAAGCTGAAGTTTAGCACAGCCTTCCATCCGCAAACTGGATGGGCAGACCGAGAGGGTCAATAGAACCATGGAAGACATGCTTCGCATGTGTGTCTTGGACTTTGGAAAGCAATGGGAGGACCACCTTTATTTGGTGGAGTTCGCATACAACAATAGCTACCAAGCAAGTATTCAGATGGCGCCTTTCGAGGCCCTTTATGGTAGACGATGTCGCACGCCGTTGTCTTGGTTAGAAACGGGCGAGTCGAAGTTGTATAAGCGATCGGAAGTGGAGGATGCTACTTCGTTGGTGAGAACCATTCGGGAGAGGTTGCTTATCGCTCAGGACCGGCAAGCAAAGTACTATAATGCCAAGCACAGGAACGTGGAGTTCGCTGTGGGCGATTATGTATACTTGAAGATCAAGCCGTTCAAGGGTGTCTCGCGGGTGCGGCGATTGAAAAAGCTAAGCCCGAGGTACCTTGGACCGTTCGAGGTTCTGGAGCGAGTAGGAGAAGCGGCCTATCGGCTGAAGCTTTCAGTGGAGCTAAGTGGATTACATGATGTATTCCATATTTCGGTGCTTCGGAAGGCGGTGCAAGAGCCTACGCAAGTGATCGCGGCCAATCAAGTGCCGGTGGATAGTGGGCTAACGACAAAAGTCAAGCCCGTGCGGATTGAGGACTCGGAGGTCAAGCGGCTACGCAATAAAGAGATCAGGATGGTCAAAGTCCGGTGGGACAATTGCGGTCGTGAGGAGCTCTCTTGGGAGCGAGAGCAGACGATGCTTGACGAATATCCGGAGTTGTTCCGCTCAGGTACAAATTTTAGTTTTGTACATGTTTTTCCCTTTATGTAATTTCGTGGGCGAAATCCTTTTAAGAGGGGTAGAGTTGTAACGCCCCGAAACTCAAAGGAGCAGAGGGGAATAATTTGGGCCAGTTTGAGTTCTGGCTGCAGGCACACGGCCTGGGACACGGGCGTGTCCCAGGGCGTGTCCAGCCTGTGTCGACACTAAGGCGTGAAGTCGACACTTTGGTCTCGACATTGTGTCGAGACCGGGCACACGGCCTGCGACACGGGCGTGTCGCAGGGCGTGTCGACCCGTGTCGACACTTAGCCGTGAAGTCGACACAGTGCTTCGACGTTGTGTCGAGACACGGCACACGGCCTGCGACACGGGCGTGTCGCAGGGCGTGTCAACCCGTGTCGACACTCGCCCCGCGAAGTCGACACTTTGGTGTCGACAGTGTGTCGAGTCATGGCACACGGCCTGCGACACGGGCGTGTCGCAGGGCGTGTCGACCCGTGTCGACACTTAGCCGCGAAGTGCCGAGACCTTGTACACGGCCTGGAGCCCAGGCGTGTCAAGGTGACACGGGCAAGGACACGGGCGTGTCCTAGAACCCGTGCAGTGCTCGGGTTGAAAACGGGAGAAAATCATGGGGTACACGGCCAGCTACACGGCCGTGTCAGATGGAACACGGGCGTGTCAGCTTGAACACGGGCGTGTTCGATACCCGTGTGAGGTTCCAGGTGATTCGATTTTGACGGCGAATGAGGCACACGGCCCTGGAGACGGGCGTGTGCCAGGCCGTGTTCGGTCCAGATTGGGCATTTCAGTCCCGAATCGAAGCCGTTCATTTCTTTGACTGAAGATCCAACGGCTGGGGGTTGTTCCTGAAGGGATATACCCGGGTTTTGACTTAGAAAACCCTCACTTTTTCCACTTGTTCTCTCTCCAAACCCTTGGAGAAAGAAGAGCTAAGGCAAGAAGAAGAGGAGCTAGATCCGCCATTGGAGGAGCTTCGGAGCTCCGAATCGCAAGCCGACTCCGGATCCACGGAGGCAACGCAAGTGCGGTGATTTCCATCCGATTACTTTTCGATGGCGCCAAAGAGGACCGCAAGGGTAACGATCCTCAACTTGAGCATGAGTCGCTCTCTTTCTTTGCATAGGAAGCCCGCTCTCGCGAGTTTGCGTAGAGTTGGAGGCGTTCCTTCGGGTAGATATGTAAAGTCCCCGTTGTTTAGCGTCCGTATGCGAGAACGGACATAGGCATTTTGGTTGAAGCCTACCCGGACATGTAGTTCGGATCGGTGATGTTGCATTGCATAAGGCCGGAGAAGACTCCGTGCTATTGGGTGTTTTTCGGGTTTTCTACGCGGTAGATTGCAGCAGGGAGCCTTGGGGACTAACCCAAAGGTGCACCCGGAAAACTGGGCGGACACGAGGTCTCGCCAACTTGGTGGCCTGAGAGCCAACTTGAACATAACGGGGTTATGTGATTTGTGGTAGAATGGGAATCGGTGAAAGTTTGACCCGCGCAGATGGCTTAAATTGCCGTTGCGATGTGAGCACGGGTTAGATGGAGCCGTACCCGCTTTATGTCGTTCGGGTTAGAGAGACCTAAAGTTACATGGTACTCGCCGTTGGCATAGATGTGAGTCTTCGGTGGTCGATGGCTTAAATTGACGTGACCAATACCATGAAGACGAATTGCTCATAGGAATGGCCGTCTAAGTGGCGGTGGTGAGTCCGGAATGTTAATGGCTTTAATTGACGTGACATCGACCGGTTCACCGAGAATGTGCCCTGAGTGCACGGGGCGTGTGGCCGTACGAGCCCACGCCTGTGATGAAATGGCTATGGTTTTAATTGCTCGCTTATGCTAATGAAATGCAGGAAAGGAGCATCGCCGCCCCGAATTGGGGGCGGGATCGTTATAATTTGGTCAGCATTGCTGACCGTTGCCTTGTTTGCCACCGTGCGGTGGTTTGTTTGCTTGCAGGTGCAGCTGGACCAAGCGGTCAATAGCGGGCTAAAGCCCTTTTTGCGAAGCTGGCCCTCGAATGCCCAAGTGGAAATGTTTTATGTTTTATTCATGTATGGCCGGCCTGCGAGCCGAGGTTTGTAAATCATGTAAAAGACAAGTGAAACATTTTGTAAGGCCTTAAGGCCAACTTTTGAGTATTTTGTAATAACATTCCTATTATCATGTTAGTGGACATTCATGCTTGTGCTGGGTTCTTGTTTTGCAACTTATAAACTGCTTCCGCTAGAATGCTCTGTGTAGGACGTTGAGATTGGTTGGATGGTTTCCATAAGTAACCACCCGGTCTGTCTGTGGCATATGGCGTCGGGCCCCGGCCGGACCTACTGTTATATGCTATGCGACGGATAGGGGGTGTTACACTCTGTAGTTGAGACTGACACCGAGTCCTACTTCTTGCTACACCACGAGATGCTAGCTGAACCGCAAGTGAACACATAATCTGATGTAGACCTTCGATCATCCGAATCACCGCCATAGTCAGCATCCGTGTACCCAAGAAACGCAAACTCCGAGTCCCTTACATAGAGGAGTCCCATGTCAGAAGTCGCCTTGACATACTTCAGAATACCCTTCGCCGCCACTAGATGAGATTTCCTTTGTTCAGCCATAAACCGACTTACTCGGCCAACAGCATAAGCAATGTCCGGCCTTGTAATCGTCAAGTAAATCAAGCTCCCAACAAGAGCCCTGAACACCAAGGGATCATGAAGAACCCTTCCCTCATCTCGTCGAAGATTCAGCCCAGGTTCCAGTGGAGTAGAGCACTTCTTCCCTTCGCCCATGCCGAACTGCTTCACAATGCGATCAGCAAACCCTTTCTGGCAAATGAGAACCCCGCACTCCTTCCTCTCCACTTCAAGACCGAGAAAGTGATGCAGCTCTCCAAGTCTTTCATCTCGAAGCGTATAGCAAGCTCAGCCCTGAGTCTTGCTACTTCCCCCTCCGAATTCCCTGTGATGATCATGTTATCCACATACAGCAGGACAAAGACTTGTAGCTCCCCCTTCTTCTTGACGAACAAGCTTGAATCCAAGTTGGAAGCAAGGTATCCATAGAATTGCAAGTACTCTGCAATCTTCCCATACTACGCTCTAGGAGCAAGATTTAACCCATAGAGAGCCTTCCCGAGTTTGCAGACATAGTCCGGATGCTTTTCAGAGACAAAACCAAGCGACTGATCCATGAAGATGTCCTTGTCAATCTCTCCATAAAGAAAGGCATTCTTCACATCGAGTTGCCACAACCTCCATCCCTTGCTAGCAGCCAAGGCGATCACCACTCTTACTGAAGTCATCTTCGTAACTGGACTGAATGTCACCTCATAGTCTTCTCCATACTGCTGTGAGAATCCTCTAGCGACCAGGCGAGCCTTGAACCTATCAATGCTCCCATCAGCCTTCTTCATCAACCTATACACCCACTTGCAAGTAAACGGAGTAATGCCATCAACCTTGGGCACAAGGTCCCAGGTTTCATTCTTCTTCAGAGCATCAATCTCTTCTTTCATGATATCTTCCAACTCCTTCACTCCAGTGGCCTCGTTGAAGGTTGTAGGCTCTCGCTCATCCAGAGGACCTGCAAAGAAGCAGGAGACAAAGCTCACTACATTCCCATCATAGTACCGAGCTGGTGGCTTAACAACCCTCTTCGATCTCCGAAGGGTCGGATCCTTGCTCACTACTTCCGTTGCTTCTTCGGGCTCAACTCCTACCTGAGGCAAGCATTGAGCAGTGCTCCCCCTGCTTCCTGAGCCAGAAGGCTCAGCCTCGGAGTTAGAAGCAACAGGAGTTGCTGGTGAAACAACAAGATCCTCTTCCAAGCATTCAGCAGCCACCACCGGTGATTCATCAACCTTGCTACTTCTGGTTAGCTCAACCGAGCCACCTCCATACGACGTCAGCTCGTCAAAGACAACGTCTCTTGACACCACGAACTTCTTCGTCACAGGTTCCATGCATTTCCATCCCTTCTTCCGCTCATCATAGCCAATAAAGACAAGCTTCCTTGCCTTCGCATCCAGCTTAGTCCGTGAAGCATCTGGGATATGCACGTAGCAAGTTGAACCGAACACCCTAAGGTGTCCCACACTCGGCTTCTCCTTCAGCAACAGCTCAATAGGAGTCTTCATGTTGATAGGGCTGAGTGGCATCCGGTTGATGACATAAGCAGCACAAGACATCCCCTCCGCCCAAAAGGACCTTGGGATATCTTTCGCATGAAGCCAGCATTTGCAGGTCTCCATCAGATGACGGATCTTCCGCTCCGCTACCCCATTTTGTTGCGGAGTATGAGCACAAGTAAGCTCTCGTTGGATCCCGTGCTTCCTGCAGAAGTTAGAAAACTCGGAGGAAACAAACTCACCCCCGTTATCAGTTTTAAGCTTCTTAATCCGCAAGCCAAGACGGCCTTCTACCAACTCCTTAAACTCCACAAACAACCGGAAGGCTTCCGACTTCTCCTTTAAGAAGTGCACCCAAGTATACCTTGAGTAGTCATCAACCAAGACAAGCATGTATCTGCTTCCACCAAGGTTGGAAGTAACCGTCGGTCCCATCAGGTCGCCATGAATGCACTCCAATGGTTTCTTTCTCCTTGTTTGTGATTTATCAAACGGAAGGCGATGTGCCTTATCGTATTGACAGCCCGCGCAAACATGTCCGTCACCAAAGGAAGACAACTTAGGCAACCCCTTCACCAAACTTCTACTAGTCATCGCATTCAGCTTGTCCATGCCAACATGCCCCAACCTCTCATGACAGATAGCAGCGCTATCATTAGGCCCTCATACGATCAACATAAGAATTGGTGGCAAGAACAAAGAAGTTCTTCACCCTCCTCCCTACATGAGCAACATCAGCCTTCACTGCTGATACGTTGCGAAGGAACCTCACGTCTGTTGGCCCAAACAGAACGTGATAACCAGCGTCCACCGCATTGGTCACCGAGAAGAGGTTTTTCTTCATGCCCGACACGTGTTACACACTCCTTAACATGAGTGGCCCCTGATCACTACCCAAAGACACGACCCCCTCTTTCTCTACTGCATAAACAGTATTATCAGCAGTGATAATAGCTTCATTACCTGAGTATGCCTATATGGAGGTGAACTTCGACTTGTCTCCAGTGAGGTGATGACCACACCCGGAGTCCACGATCCACTCGCCGTTGAAGTCCTCAGCAGACAAGGCCCGGACACAAGTGCCCGTCATAAAAACTCCGCCCCATTCTGCTTCTTCACTTCTCGAGCAAGCTTCCTCCTTTCCGCAGCATGCCCAGGCTGTAGTTTGACCTTCTAGTCCAGCTTGAAGTGCCCTCACTGATGACACTGATAGCACTTCAAATTCTTCTTCCAGTCTTTAGGAGCGTTGCTCCTCTCCGTCTGATATGAAGTTGAAGTCTCCTTCTCACCAGCGACCTGCACCTTCTTCTTCTTCTTCCCTTCCCATCCTTTCTTCTTGCCTGAGAAGAGAGCTTCGCTGCCTTCCTGATTAAGGTTCACTCCAGCCATCTGCCTTGCCAAGCTCTCCTGCGATGCAAGCAGATACTCCAGCTCCACCAAAGACGGCTAAGTAGCCCATCCTTGAATAGATGTCACAAAAGCCACATACTCCTTCCGCAAGCCGCGGATAATGTTCCTTTTCATCTTAACCTCAGAGATAGGCTCATCAGGATCTAGTGTCAAGAGCTCAGCACCCAAGCTCTTCATCTTTAAGAAGTACTTCGAGATGGAAAGGTCTCCCTGAGTTGCCCTGGCCAACTCATTCTCCAGAAACTGAAGCCACGCCACATTCTTCCTATTGAACAACTCATCAATGGTTGTCCAAATATCAGCAGCCGACTCACATCCAACGATGTGATCAAACAGTTCCGGAGACACGGCCCTCTTGAGGATAAACTCTGCCTTAGCATTTGTTTTCCTCCAGATCCTAACCTGCTCAGCAGTACCGAACGCAGCAGTCACTTCCTGTCTGTCGTCACCACCGACGACTTCCCACAGCTCCTCGTCAAGAAGATAACTCTTCATGCACAACTTCCACTTCTTGAAGTTAGTTGGCGTTAAGAGTTCAATGCCAAGACTCCTTGCAAAGCTCCCTTCCATTGCAACACCTGTTGGCAACCTTTCAGAAGCTCCGAGCAACAACATAGGTTGATCACCACTCAAGACCTGAGTAACAACACTGGTTGACTACCACTCATGCAACTGAACCTCGCTTTGATACCATGTTAAATTTTCTCAGCATGGTCAGCAAGGTAACCCAAACGCAAAATTAATATCTTCGGCACTACCCAGTTCTCACGTTAAACCAGCGGAAAACCAAGGAACAAGGCTAATCCCAACAAGCAATGGAAGCACAAGCAGATCTTTTATACATTCACTTCTTTAAACACGAGGTATACATAGCGAGACATGATTTCTCTAGTATAAACAGCTGTAAACAGAAAGCACCAAAAACCAAGCCGAGCGGACAACACCGGAGTCCGCCGAGACCGCCGAGGTCGCCGAGTCCGCTGAGATCGCCCGAACTAAGCTGCAATCCTCCAAATAGCCACGGAGTCCGATGAAGCCGCGAGGCCGCGCGCGACACACCGTTATTCGTGTCATACTGAAGCTGAACTGAGGAACACACCCCCTACCCGCCTGAAGCCGGCGGACAGGTTATTAAAGCTGACAAAGTTGAAACATAGTTGACAAGCCGCAGAGCGACCTCCTGCTGAATCCGCAGAGACCGCCCAACTTCCAAGTACTTGACCGAAGTCAAAGCCAAACTTCTGGCTCCTTGAAGCTACCCGCGCGCCCTACACACAGCATACCGTCAGCCCTGAATCAATCCGCGCGACAGACAAACTGAGACCGCAGCTCCTTGCCCAACCCAACTTACTGTTCACTCCAGTTACTGTAGACCTGCCAGGGGGTCCTATTTATAGGCGAGGTGAGGAGTGTGGTCACCGCCATAGAGATAGTGACACCGCCCTAGCCCGCGCGATAGAAAAACACCGTCCGCCGAGTCTGCAAGGACTTAGCCGGATACCAAGGAAAACTGCCAGGAGCAAGGCAACATTGGCGAACCCTCATCAGTCTGACCAAGCTATGCGGACAAGACACCAGCCCGCAAAGCCTCCGACGACTGCATGATAGCAACCCCCTTCAATGGCTGTCCGCACAAACCCGAGGCAGTCCGCAAGACTCAAACCTCAATCCGCCACAAGACCACGACCAAAGGCAGATAGCAACAGTCCGCCTGGTCAACCGTGGACTTGGCGGATACTACAGACACCATGGTCTTGGCACAGAGTGTGACCAAGTCCAAAACCATCAAAGGCCAATGCGAGCATGACGGACATAAACTCCCGTCCGCCAAACACCCTAGCACAGAGCGCAAGCAGTCCGCAGGCTACTCGCACACCTGCCCAATGCAGCAGCCATCTCCCGGACTCCGCACACCAGTCCGCCAACGACCTGCACAGCAAGGGACCTGCTGTAACACCAGAGCTCGACAAGGCCTCAGCCAACCTCTAAGCCCAGTTCGCAATAGCCCATACCGCGGACACACTAGTCCGCAAGCTTCCCCCGGACATGAGCCAAACCGCCAAACAGCACAAGCTTGCACCACGGCCACTAAGCAATGCACCAGTCCGCAAGCCTTTATCCGCTCAGGATGCTACTTGGCTAAACCAATCAGCCAACGCCCTATCCGCAGATACCAGCCGCACAGTCCGCGAACTACTTGCATATAACCCGCTTAGAAGAACAGTCGGCTTCCACTAGACTTTCCACCAGGCCGCACACAATAGTCCGCCCAGTCCGCCTAGTCCTCCAATGCTGTCCGCCCAAGCCGCCCGGCCTGTCCCGTCAACCACTTCCACTTCACAAATTTCAACAGAAGGCACTTAGCCGGGACTTGCTGGGATTTGAAGGCATCCAAAATCGCCGTCAAAGTCTGCCCCATCTCCATCTGTAGGAGTGGAGTGGCAGCTGGATGGGGAGGAGTCACATTTTGTGGCACGACAACCTGTAGAGGTTGCATAAAGGTAAGGTTAAAACAGAACTGGCCTAACTCATTGTACTTAGTGGACCATTTTATATGAATTTTACATATGGGCGCACCACTGCTTCCGCTGCATAGTTTGTCCGCAAACTAATGCTCGGGCGGGGGTGGTCCCGTGTTGTTTACTTCTTTCTCATATGATCGTTTGTTCAAGTGATACCAGTTTGTAAGACCCCCCTCCCCCTTACCAAGTAGGGCTACCGGGTCTTATGCCCAGAACCGCCGTATTACGGTGGCACTAACGCACGGGTTAGTCAACACCGCAACATGCCGATCCTGCCAGCTATTACGATCATATAACCTGTAGGCCATTTTGAGAAATAGAAGTATAGCAGAGTAACAAATCTACTAGTACACAAGTCACAGAGTACATATCATATATATAGAATGAAAAGTACAAACATAGTCCACAAGAGTACAAAATGACAGAGTAATAAGGGCTTATGCCCAGTACATCAGAACTCATCCAACCTGAGGACGCACAATAGTGGTAGTAGCATGCTGTAGTGGTATCTGCTCCTCAAGTCCTGTCTCCTCGTCGTGCTGTTGGTCCATCTCCACGGGCTCCTAAAAATAGTATGGTCACCGACCATTAGTCAAATGACTAAGTCGTTTCCTCCGCACCTCACCCCGCAACTCCTAGGCACCGAGCAGGAGGACGAAGCAGAGGACAACAAGGGGTAGCAAAGGTGGAAACAGGTGACAAGATCTAACTAGCAGTTGTAATGGATATTATTATTCTACTCTAGCAGTTCTAAGTATATGACACCAGTAAACAAAGTGAAGTACTAGTAGAGAAGTAAAGAGCAGAAAGTAAGAGCAGAAAAGTAAAGTAAAACTGAAAGTTAAAGCTATCTACCATCACAAAAGTACCTTAACTTATATAAATGCCCATACAAATATATAAGTTAGGATTTCCAGGAAATTTAACTTATCATATAAAAGAGCCCATACTAATTTATATGATAAGGATCTATGAAGCGTATGACCTAATATGAATGAATGTTATGATGCAATTTATGCACAGATAAGTGCAACTCACACACAACGACTCTGTGATCACAGACCTTTAGTTCCCACTTTTTGAGAGCTAGTATCACTCTTGGGTAACACCGCTGTGGCTACGGCAGCAGCGGAGCGGGCGTCTCCACTTCTAGGCCGGTATGCACACTACCAAGCCTTAGACCCCTCTCATACGCCTCTGTACACGTCCAAGGTGCACTCTAGAGTCTTGCGTACGTACTTTGCTGACAACCCATCAGTCTTGTTTGGTCGGATGTGCGTTATCGGGGATCGTTCTCCAGACCGCAGTGTAAAACAACCCACTGGCCCCTCTAACCCTCACAACCGCCCGGTGCACCGTACTGCCATTAGTGTAACGAACAACCTGTACCGCATGCCCCGCCACCATATTTATGCACATGCATATATTTCATCCCGAGCATTCAGCTCGCAGGACCAACCCGTGCTGAATCTCTCAAACCCTACACGGGTGAGCATTTAGCACAATCCCTCCAACCCATCACGGGTGAGCATATTACACAAGTCTCCCTCCAACCCATCATGGGTGAGAATAAACCATAATGTCATAACCTATTAGACTACTCTTGTCTACGGATTATTATACTTAGTGATTTAAGGTGAATCCTAGGAATGCCCAGGGTATACCCGGTGAAGGACTCTCATGGGCACTAAGAACTACGATGGGATTACACCCAAAGTTCCCTTTCTCAAGGATATTTACTTTAGTTAATGACTACCCATAATTTACCCCAGCTCTCATTGTTGCTCTGGAACAATCCTAATGACTTAAGATATTACCGGGAAACCGACGGTCTTCCGTCGGCCTCCACTCCAGTTACTACCTAAGGACTTGCACTTTTATTCTCGCCACTAATAATACTACACACCAGGGTTATTCACCAACTTCAATCTCTAGCTCGACATCGATCTATCCCCTGGCAGTCCTTATACTCTAACTCATTTATGCTATATGCAGCCCATGACCTAATACCACCCCGAAATGGAACTTCCAATTCCTCTATCCATATGCCTCAAATCATATATCCTAGGATGGTATGGACCTACATGATGACTAGGATGAATTTCCATAATTTTTCTAAGTCATTAAGGACTTTAATTAAATTATTAATTTAATCCCCTAGGTAATTTAATACATGGAGTATCACAAATTTAAATCCACTGACCTAAGGAATTTTTCCTGAGATGTATCTTGGTGCCATATTGCTGTCTACCAAATGTTATAATTTTCCTTTGAATATTTCTATTTATTCCTTAATTAATACAAAATTAATATAATTGTCATTTTCCAAATGAAGTAAGAGGAATACATTACTGAAAATTCTAGGAAAATTATAGAGCTTATATATCATTAGTTTAAGGCTAATGACAGAGTTTCATCAACTTTTATAGTCTAATGGCCTACCAAATTGAATTCTTTACAATTTACCAAAATGTCATTATAAGCTTTAAAAATTTACTGAATCATCCAGAAATGCTGAGATAAATATAAAAGGTTATTTATTCCCAAATACAAACCTAGAAAAGTTTTCATAATTTTCTACTGAATATTCCATCAATTTCTAAATAAATGTGATAATGCCAAAAAGTGTAATTTCTACATAACTCCACTTAAAATTCATCAAACAAAGAAATAAAATTTTTCAGGAGTTAAGTCTAACATGATATTGACCTTGACAAAAATTGGGTATTTTATCTCAAGGATAAGCCTATTCTCAAATTTATTTATCAAAAAGTCTAATTTTTCAAAAATTCCAAATAATGGGATTTTTGGTTCCAAAAATCCCATTATTACTATGAGGAGTGTATTACTCCCTAATATGTCTTTATAAATAAAATCATGATTTTTGAGTGTTCCAAGTTGGCTGAATACACAATATTTCATTTTAGGCTAAATGCACACCAAGCCTAACATAAGCCAACCCATGCAAGTTGGTTTACCCAACTTGCTTTGGTCCAAATTGGCTGAAATTTTAAACATACTCTAATAATGCCCCTAGGGGAATGCCACCAAAATTTGGGGCCATTTGGAGCCATACAACCCAAATTATTTCATTTATGTACTTTTTGATGATTAAGCAAAAACTATAGAAATATATCCCCCAAAATTCTCAATCTTGGGCAGGGGCTAAATATGCCCTAATAATGCATGTACCCAAACTTTGGGGCCATGTTGATTACTGGTTTGACTTGGGCATCAAAATGAAGTTCTATCCTTATTTAGGACCAGCCCTAGCAAAATGTTCCTACAGGTCAAACCACTGAATCAAATCTCAAGTTTAGGGTGGCCAATTAAACGTAAGACAGTCAGCTACATTTTTCATGTTGAGTGTCAGATCTGAAAATGCTCTAAGAGGCCTAAATCATGCTTGCAAGATGACTGAGTTTATGTGACAATTATTTAATTAATACTATAGTTTCTAATTTGATTTAAATCAAACGGCCGCACGAATCTTAAAGCATAAATTGACGGCATCCGTTTATCTTCCCCACACGTCCAACGGCAGAGATCGAGCCGACCTGGGGGATATTGCGGGGCCATTTCCGGCCACCAGAGGCGGCGCCACCCCGGCCAACGGTGTCATCACCTTCACGGTGGTGGTGGCTATCATTTTCCGGTGATGAGGCGGCGGAAGACGGCGGCGACGGCGATCCTGAGCGGTAAGAGAGGATTGGAGAAATCTCTCATTTCTCCCATGGCATCGGGCTCAATTTAGCCCGATATCTCCCCTAGTTGATCTAGGATTCTAGTACGGGTAGAGGGACGGTGAAACGAACCTGAATGGTGGCACGACGGCGAGGTTGGTGGCGGTTGGCCATGGTTGTACAGCTCCGGTGATCTCCTGCTCAAAAATCATGATTCTCCACCATTTTCTTCGATCCAGTAGTCGATTTCCACTCCTCTCCTCTCTCTGAAGCTGATGGTGGGGGTGATTTGGGCTGATAGGGGGTGTATGGAGAGATAATCCCAAGGGGGGGGGGGGGGGTCAGGTTGAGCTTTGGTTGCTCCACCCATGGTGCCAAGTGGTCACCATGCTCTAGATTCTTCTGGAATTGCCTGAGTAGGCCGGCCAGCAGGTTTAGGCAGCTGGACAGCAGCTGCATGTGTGGCCATGTGGCCATCCTTCCCTTCATTTCCCTTTCTCTCTCCTCTTCTTCTCCAAATTCCTTTTCTACCCCTTTTCATGTATTCTCTTTCCTGATTTTGGGGGTTAGGAGTTGTCTTTGACCATTTGGGTTGGCCTTGGGCTGATTTGGATGGGCTTAGCCCAATGGGAATGGGCTTGGCCTTCATTTTCTCTTTTAGGCTAAATGGGTTGACTTGGTTGACTTTTTGAGTTGACTTGTTCAACATGATGAGTGGGCTGACCTCACTTAATGGTCATGAGCCTAGTGGTATCACCCCACTTGGGTTGGGTCAATGTGGTGCCCCACTTGGGCTAATTGGGCTTATATGTATAGGTTTGACCATATTAGGGCCAGGGTTGACTTTGGTCAACTAGGGTCAAAGGCTTGACTTAATGGCATGTCCGAGGGTCCACTTAGATTATTTTAGGGTTAGGGCAATGTGGTGGGGTGATGGTGTGGTTAGAGTTCCTATTTAGGCTAGTTTGACCTATTTTGACTTTGGCCCCTTAGTGGGCCCACATGGCTACAACCCACTACCCAGGGTCAAACCTAGCTAAATCCCCTATCACCCACCCCATGCCTAACCCAATCTAAGTGAAAGAGGCCTAGAAGTAACATGGGATGTTACACTTACTACTCCAGGAGATTAGCCTTCTTCCAAAGAATTGGCACGTCCCGGAGGTACTTTTCCTATCATCTTAGCTTCCTGCAAAATCTGCATCTGAAAAACCAATTAGTTCGCTGTCATTACTTCTTGGGTACCATAAGCCAAGATTTGGTGTACCTTTAAGGTATCTGAAAATCCGCTTTGCAGCGGCGTAGTGAAATTCCTTAGAGTTCACCTGAAATCTAGCACAGACACATGTTGAAAACATTATGTCGGGTTTACTAGCAGTAAGGTAGAGCAAGGATCCAATTATGCTTCTGTACTTGGTTTCATCAAAAGGTTTCCCTTTTTCATCCTTGTCCAAAGACACAGTTGAGCCCATTGGAGTCCTCATAGAGGTTGCGTTCCCCATTCCGAATTTCTTAATCAGCTCTTTGGTGAACTTGGTCTGCGAGATGAAAATTCCATCTTCAGATTGTTTCACCTGAAGCCCTAAGAAATACTTCAGCTCGCCCATATTGCTCATTTCAAACTTCCCTTACATAAGTTTTGAAAACTTCTTGCAGAGGTTGTCATCAGTAGAGCCCAAAATAATGTCGTCGACAAAGATTTGCACTAGAAAAATCTTGCCCTTAATTTACCTAAGAAATAATGTCTTATCTATCTTTTCCCTTGTGAACTTGTTCTCAAGTAGAAAGTTAGACAGCGTCTCATACCAAGCTCGAGTAGCTTGTTTCAGACCATATAGTGCTTTATGCAGGAAATAGATATAATCAGAAAAGTTAGGATCAACGAAACCTGGAGGTTGTTCCACATACACATCCTACTTTATGTTACCATTTAGGAAGGCAGACTTCACGTCCATCTGATAGACGGTGAAGCCTTTGAAAGCATCATATGCTAGGAACAACCTTATTGCCTCCAGCCTTGCCACTGGAGCATATGTCTGATTGAAGTCGATTCTTTCTTCTTGACGATAGCCTTTAGCGACAAGTCTGGCCTTGTTCTTTATGATCATCCCGTCTTCGTCCATCTTGTTCCTGTAGACACATTTTTTCCAATGACGTTCTTTCCTTTGGGTCTTGGAACAAGCTTCCATACATTGCAGCGCTTGAACTGATTTAGCTCTTCTTCCATTGCCAATATCCACGATGCATCTGAGTTTGCTTCCTCAAACTTCTTTGGTTCAACTTGCGAGAGAAAACCTAAATAAAGATTCTCATTAGTTGTACCTCTACGAGTTCTGACACCATCTCGGGGATCTCCTATGATCTGGTCCATGGGATGATCCTTCAAATGTCTGAGCTCTAGAGTTCTTGCATCTGGTTTGTCATCTATCACCGAAGTGATTTCTTCATCTTGGATGACTTCTTCATCTTGATCATCAGCCTCTCCAATAGGGGTTGGAGTGGTGATCTTGATGAACTTTTCGCCTTTGTCTTCGGCCAGTTCATCCAAGCTAATTTCTTCCAGTTTTGCACCTGCATCTTCAATAAGCACACTAGACGGATTGTTTTGCAGCAAGCTCGCCTCATCAAATACAACATGTATTGATTCTTCTACCCACAGGGTTTTTCTATTAAATATTCTATATGCCTTACTATGGCTACTATAACCTACAAAAATACCTCCAAAACTCTTTTTGTTGAACTTGGTGGTATGATACTTGCCATTGTTAAGTACGAAGCATTTACAACCAAAGATTCCAAAGTATGAGATGGTTGGCTTCCTGCCCTTTAGAAGTTTGTAAGGTGTCTTATCGTGGTTTTTGTTTATGAGTGCTCGATTTTGCACGTGACATGCAGTGTTGACGGCTTCAGCCCAGAAGTACTCCGGAAGTGAAGTATCACTCAACATTATTCTGCAGGCCTCTATGAGTGTTCTGTTCCATCTCTCAGCCACTCCGATCTGTTGTGGAGTACGAGGAGAGGAAAACTCATGAAAGATACCTAAGCTTTCACAGAATTCTGTCGTGGCCCCAGATTTGAACTCTGTTCCATTGTCACTTCTGATTTTGACTACGGAGCAGTTGTACTCATTCTGGACTTGCCTGACAAAATTAGTAAAGATGTCGAAGGTATCTGACTTGTGTTTCAGAAAGAACACGCACGCAAAGCGCGAGTAATCATGAACAATTACCAATGTATAATCCTTACCTCCCAAAATTCTAATTTGCAGTGGACCAAACAAGTTCATGTGCAGTAGATGAAGACATCTATTAGAATCTTTGCCAATAACGCTTTTAAAGGTAGTCCTTGTTTGCTTGCCTTTTACACATGCATGACAAGGTCTATCTTTGACGTACTTGACATTTGGGGCATCACGAACTAAGTTCATTGAAAATAATTTGTTAATAGTTTTGAAATTAATATGTGCTAGTCTCTTGTGCCATTGGTCACCAAGAGACGCACTATATTTTGCTAAAAGGCACACTGGTGTAGAGGAATCTATACAAATGAAATTTAAACAAAAAATATTCCTACTTCGAGTGTCGGATAGAATTGTTTCCATATTGTCAACGGATTTTATCAAGCACTTATCAGCATGGAATTCAACTATATATCCTTTACCGCAGAGTTGGCTTATGCTTATGAGATTGTGTTCCAATCCTTCGACATAAGCCACATCCGAGAAGGATATAATATCGTTAGTGATCATACCATATCCTCTAGTAATTCCATGGTCTGAACCTCCAAAGATGACCTTTGGTCCGTTCACGACTGAAGTAAAGTTCTGAATAAGGCTTCTAGTCCCGGTCATGTGCCGAGAGCATCCGCTGTCCAAATACTAGATTGGCATTTTGTTGGCCTTTGGACATACCTGCAGTCATAAACAATTTGCCTTAGGAACCCAAACACGTTTGGGTCCTTGGTCTCTGGTTAGAGTACTCCCCCTACGAGTGTTAGCATTATGAGCGGTCTTTCTCATATTGCTGACATGAGGAGTTGCAGCATTTTTGGGATTGAACCAGCAATCAATGGCGAAGTGACCAACCTTACCACAACACCAACAGTCAAATCTGTTGTACCTTTGCCTCATGATCTCCTGCTTGACCTTTTGGATTTGTGGTCTAGCAGGGGCAGCATTCTTGGAGGAAGATGCCTCATGATGATGGCAATCACATGGATTATTCTCCTTTATAGGCTTTTCTACAATAGGCTTTGTCTTTGGTGCCTTCTTGAAGTTATGCCCATGATTGAAAGGGCCATATCTCTGAAGAATAACTTCTTCATAAGGTACCTTAAAGACACTTTCACCGAAGTTTCAGGGGCGAGTCCACCCTTGATAACGGAACTTTGGCTCTACATAGGTAGGCCTAGCAAAGTGCCCGTATGAAGAGTCAAGATCAAATTAATTTGATGGAAAGATGACTTTCTTGAACGTAGTCTGATCTTGAGGGGCTTTCCCCTTCTCTTTGGTTAAGGTCTTTTTGGCGTCCTTATTTTTCCGTTGGGCCTTATTTCTCCTAGAGGATTTGCTAGGAGCTTCTTCATGGCCTAGCCCAGCTCCCTTGGCCTTTGCTGAGAATTCAACAACAAATGGAAGAACTGTCTTGGGCTTCGAGAAACTTTCAACAAGTTTCTTTTCAGCGGCAAGTTGTCCCTCCAATTCCTTGATGATTTTCTCTTTGAGGTCAAGGTGCTTAAGAGCTTTGTTATATTCTTCAATAGCATTATTGAAGTTTTCTTCGAGGGAGTCAGTCTTTGCGACTTTCTCTCTCAAGATGCTCTCTTCGGATTTTAGAGATTTGATCTCTTTAGTCTGAGTCTTCATGACTCGACGACATTTGTCGTAAGCCATGATTAACTCCTTGTACTGGGCCATTAGTTCTGACTCATCATCAGAGGAGCTATCCTCACAATCATGTTCAGAGACTTCAGAATCTGAAAGTGGGGTATGAGAGTTTACCCTCCCAGTGAACTGGGGCTCTTGATCATCATCTGTTTGAGCCATAAACCCAAAATAAGCTTCTTCTTCTTCTTCACTTGACTCAGATGAGTCAGAGTCACTAAGAGTCTTATTCTTTTTGGCTATCAGGCTCTTCTCTTTCCTCTTTTTGTTGTACGAGGATTTCTTTTCTTCTCTTCTACCACCCTCCTTCTTCTTATAAGGGCAGTCAGCGATGACGTGACCTGGCTTATTACAACAATAGCAAATAATGTCAGCCGAAATATATTTGTTATGTTTAGAGGAATACCTGTCATGGCTACTTGAGCCTTTTCTTTGCTGATCACCATCGTGTCGTGATCTTCTATAGGAGGCATCCTTGCCTTTCCATTGCTTCTTCTTGTTCAAGAATTTCTTGAACTGACGTGAGAGTAGTGAGAACTCTCCTTCTGATTGCTCAGAGCCTGAGGTACTAGGCTTAGAAGTTTCTTCTTCTTCACTAATTTCTAGAGCTGGAGCCGGGGAGGCAGCCTTTGTCTTTCTAGAGGTGTCTGCTTTTAGAGCAACAAACTTTTCTTTGAGAGCAGACCTGCTCTTCTCTTCTTCAGCTTTCCTGTTGTTGAGTTGAAGCTCATATGACATAAGCATCCCGAAGAGTTTTTGTGGGTCCGTCTCAGCCAGCTTCCCAAACTCCCTGATGGCACAGACCTTGTTGTCCCATTCTTTGGTCAGGGATCTCAGGAACTTGTCATTCAGTTCTCCATTAGTGAATACTATGCCATAGACTCTTAGGTCATTCACTATCTTGAAAAAGTTCTCAAATGTATCAGCAATGGTCTCTTTGCTTCCCTGTCGGAAGGCTTCATACTTTTGATTGAGGAGGGATCTCCGATCATCCCTTACTTCTTCTGTACCTTCCATTAAGGTAACCATGGACTGCCACATCTCCTTTGCAGATTGGCAGTGGATTAAGTTCTGTAGCATGGAGTCATCAACTGCACTTGCTATAATGTTTTAAGCTTTCTTGTCTAGTGATACAAGTGCAATCTCGTCCTTGTCTAAATCCATCACCTTCTTTGGAACCTTCTTGGTAGGATCTATAGTGGAGATAGTCATAGAGATATAAGGACCTTCTTCAACTATCATGAAGATCCTCGGATCCACAGCTTCCATAAAGAATTTGATCCTTTCTTTCCACATGGGAAAGTTGTTCTTGTTGCATAGGGGAAGCTTGGCAAAATCCTTTGCTTTGTCGATGATAGGTAGATCTCAAATGACAACTATTGCAGGAACTGATCAAGGTGTTAACCTTTTAACGATCAACCTCCCTCTGATACCAATTGAAAGATAATAGTTGCCAACCTAAATCACCTAAAGGGGGGGGGGGGGTGAATAGGTGATTTGTGCGTCTTTTGCGGAATTAAAAAATCTCAGAACAAAGCACAGATCTATCTACCAAATTCTCACAGACGAAACAAGATTTATAGTGGTTCCCCGATCTTGGGTACATCCACTTTCCCTTACCGATCTAGCAATATACTAGACTCGGCTACTCCACTATCTCGAATTGAAAATCAATCCTACCCTCGGAACAAAGTTCCTACAATCTCAATCCAACAAACTGGATCTACAACTCGGAAGGCAAAACTTCCTACAAACTCGGATTTAAAAACTCCTACACTCGGAGAAAACTTCTCCGACAAGAATGAAAAATTGTTTAAGAAAATACATACAATGATTTCTCTGTCAGATCTCCAAGCAAGCAACCAGGATCTTCTTCTTGTAAGCTTTGCAGTACTTTCAGAAAGATGAAGAAAGTCTCGGCAACAGATCTGAATCTTCTTTGTCTTAAACGATCGGGAAGAGGATGAGTAGTTGAGAAACGATCTCGATCTGTAAAACTTCTTCAGTCCATTTCCTCTGAAAATCGAAATGCTTGCCGGAGAAGAACAGTGGCGACGACGGCTTTCTTTTCGTGAAGAGAGGGAGAGAGGAAAGAGCGACTTGGAGAGAGAGACGGCTGCAGAAATTTCTCAATAATATTTGATCTTGAAAGCTTGTTATTATTCTTAGGGTTTGTCGAATGGACAGGACCTTATATATGATTTTGAATAACGATCATAATTAGTCTTAATGATATACACGTGGACCAATCATGTCACGGAATTTGAAAATCTTTCAATTATGGACTTAGAGAAATTTCAGAGAAAAGGAAGTAATATACACGAGTGAAGAAACGACTACTCGAGTAGGTATAAAACTACTCGAGTGGATAGAGGAAACTAACTCGAGTATATAACTCAGGACTACTCGAGTAGCTAGAAAACAACTACTCGAGTACATATAATCAACTTACTCGAGTATTTAGAAGATCTACTCGAGTATACAGAAAAGTTTCATGGGAAGTGGAGTTGAACTACTCGAGCACAAGTTGTACTACTCGAGTAGGTGAGAAAAACTACTCGAGTGGTTTGATGAACTACTCGAGTGATAAGACTTAGAAAAATTTCTGAACACTGGAAAATGAGCTACTCGAGTAGTCAGACTAAGCTACTCGAGAGGATATATGTTGGGTACATTGGTCAAATGTACCTGATTTGAAGAAGCCTCACCTAACTCAATGATATGCATCATAGTGTATTTGATGTGTGTTTGAGTTACTTGTGCAGGTTAGGAATACACTGGACTGAAGCTAAAAATTCTAAGTCCATGTGTCGACACCCAGAGGGAAAGTGTCGACACTTGAGAAAGCTTGTGTCGACACCCAGACAAGCAGTGTCGACACTTGGAGTCATTGTGTCGACACCTGGGAAGAAGAGTCGACACCAGTCAGAAAGTGTCGACACTTGGAGCTGTGTCGACACTCAGTGAAGAAGAATGCAGAAAAGCTGTGTCGACACTTAGCAGAAGTGTCGACACCTAGAAGAGCTGAGTCAACACCAGAAAGTGTCGACACTTGAAGTAAGTGTCGACACTCAGCAAAAGTCTGCAAAATCTAAGTACAAGTGTCGACACTCAACACAATGTGTCGACACTATGCAGAAGAGTCAGCACTTGAAGTAAGTGTCGACACCCAGCACAATGTGTCGACACTTAGCTAAAGACTCAGTATTTGAAGTAAGTGTCGACACTCAGCACAATGTGTCGACACACAACCAGAGGAGTCAACACTTGAAGAAAGTGTCGACACTCAGCACAATGTGTCGACACTTAGTTGAAGACTCTACACTTGAAGAAAGTGTCGACACAAGGAGCTGTGTCGACACTTAGCAAAGATCAGAAAAGTTACAAAATATTCTAAGTACAAGTGTCGACACTAAAGGAATGTGTCGACACTCAGCTGAAGAAACAAAAGTGAAGACTTGTGTCGACACCAAGAAGCAGTGTCGACACTTGACAGTTTCTACACATGAAGATGTGTCGACACAAAGGAGATGTGTCGACACTTAGAAGAATACAGTTAAAGAATGAAGTACAAGTACTTGTGTCGACACTCAATTTCAGTGTCGACACATGCAGAAGAAACTGTGTCGAGACATACAGGGAATTGTGTCGACACCTTGTAGACTTGTGTCGACACTTACACAACATGTGTCGACACTTGGCCTATAAGTGTCGACACTTAAGAACAGAAAGTCTCGACACTATCTGACAGTTAGAGGAATTTCAAGAAGTGACTGGTTGACAAGACAGCTGCCGATCCAGCCGGTCTACATCAACTGTCAGTGATATCAGAAGTCTGTTATGAACCGGACCAGCCGGTTACCATAAAGGAAGCCTATAAATAGGCATCTATAGTTTACAGAAACAGTTGTTGAAAAGATTGTTGAGATAATATAGAAGTGGTTGAAAAAGTTTTTACAGAGAGAGTTCAGATCTTTGTAAAAGTGGTATATTGAGTATCAACACAAGAAGATCTTGCCGTGCATCAGCAGATCTAAGAAGTTGGAGAGAGAGAGCTCCAACCAAGTATTCAGTCTTTGGAACTAAGGCTGAGAAGAAGAATTCAGAGTCATCTGGATTTCAAGAAGCAGAGGTCAAGGAACAACTGCAGAAGATTCAGACTAATTCAGTTCTAATCAAGAAGCTTTGAAGGAAGCTAAGTCAGTTTGGATCTAACTGAGTTCTTCCAAGAACTCTTCAAGAATCTCTCAACTCCTCTCCTATTTTCTGAGTTGTAGAGTTAACTATTGTACTTTCTATTTTAACCTGTAGGATCCATTGGATCTAGAGAATTGTAAGCCTATTTTATAAAGGCTGAGGGTAGGGCTTGGTTGCCTGAGTGTAGGAGTTGAAGAACTCTGAGTGTAGGCCTTAATTGGCTGAGTGTAGGCCTGGGTGGCTGAGTGTAGGCCTTTTGGCTGAGTGTAAGGCTTTGGGCCTGAGGTAGGAACCTAGTTTGGTTCTGAGTTAGTGGAGAAGTTTGGCCGAATCTAGTACACTGCTAGATAGGCGAAGGGGGAAAGTGGATGTACCCAAAGATTGGGGAACCACTATAAATTAGTGTGTGTGCTGTGCTGTGCTGTGGATTACTTGTTTGATTTCTGTAATTGTTGTTAGCTGTAATAATTGTTGTGCTGCCAACAAAGTTTTAAAAAAGGTTTAGGTCACCTATTCACCCCCCCCCCTCTAGGTGTTTAGGTACCATATCTTTCAAGTGGTATCAGAGCCAGGTTCCTCAAAAAGGACTAACTGTCTGAGGAGATCCAGTTTGGCAGATTCAGTATAAGTCAGGAAACAGTTTCAAGAAAATCAAGAAACATGGGGTCTTCAGAGAATCACAAGGAATTGGGTTCAATGAAACTGCCCATTTGCAGAAAGGAGATTTTTGGAATCTGGAAAGAAAGGGTAAGGCTGTTCATGGAGGCCTCTGACCCTAGGATCTACATCACAGTCAAGGAAGGGCCTTATGTGCCCATGAAGATTTCAGTCTTGGATGCTACACAGAGAACTCCAAAGGATTTTTCTGAGATGACCAAGGATGAGATTGTCCTAGCTACAATGGACAAAAGGGCACAGAACATCATAGTTAGTGCAATTGATGATGCCACCTTCCAGAACCTTATTCACTGTAAAACAGCAAAAGAAATGTGGGATACCCTCATTGTCTACATGGAAGGTTCTGAAGAAGTAAGACAAGATAGGAAATCCTTGCTTAATCAAGAATATGAGAGCTTTAGGCAAGGAAGAGGAGATAGCATCACTGAATGCTACAAAAAGTTCTACAGAATTGTTAATGAACTCATGTCCTATGGAAGGGAGTTCACAAACTATGAATTGAATGATAAGTTCTTGAGGTCCCTAACCAAAGATTGGGACACTAAGATCTGTGCCATCAGAGAAATGGCAAAGTTGGGAGAAATTCCTCCTCCCACACTGTTTGGCAAGTTGTTATCTTATGAGATGCAATTGTCAGTAAGAAAAGAGGAGGAAAAGTCAACAAGGACTGAACACAGGGAAAGGACTGTTGCCTTTAAGTCAGAAGTACCTAGAAAAAACAGGACTAAGTCATCAACTCCTCCTCCAGAGGTAGTTGAATCAGAATCTGATGAGTCTGTTAGCACTAAATCTACAAGCAGTGAAAGTGATGAAGATTTTGCTGCATTCACCAGACATTTTCAGAAATTTCTTAAGAAGAAACAGTGGAGGTCCAGACCTTCATTTTCCAAAGGAAAAGAAGTCCAGTATCAGGAGAAGAAGCCTTCAAAGAAGGACAAGAAAAGGACAAAGACTAGCAAGGCAACTGGGTCTAAGATTGTGTGTTACTGCTGCAATAGACAGGGTCATGTAATTGCAGATTGTCCTGAAAGAAGGAAAGAATCCAGTGACAAAAAGAAGACTCACTTCAAAGGAAAGAAGGAGAAGTCCTTTGTTGCAAAGAATGAGAAGACTCTTTCAGATATTTCTTCTTCAGACACTGAGACAGATGCTGAAGCCTATATAGGGCTATTTGCTGAAGAAGAAGAAGAGTTTATGCAGATCATGGAATCAATCTATGAACAAGAAGAGGTTCAGTGCCAAGGACTAATGGCATTGACTGAAAGTACCAAAATCCTGGAGCAGCCAGGACCTAGTCAGGTACAAAGTCCAACTCCAAGTTCAGATTCCAGTTCTAGTTCAGAGTCAGAATCATCTTCATCAAGTGATGGAAGTGATTCTGAATCTGAGGGAGATATTCATCAGCTCTTAGATGAATACCAAGTACTGTTGCAAGCCTATAAGAAAAGCAAGATCCTAGCCAAAAGTCAGGCAAAGGAGATTGCTGATCTCAAGGCAGCTGCAACAGATTTTGAGAAGGAGTATGATCAAAAACTGAATGAAGTAGCCAGGCTGAAACACATTACTGTGATTCAGATGGGTACTATTACATTTAAAAATGATCAAATTAAGTTGCTGGAGATCAATCTCCAGAAGGAGAAAGAGCTAGTTGCTAGGTTTTCAAAACCTAAATCAGTGCTACCCTTGATTGATGAATTTGTTCATCATAAAGGAAAGGCTGGATTGGGTTTTGTTAAGCCTGTGAGGACTGTTCAGGATCAGTCCAAGTCCAAGGGCAAAGCCCCAACATTCAACAAGGCTGCTGTGGTCAAGACAGCAAAGGTTGTACCTAAGCAAAGGTACAACAAGTTTGAATGCTGGTGTTGTGGCAAGGTTGGCCACTTTGCCTTGGATTGTTGGCACAATGCCAGTGCCAAGTTGAGTAGCAAGTTACCTGTTGGAAAGCCAGCAGGTAGCTATGTCAAATTGCAAACTAACAATCACCAAGGACCCAAGTTTACTTTGGGTTCTAAGGTTCATTAATTTGTTTTGCAGGTGAATCCAAGTGACCATACCCCTACATGGTACTTGGATAGTGGTTGTTCCAGACACATGACTGGAACTAGGGGACTACTGAAGGACTACATCCCAATCAAAAATGGTCCAAAGGTGACCTTTGGTGGTTCTGAAAAAGGAATCATCAAAGGGTTTGGTAACATTTCTTCTAACCTTGTTACCATTACTCAAGTGGCTTATGTTAAAGGTTTGAAACACAACCTCATTAGTATAAGTCAATTAAGTGATGTAGGGTATGACATCTCATTTGTTAAAAATGGTTGTCATATCAAGAGGTCAAGTGATCAAGAGATCATTTTGACTGGATATAGAAAGAGAAATGTCTACTGCTTAGACATTATGGTTGAGAACAATTGTTCTCCAGTCTGTCTTGTAGCTGATGAGACAGTCTCTCAATGTGTCAAATGGCACAAGAGGCTTGCTCATCTTAATTACAAGACTATTGGCAAACTCTTTAGTAAAGAGTTAGTGAGGAATGGTCCTCAAGTTAAGTGTGTCAAAGATGGCATTTGCTCAGCTTGTCAAAAGGGCAAGCAGACTAAATCCACCTTTAGAAGCTTAGACAACAAAGATGCTGTGAGGTGTTTATACCTCTTGCATATGGATCTATTTGGTCCAATGCCAGTTCACAGCTTAGGTAGGAAGGTCTACACCTTTGTAGTTGTTGATGACTACTCAAGGTTTTCCTGGGTGTTCTTCTTAAAGCAGAAATCTGAAACACCTAGTGTCTTCTATAGTTTTGTTAAGCAAATTCAGAATGAATTGAACTGTACAGTGGTCAAAATTAGAAGTGACCATGGTACTGAGTTTCAGTCTGAAAGCATGACAAAGCTGTGTGAAGACTATGGGATATTTCAAGAATTCTCTTCACCTAGAACACCTCAGCAAAATGGCATTGCTGAAAGGAAAAATAGGACCTTGATAGAGGCTGGTAGAACCCTATTAAGTGATTCATCACTGCCAGAATATTTCTGGGCTGAAGCAGTTAACACTGCATGCCATGTGATAAATAGGGCTACCATCACTAAAAGGTTAAACAAGACCCCCTATGAAGTAGTGAAAGGCAGGAAACCAAATCTGTCCTATTTTAGGATTTTTGGTTGTAAATGCTTCATACTTAACAATGGGAAGTCTTACTTAACTAAGTTTGCTGCCAAGTCCCAAGAGGGAGTGTTTGTTGGGTACAACAATAATAGTAAGGCTTATAGAGTCTACAACTTGACCACACAAGTTGTAGAGGAGTCTGTGCATGTAGTTTTTGATGAAACACAACTAATTAACAATGAGTTGTCTAGTAGTGTGTGCAGCCCTACAGGTCTTACTAAGAAGATGGACAAGCTAACCATAGAAGATGTACCTGCTGCAAGACAGCAAGTAGAAGAAGATGGCTTATGTCCAGGGGGAGAACTACATGTACAAGGAGCTGTTGAAGTACAAGGAACTCAGCTTGATGAAGATGCTGAAGAAGTTCAACCAGAAGTAAGGATGCCTCCAGCCAACAGGCATCTAAGAGATCATCCAGTAGAGCTGATCATTGGAGATCCAAGACAAGGTGTTCAGACAAGGAGCAGAAATCAGAATGCTGTAGTATATTCAAGTTTTCTGTCTCAAATAGAACCAAAGAAATTTGAAGAAGCTATACAAGATCCACAGTGGACTGAAGCAATGCAGGAGGAGCTTAATCAGTTCAAAAGATGCAAGGTGTGGGATCTGGTTCCTAAGCCTAAAGATCACAATGTGATAGGAACAAAGTGGATCTACAGGAACAAGTTAGATGAACAAGGTGTCATCATTAAGAATAAGGCAAGACTGGTTGCAAAAGGATATAGGCAAGAAGAAGGTATTGATTTTGATCAAACCTTTGCTCCAGTAGCCAGACTGGAAGCCATAAGGATGTTCTTGGCCTATGCAACCTACCAAGGATTCAAAGTATACCAAATGGATGTGAAGTCAGCATTCCTTAATGGTAATTTAAAAGAAGAAGTATATGTGGAGCAGCCTTCAGGTTTTGTTGATCCTACTCTTCCACATTATGTCTATAGACTTAGGAAAGCATTGTATGGGTTAAAGCAAGCTCCTAGAGCTTGGTATGAAACCCTATCTAGTTTCCTCATTGAGAACAAGTTCACAAGGGGGAAAATAGATAAGACTCTATTCCTTAGGGAATCTAGAGGCAAAGTAATACTTGTCCAAATATATGTAGATGACATTATATTTGGGTCTACTGAAAGTAGCCTTTGCAAAAAGTTTGCAAAGCTTATGCAGAGTCAATTTGAAATGAGTAGTATGGGAGAACTGAAGTTTTTCTTGGGTCTCCAAGTTAAACAGACTGAAAGTGGCTTGTCCATATGTCAGTCAAAGTTCACCCTAGAACTCATAAGGAAATATGGTATGGATTCATCCAGTACCATGAAGACTCCTATGGGGTCAAGTATGTCTCTAAGCAAGGATGATGCAGGGAAACCTGTAGATGAAACCTTGTATAGAGGGATAGTTGGCTCCCTACTATACTTGACTGCAAGTAGGCCTGACATTATGTATGCTACATGTGTTTGTGCCAGGTATCAAGCCTGCCCCAAAGAATCTCACTTGACTGCAGTCAAGAGAATCTTGAGATATCTAAAGGGCACACCCTATCTAGGCCTCTGGTACCCTAGGAATGGAGATTTTGATCTAACAGGCTATTCAGATGCAGACTTTGCAGGATGCAAAGAAGATAGAAAGAGCACAACTGGATCCTGTCAGTTCCTAGGTGGAAGACTCATTTCATGGAGTAGTAAGAAGCAAACCAGTGTGGCCATCTCCACAGCTGAGTCAGAATATGTAGCTGCAGGAAGTTGCTGTGCTCAACTTCTGTGGATTCAACATCAGCTAGAAGACTATGGATGTCAGGTAAGTAGAACTCCACTTTATTGTGATTCTACTAGTGCTATTTCAATAGCTAACAACCCTGTATCACATAGTAGAACTAAACATATTGAGATTAAATATCACTTTCTTAGGGAGCATGTAGAAAGAAATGATATTGCACTTGAATATGTTAGAACTGATAATCAGATAGCTGATATGTTCACTAAGCCCTTAGATGAAGCTAAGTTTAATAGGTTCAAAATTGAACTAGGTATGATAAACTTAGATTAAGTATACAGAACAAAAATTGGCTAAGTAAAAAGGTGTCGACACATAGACAAGTCTATGTCGACACAGAATAGTAAGTGTCGACACTTCAGGAAAATGGTGTCGACACATCTAGGAAGTTAGTGTCGACACTTCAGAATGTTAGTGTCGACACATGTCGAGTAGGTGTCGACACATCCAATAAAGTGTCGACACTTAAGTTTTACTCAGAATTTTTCTAAGTAAAGTCTCGACTACATGTCGAGTATAGTGGTGTCGACACTTAACCAAGTGTCGACACATAAAATCTGTTGACTAAACTTGTGTCGACACATGTGTGTCGAGACATTATAAGTCAGTGTCGACACTTATTGACAGTGTCGACACATCTTTAGAAATTCATCCCGCCTGTTCGTCTTCAAACAAGAAAGGTATAAATAGGGTTCTGTTTGTGTTTGTCGACACGCTTTCAGAGTTTCGAGACTAAAACTCCTGTGTCGACATTTCTCTTCTCTAAAGACTAATTCTCAAAACCCTAATGGCTCCCAAGCTGGAAGAGAACGTTAACGAAGGCTATGAGCTCGTGCGAGGCGCATTCGACGACGGAGATCGTGAAATCAAATCAGTGATAACCCTAGTCAGCAATTCCGGATTGGAGTTCTTGGTTTCAGAACCAACCAAGATATGGAAGAAAGAAGTGCTTGAATTTCTTACTGGAGCGTCTGTAGATGACTCAGGCTACAGAATTAAGTCAAGGGTGCATGGCACCAAGGTCAAAGTTTCACCCAAAAGTCTGAGAAAGGTACTTCAGCTACCTAAAGTTCAGAAGAAGAGGAAGTCACAACATCTAAGACCAAAGAAGCTTTGGACTGGTGTGGTCTTGATCCTAAGATGAAAATAGGATCAGTTTTCAACAGGAAGGGGATGAACAATCAAGGCAAATTCCTGTCTGAAGTTGTAGGCAAGGTTATTCTAAGCAAACCAGGAGGGCATGACAGGGTGTCAGCCTCTATGTTCAGTATCATGACCAGAATCATCTTCAACCTTAAGACAGACTGGTCTATGATTGTATTTGATAAAGTGAAGGAAAGTCTGAAGAAGCCCAATCTGGGCAGGATAATAAGTCTCTACCTGGCTGGATCAATTCCAGAGGTAATGAGCTCTGCTGCAGGTAGTAAAATCAATCACATGAGAAGGATGGATATGAGAATATTCTCCAGGTGGGAAAGGGTGCTGTCCAAGGAATTGACCACCCCAGAAAAGCAAGCTTCTAAGAAAGACTCTCCTCCCAGGAAGAAGAGGAAGACTGCTGCTGTGCCTCAAGAGTCCTCCAGCAGCTCAGGCAGTGAAGAACATGTGGTTTTCACTCCTGATAGTCCAATGGATAAGGCTGCAGAAAAGTCACCTGCTCCTCAGGAGCCAGCTGACATCCAGGGGGAGCTTCCAGGTGTAGCAGAACCATCTACACTGGAGAGTGAGCAAGCCACCCTCCTCATTCAAGAGGTACTTGTTGACCTTAATACTTTGAATTTTTCTATAATAAATTCTGATTTGTCTGATGACCATCAGCAAAATCAGCCAGCAACTCAAGAACCAGATGTTGTTCTCCAAGACACATCTGTTGTAGCTGATGAAACCAGTACATCTCCTGCACAGTTCTCCAGCAGAATACACAATGGAAGATCTATTTCTGAATTTAGATCAGGATGATTTTGATATGGAAAAGAATGCTGCTGATGCAGAGAAGGATGCTGCTGCTGAGGGGGAGAATTTGGATATTCAAGAAGAGCCTATAAGGCTAGATACTGAGAAGGCACAAGATGTGCACACTGAAAACACCATCCAGCCCTAAGGATAGGGTGGATATAGCCAGTACATCAGAATCTGAAGATGATGAAGCTGAGCAAGCTAAGAAAAAGCAATTTTTTGTTTTCAAAAGAAGGAGTCAGAGCTACAAGAAGGCTCTCCAAACTGTTGCTCAACACTCACTGGTCCACAAGCTCCATCAACTGATTACAGTAGCCTAATGGTGGCAATGCAAGTAAAGCTGGATGAGCAAAGAAGGGCCATAGAGAAATATATTGATGAGGGCCAAAAATCTCTACAATTTGATCTAGCTCAAGATATCAAGTCAATAAGGTTTGAAATGAACCTGAATAAGAAGGAAATGAATGAATGCTTCCACAAGGGTGGAAATGCAGTGGTCTATCTGGCTAAACATCAAGAAACAATCAAAGAGAAAGTAGAAGATATAGCACTAAAGCAAGGCTATGTGCTGGAGAATCAACTCAGGATGAATGATAACTTGACTGCATCTCACAATGCCATAGTCACTGAACTCAAGAAAAGTCTGATGAACCATCAACCTCCTCTGCTGCTGCCAAGGCTGACTTTGATAAAATATTTCAAGCAGAACTTGCTGCTGTAAAGACTGCCATTACAGACTCACAAAAGGTCATTTCTGAACAGCTTACCAAGCTTAGACCTTTCTTTAAAGAGGGCATAAGGTATTTGGACAGCCAAATCAGGTTCCAGAAAGATGATGTGAGAGATCATGTGGCACAAGAAGTCATAAAGGGGGAGAGGGTGTTAGTCAAAGCCAGTTCTGACCATGCAAAATGGATATCCAATTCCATCAGGGCTACACTGGGCTATCCTCCCCTGTGTGATGATGACAATGTAGCTGAATCTGGTATTCAAGGAACATATCTTGGAGGTGAGCAACAGGCAGTGGCTGATGTAATCTATCCACCTCCAGATTTTGAAATGGTTCATGCTGATGTAAGCACAATGTATAGTCCAACTGCTGGTAAGCCTAATATTATTCTGGAAAAGGTTGTTCAACCTATCACAGCTGCTATGCAAGAGGCTTTGGACAAAGAAGAAGAGACTAGGCTGTCAAAGAAGAAGTTCAGGGAACTTGCTGAGCAAAAACCAGATTTTGAACAGTGGAGCCCTACTTCTAGGAACATCATTCTCACTGCCTGGAAAGCGGCCAAGGACAATGCCCATGAGAGGAACAAGTGGTTCTCAGAGGCAGAATGGAGGAAACATGAAAGTAGGCAGGAAGCCATTGTCCAACATAGAAGGAAGGCTAAGTTAGGAAAGCTACCTCCTACAGCTGTGGAGCCTAGCAAGTACTTTCCTAAGCCCTATCATTATTTTGAAAGGCAAAAGATCAAGGCTGAAGAACAGAAGAAGAAGGACTCCAAAGGGAAGAAGACTGCTGAAGCTGAGCCTGCTGCTGCTGCTGCTGTGAAAGCTAAAGTACAAGCTGGAAAAGGCATAGTCATTAAGGAACCAGAGCAGAATTAGATTAAGATTAAACTGAAGAATGTTGTAATCTGTTACATCAAACATTTTGTGTAAATCATTGAAAATGTATTAAATGTATGAACAATTTTTGTTAAACAAATTTCATGATTGTTCTGATGAATGTGTCTAATTCTTGTTTGTTCTGTAATGCTGAATGAGTATACATGTGTGCTTTATTACATGTTAAAGTTTAACTCTGTTGTCATATATCTGTTTTACTTCATTTTATAATTTTTAATTATGAGTGATGTATATCATTGACTAAGGGTTATGACTTCTCCAAATAGGGGGAGATTGTTGGGTACATTGGTCAAATGTACCTGATTTGAAGAAGCCTCACCTAACTCAATGATATGCATCATAGTGTATTTGATGTTGTTTGAGTTACTTGTGCAGGTTAGGAATACACTGGACTGAAGCTAAAAATTCTAAGTCCATGTGTCGACACCCAGAGGGAAAGTGTCGACACTTGAGAAAGCTTGTGTCGACACCCAGACAAGCAGTGTCGACACTTGGAGTCATTGTGTCGACACCTGGGAAGAAGAGTCGACACCAGTCAGAAAGTGTCGACACTTGGAGCTGTGTCGACACTCAGTGAAGAAGAATGCAGAAAAGCTGTGTCGACACTTAGCAGAAGTGTCGACACCTAGAAGAGCTGAGTCAACACCAGAAAGTGTCGACACTTGAAGTAAGTGTCGACACTCAGCAAAAGTCTGCAAAATCTAAGTACAAGTGTCGACACTCAACACAATGTGTCGACACTATGCAGAAGAGTCAGCACTTGAAGTAAGTGTCGACACCCAGCACAATGTGTCGACACTTAGCTAAAGACTCAGTATTTGAAGTAAGTGTCGACACTCAGCACAATGTGTCGACACACAACCAGAGGAGTCAACACTTGAAGAAAGTGTCGACACTCAGCACAATGTGTCGACACTTAGTTGAAGACTCTACACTTGAAGAAAGTGTCGACACAAGGAGCTGTGTCGACACTTAGCAAAGATCAGAAAAGTTACAAAATATTCTAAGTACAAGTGTCGACACTAAAGGAATGTGTCGACACTCAGCTGAAGAAACAAAAGTGAAGACTTGTGTCGACACCAAGAAGCAGTGTCGACACTTGACAGTTTCAACACATGAAGATGTGTCGACACAAAGGAGATGTGTCGACACTTAGAAGAATACAGTTAAAGAATGAAGTACAAGTACTTGTGTCGACACTCAATTTCAGTGTCGACACATGCAGAAGAAACTGTGTCGAGACATACAAGGAATTGTGTCGACACCTTGTAGACTTGTGTCGACACTTACACAACATGTGTCGACACTTGGCCTATAAGTGTCGACACTTAAGAACAGAAAGTCTCGACACTATCTGACAGTTAGAGGAATTTCAAGAAGTGACTGGTTGACAAGACAGCTGCCGATCCAGCCGGTCTACATCAACTGTCAGTGATATCAGAAGTCTGTTATGAACCGGACCAGCCGGTTACCATAAAGGAAGCCTATAAATAGGCATCCATAGTTTACAGAAACAGTTGTTGAAAAGATTGTTGAGATAATATAGAAGTGGTTGAAAAAGTTTTTACAGAGAGAGTTCAGATCTTTGTAAAAGTGGTATATTGAGTATCAACACAAGAAGATCTTGCTGTGCATCAGCAGATCTAAGAAGTTGGAGAGAGAGAGCTCCAACCAAGTATTCAGTCTTTGGAACTAAGGCTGAGAAGAAGAATTCAGAGTCATCTGGATTTCAAGAAGCAGAGGTCAAGGAACAACTGCAGAAGATTCAGACTAATTCAGTTCTAATCAAGAAGCTTTGAAGGAAGCTAAGTCAGTTTGGATCTAACTGAGTTCTTCCAAGAACTCTTCAAGAATCTCTCAACTCCTCTCCTATTTTCTGAGTTGTAGAGTTAACTATTGTACTTTCTATTTTAACTGTAGGATCCATTGGATCTGAGAGAATTGTAAGCCTATTTTATAAAGGCTGAGGGTAGGGCTTGGTTGCCTGAGTGTAGGAGTTGAAGAACTCTGAGTGTAGGCCTTAATTGGCTGAGTGTAGGCCTGGGTGGCTGAGTGTAGGCCTTTTGGCTGAGTGTAAGGCTTTGGGCCTGAGGTAGGAACCTAGTTTGGTTCTGAGTTAGTGGAGAAGTTTGGCCGAATCTAGTACACTGCTAGATAGGCGAAGGGGGAAAGTGGATGTACCCAAAGATTGGGGAACCACTATAAATTAGTGTGTGTGCTATGCTGTGCTGTGGATTACTTGTTTGATTTCTGTAATTGCTGTTAGCTGTAATAATTGTTGTGCTGCCAACAAAGTTTTAAAAAGGTTTAGGTCACCTATTCACCCCCCCCCCTCTAGGTGTTTAGGTACCATATCTTTCAATATAGTCTACTCGAGTATATGAAAAAACTTACTCGAGTAAATGACTTATAATATACTTAGGAGAAGAGAAATTTAGTTTACTCGAGTATGAAGCTTGAACTACTCGAGTAGTAAGTGAACTACTCGAGTAGTAAGTGAACTACTTGAGTATATAACTTATAATACTCGAGTATATGGAAAATTTACTCTTGAGATAGAAGACAGTTACACGAGTTAGAATCTATAACCACTCGAGTATATATATATATACTTACTCGAGTGTTTTACTTAGAAAAATTTGGAGAGCAAAATCTGAGCAACTCGAGTAAGAAGAATGATCTACTCGAGTAGTTAAGTATGCTACTCGGGTATGCGACAGTCTACTCGAGTATATGGACTTAACTTCACGAGAGGGAGATTTACTTACTCGAGTATAAGAATATTGACTCGAGTATAAAGCAAGTAATTCACTCGAGTAGTTAATGACCTACACAAGTAGAATACTTAGAAAAATTTTCAAGGTGGAAATTCTTTCTTCTTTGGTGAAATCATCATCCAACTCTATTCACATAGTCCAAGTGCTTGAATATGAAGTGTATCCCAATAGAGAGACTACACATGAGTCAACACTTTGGGTCATACAATGAGGGATTACATTGTATGGTCCTGTGTTTGGTGACCCATTGTAGACTGACATTGGTCTACACTTCCCATTGGAATCATGCAACCACATAACTCAAACAAAGCATCAAATACAACCTAATTCATCTTAGTTCCAAGATGACTTCATCAAATCTGGGTTAATGTTGACATAGGTCCCAACAATCTCCCCCTATTTGTTGGAGTCAGAACCCTTTACACTAAGGTGAATTATAGACATAAAAAAGTGCTAAGTAGAAAAATATGTGCAAGTGAGCAAGAAACTATGAGAAAGACAATGAGAGAAAAAAACATAGAATTATATAAATAAGAATATCCAAAATTATCAATTCTACAGTCAATCATTTCACACTCTCAAAAGTTTTTGAAAATCAGCCTTGATGCTGTTGTCTGTCCAATTTCTCCTGCTGTCTTCTTCGATAGCTGTAGGGTTTAGGATAATATTTGGGTCGTCTGGGAGGAGCAGCTGGATTATTTCTTCCATATTCTCTTTCATAGATTCTCCTTTTGATCATGGACTTCTCATATAACTCCCATTCATAGGAACTGTAGTGAATGTTTCTACTTTCATGAAAGTCCAGAACTAACTTAAGAGTTTTCAGAATGAGAGACTTGGAAGAAGGAGACCAGACCTCAGCATGTTCAGGAGCTTTAGCAGGAACAGACTTGCTAGTAGAAGGGCCTTCACCATATTTCCTTTTCTTCTTGTAAGTCAATATCTCAGGAGGGGCTTTGCGAAAGATATCAACAGGATCATCTTCCCAATCCTGAGCATAAGAATCTGGAGGAGCAACAGAATCACCAGGCCTTGGAGAAAATGTGGGCTGCAGAGGAGGAGCAGGAGCAGCAGCATCAGCAACAGCTTGTGGATTTAGGTGATGAGGAATGATGTTGGGGTCAACAGCAAACTCTGGGAGAATCTGGTTGTGCATCCAGACAGCAGCGTCATAAGTATGAAATTTGACACTCTGTATCTGGGCTAGCACATCATCATGAATTTTCTTCACATGAGTTTCCCATAAATCTGACTTAAGAGCAACTAATTTTTCTAATTGTTCTTTGACCAAGCAGTCCCCCTTTCTGATTTCAACAGATAACTTCTCTATAGCATCTTCTTTAAAGAGACCAACTTCTTCACATATTTTCACTTTGTTAGCTTCAGCCCGTTTGTCCAGTTCAATCTGATTACCTGTAAGGGTAACACCCTATTCCATAACTTCTCCAGCACTAGTTATAGTGTGGTCAAGGGCTTTTACACCAAGTTGAAACAAGTATCTGAGCTTGCCAGTATTATGCTGGATTTCAGTGAATTCTCTGCTCATCTCTGCTTCTAGAGCAGTAACTTTGGCTGTAATGACTGCTAGAGATTCATCAAAGTATTTTCTCTGGTCTTGTAGCAGGAGAGAGATCCGGGACAGCAAATCTGGTGAGGCATAAGCAGCAGCAGTAGTTGAAGGAGCAGCATATGAGAGAGGACGAGCTACCCATGGGGATATTTCTTCAATGATCACAGAGATGTGAGCTCTTGTGGTATGAATAATAGCAACCCCTTCTTCCATAACATGAGGGATAGAGAAATCTAGGTTTCTGAGAGGAGCCTCAGCTGGCTCGGGAGAGGGCTCATCAGAAATAAGAATACTCTCTGGCTGGGGTTGAGGAGAGGCAAGATTTGGAGCTGGGGAGGAAGCTGGAGATTTTGCTGGAGAAGGAGGAGGAATAGACAGCACTTCTTCAGTGAGTTCTGCAATCATTGCATCTATAGCAGCATCTATTGAGAGAAGAGATTCTAGAGATATCTGAGCTGAAGGAGTTGATGGAGGAGTTTGTGGTGTGTGAGGTATGGAAGAAGTTGCTGGCTGAGGAGATGAGGTAGTTTTTGTTGGAGAGGGCTTCCTGACTGGTATAGAATGAGCAGGCTCGCCCTCTCTAAGTGCACCAGAGGAGCTGGCCACCAGATGAGGAGAGGGAGAGGGAGTCTTGTCCTCTAATACTGGATCTTCTAGAACTTTGGCGGCTTGGGCAGCATTCTTCAGTTTGAGCTCCCATCTCTGAATAGAAGAAATGGAGACCTTCTTCATGTGGTGAAGAGGGGTCCCTTTGGAGAAGTTGAATACTTGAGGATTTGTTTCATGGAGGAGCAGAGAGATTATTCTGGCGAAGTTGGGGGATTTTAAGTTGTCCTTGATTTTGTCCAGAAGAAGCATGCCAAACTGGAATTTCTTGCAGCAAACAATGACTTGCATTATGTCAAAGAAATATAATGGATTGTCTCTTATGGAGTTGGTCTTGCACAGCATAATCTTTCCAATAACATCAACCAGAAACTTTCCTTCTGCGTGCATGTCTGACCGTTTGATATACTGAACTGCAGGAGAAATCCCACAGAATAAACAGGTTCTGTCAGAATCTTCTTCATCGAGGTCGTCTGCTGTAGTGACTACCGGTAGACGGAGGAGTTGAGAGACAATTGTCGCGGTAAGTTTAATTTTCAGACCTTTCACCTTGGATTTCAGAACTTTGCCATTCTGTTTGACCTTCAGATTGGTGAAGAATTCTTCTACCTCGGGGAAGAGTATCCGGCAGGGTTCTTGGAGAGCAAAGGAAATTCCGGCGGTATTTAGAAGGACCAACAAATTGTGGAAATCGTCTGACAGCTCTGCAATCCCTACGGTAACAAGTTCCGAGCCCACGCCGATCTTGGACGTGGCGGCCATGATCCTTGCTTGACGGGAGGAGAGGAAGATGAAGCAGCTCTGCAACATTTTGAGGGAAGATGAAATCGCAGCCGGGTACACGAGAGAGTGAAATGGTTTCATGCAGAGAGATTTTCGGAAATTCGAATTTATGAAGCCTAGTTTTAAGTCTAATCTATAACAACCCCATCCGTTCATATGATATATTCTAGAAGGTCCAGCCGGGGCCCCACAGGATATACCACAAAACAGTCGGTGAAGGTACAGGATGATATCAGAGTAGCGCGTCGCACCTATCACAAGCATTCTAGCGGAAGCCTAAACTACTTGAACTCCTCATGAATGTCCAAACATAAAACTCCACATTTTATATATATATATAGGAATGTCTTACAACAAGTCAAAAGAGTTGGCCTTATGACCTTACATGGCTTTCACACAGTGGCCTAAAACAGTTTGGCGCGCAGGCCGGCCACAATAAAAGAAAACACTCAACAGAACATATTTAGCCTTCGAGGGCTAACAGCAGCAGCAGCAACACCAGCAGAAGCATCAACCTCTATGCATCCCGTTCGGTTCTCCCGTACCTGGAAAGGGACAATCCACCCACCGGTGGCAAACAAAAGCAACGGTCAGCGTTCAGCTGACCAAATTATAATGAACCTACCCCTTCTCTCGGGGCAGCAGTATTTTTCCCTGCAGGCATATCATATCCCAAGTATGGCAAGCTATATCATCAAAAGGTGCTTTCACGCACACAAGCCATCACAACCGTTCGCCACCCGGCCCAACGGTCCGTGCACTCAGGGCACATTCTTGGTGTTCTGGCAACCTCTTGCCAACCACCGTATCAGGGTTATCACCCAACGGTAAATCTCTTGAGCATTTACTCCATGGCGTGCAGCCGGAGTTAGTCTTCGGACACCGGGATGGCCCGTAGCCCCCCGTTGTGTCATGGCGCGCAGGCCGAAAACTCTTGCTATGCGCTCCAACAGACCGCACTTTTTGGTCTCACGTCAGACGGACATAGCGCAGGTCGGATCCTCCACCCCCCGTTGCTCAAATCGACTTGCCTTCTCCGAGTACAGCGTACTCATGGCTATATCAAAGGCGCGGGTAGGTCTCACCGATCCTGTTCTGGCATTCAAGCCTGGGTATTTCACTATACCCATTTCCTCATAACAACAGCGGGTCTTTCCTGGGCACACCAGTACTTCCTGTTACTCTCTTCACAGGTGGACACCGCACAAGCACAAATGTCAGGGGTCTTTCCTGGGCACACCAGTACTTCCTGTGACTCGCTTCACAGGTGGACACCATATGACATCAAGCATCACAAAAGGGCCTTTCCTGGTCCCACCAGTACTTCCTGTGTCTTAATCACAGGTTGGACCCAAAACCATCACATGGCTATTTTCCTGGGCTACCACCCCAGTACTTCCTGCTACTCCTTTTCGCAGGCATAACCCGTAGACTCCGTACACTACACGTTTATCACGGAGTTTTCTCCGGTTCGTATGCAACATCACCAATCCAGACCAACCTGTCCAGATGGGCTTCACACAGCATGCCTATTCCGTACTCCATTTCCGGATCTATATGCTAACAAAAGGGGATTTCAAGCATCCACCCAAAGATTTCCAAAATCAGCCACCTCTTGGTGGGGGAAATCACAAGATATGCCAAAAAGGAAGCCTTCACATGGCTAGGAAGAAAAGTCGTTACCCTTGACGACCGCTTCGGTGCCATGGACTCCAAGCTAGCTTGCAAGACTCGCAAGAGCGTTTCCTCCGCAACGCTGGCTTCGGATTCCTCGTCGGTAAACCGCAACACCACCAACAGGAGCCCCCTTTCCTTCTTCCTCCTCCTTTCTCTCTCTCTTTCTCTCTTCACTTGAAGAAAGTTCAAGGCCAAAGAAATGAGAATTCTTTCTCTGATTTCGGCCCTTAAGGAAAAAGAAGAAGAAGCTTCAGCCCTTGGATCTAGACTGAAGGAATGGACGGCCACGATTCTGCCAAAAACACATATTTTGACCTGACACGGCCTCTAACACGGCCGTGTGCCAGGCCGTGTGCCTCAAGCGGTGGTCAACCGACTTATCCAAACCAGTGACACGCCCATGGGACACGCCCGTGTCATGGGCCGTGTCACCAACACGCCTTCAGACACGCCCGTGTCTGTGGCCGTGTACCTGGGTGAAAAAATCCCAAATCATCCCGAGACTTCACACGGCCTGTGACACGCTCGTGTCCCAGGGCGTGTGCCCAGACATGGCACAAAGACACGCCCTGTCGAAATCCTTCGACGGCCTGAGTTCGTCGCCTGATTTGACACGCCCTGTGACACGCCCGTGTCACAGGCCGTGTGCAACATCTCTACACTCGACACCCAAACGTCTCGACACTCGACGATCGTCGAGTAAAACTCGTCGAGCATGCGACACGGCCTTGGACACGCCCGTGTCCTGGGCTGTGTGTCTCCTCTCGACACATCGTCGAGCTAAAAATCATCGAGACGAAGCCCGATCATCGACACATCCTCGACACGCCCTGCGACACGCCCGTGTCGCAGGCCGTGTCAACTGACACGCCCTGGGACACGCCTGTGTCACAGGCCGTGTCACCCAAAATTTCCTGATTCTGCACTTTGGGCTGTTATAATCCTCCCCTCCAACAAGAAATTTCGTCCTCGAAATTTAGAGACAGGAAAGCAACAGAAACCAGCAAGAAAAATATTACAACATAAAAAATTTGATGTTACAATATTCTCGCTACAGATTACACAAACAGCTCAGGGAACTCTGCTCGCGTGGTCTGCTCACGTTCCCACGTCAGCTCTTCACGGCCGCAGTTGTCCCACCGGACTTTCACCATGCCGACCGTCTTGTTCCGCAACTGTTTCTCGGCTCGATCTTCGATCTGAATGGGTCTAACTTTCGTTGTTAGCCCATACTCCACCGGCACACGATCATCCGCGATCACTTGAGCTGGATCTTTCACGGCCTTCCGAAGCACTGAGATGTGAAAGACATCATGCAATCCACCCAAGTCTGCCGACAGAGCTAGCCGATAAGCCGCTTCGCCAACTCGCTCAACCACTTCAAAAGGACCCAAATATCTTGGACTCAACTTTTTCAATCGTCGAATCCTGGAGACACCTTTGAATGGCTTGATCTTCAAGTAGACCCAATCGCCAACCACAAATTCTACGTTCCGGTGCTTGGCGTTGTAGTACTTCACTTGTCGATCTTGAGCAATCAGCAATCGCTCTCGAATAGTCCGTATGGTTGAGTTTGCTTCCTCAACCTCATTTGGTTTAACAACTCGAGCTTCGCCCGCTTCTACCCAAGCCAAGGGAGTACGACACTTCCTTCCATATAGAGCTTCATATGGTGCCATCCCAATGCTCGCCTGGTAGCTGTTATTATAAGAAAACTCTACCATATAGAGATGATCTTCCCATCTCTTTCCGAAGTCAAGGGCGCACATTCGGAGCATGTCCTCCATTGTTCTGTTGGTACGTTCAGTTTGGCCATCCGTTTGGGGATGAAAGGCCGTACTGAAAGTCAACTTTGTGCCCAACAGTCGGTGAACTAGCCTCCAATCATTTGACGTGAATCGCCCATCTCGATTACTTACGATGCTCCGAGGAACACCATGAAGCCGCACAATCTGATTAACATATAACTTTGCCAAACTTTCAACTGAATCATCCTGTCTGTTCGGGAGAAAATGTGCTACTTTCGTTAGTCGATCAACAATCACCCAAATGGAATCATTTCCTCGCTGCGATCTTGGCAATCTGTGCACAAAATCCATGGAAATATCATCAAATTTCCACTCTGGGATTGGTAATGACTTTAAATAACCGCCCGGCTTTTGGCATTCCGCCTTCACCATCGCATAGGTTTGGCATTTGGCTACATAAAGGGCAACATCTTTCTTGAGCCCTGGCCACCAGAAAAGCTTCTTCATATCATTGAACATCTTTGTGCTCCCGGGGTGAATGGAATACTTTGTATAATGTGTTTCATACATGAGTTCTTCCCTCAATTTCCCCACATTCGGGACGCACAAACGGCCCTCTTTTCGTACAAGACCGTCAATCCAGGTGAATTTACCCTCTGGCCCTTCATTCACATAGCGTAAGAGATCTTCATCCAACTCCGTTGCCCGTCGAACTCGGTCCGCAAGGTCACATTGCACCTCGACCCAGTTCAAACATGCAATGGCAGTGGCATTCTTGTCAACACAATAGATCTCTAACGCCTCCAACTCCTGGATAAGGCGTTTATCATGCCTTTGTAACCAATTCGCTCTAGCCGGAATCCGCCGACTGAAGGCATCTGCGATAACATTCCCCTTCCCGGGCGTATAGTGAATCTCGAAAGTGTAGTCCCCAAGGAACTCCAACCACCTTCGTTGTCGCATGTTCAAGTCTTTCTGCTCCAAAAGATACGTTAGGCTCTTATGATCGGTATAGATCTCCACCTTCAAACCATACAGGTAGTGTCGCCACAGCTTGAGTGCAAAAATCACCGCCGCTAGTTCCAAATCATGGACGGGATAGTTTCGCTCGTGCACCTTCAGCTGGCGTGAGCCATAAGCAATCACCTTCCCGCTATGCAGAAGAACGCAGCCTAAGCCGCTCCTGAGGCATCGCTTTAAATTACAAATCCATCAGTTCCACATGGCGAAGACAACACCGGCGCCGTGGTCAACCGAACCTTCAGCTCTTCAAAAGCTCGTGCGCACTCTGGCGTCCAAACGAACTTCTGATCTTTTCGCGTCAGTGTGGTTAGCGGCAAAGCGATCCGTGAGAAGTTCTCCACAAATCATCTATAGTAGCCCGCAAGTCCAAGAAAACTCCTGACCTCGGCCACGGAAGACAACATTGGCCACTCCAGTATGGCCCTTATCTTCGCTGGATCCACTGCAATGCCCGCTCCACTCACCACATGGCCCAAAAATGCCACTGACGATAGCCAAAACTCGCACTTCGAGAACTTGGCATAGAGCTGATTTTGCCTCAACGTGTTCAACACCAACCGCAAGTGAATCTCATGATCAGCTTTGGACTTCGAGTACACTAGGATGTCATCAATGAACACTATCACAAACAGATCTAGGTACTCGCGAAAAATACGGTGCATCAGATCCATAAACACCGAGGTCGCATTGCACAATCCAAAGGGCATGACTGTGAACTCATAGTGCCCATAACGCGTTCCAAATGCTGTTTTGGGAATGTCACTTTCCAGAATTCTTAACTGGTAATAACCAGACTTCAGGTCCAACTTCGAATAGACGGTCGAGCCCACTAGCTGATCGAATAATTCATCAATCCGAGGTATCAGATACTTATTCTTCTCGGTCAGCTTATTCAATTCACGGTAATCTATACACAACCGTAACCCACCATCTTTCTTCTTTACAAAAAGCACAGGCGTGCTCCAAGGTGACATACTTGGGCGGATATAACCTTGCTCTAGCATTTCTTGTAGTTGAACCTTTAACTCAGCCATCTCTTTAGGCGCAACGCGATATGGCGAGCGGGCCACAGGTTTCGCACCTGACACCCACTCAATTGTGAAGTCAATCTCCCGCTGGGGTGGTAGCCCATGGAGATCCGCGGGAAACACATCTGTAAATTCTGCCACAATCGGAACCTCACACAAAGTGGCCTTAGGCTCAACAGCCTGAATTAGTGCAAAGTAACACTCCGCACCCTTCCGAACAGCTTTGACTACCTGGAGTGCAGACATCAACGTCCCGCCCACTCCTCGCATACCCGCGAACTTGGTCTTCTGTTCGGTATTCTGGCCCAACTTGATTTCTTTGGACTGGCAATCAATCATAGCATGCTGCTCCGCAAGCCAATCCATCCCAAAAATCACATCGAATTCCGATATTGGCAAAACAATTGCAGTTAAACGAAAATCCTGACTTCCTAACTGAACCGCCACATCGCAAGCTTGATCTGCAAGCATCCAACAACCATTCGGCAACACCACTCTGACGCTATCTGTCTTTGCACGACTGGGTATCCCAAGCCGCGTAAGAAACTCACTAGACAGAAAAGAATGCGATGCCCCTGTATCAAACAGTGCTCGCGCCAGCGTGTCCCGAATCATCACAAAGCCTATGACAAACATGTCACACACACAAACCACAAACATAGGGGACTAAGCTAAGCATACAAACATTAGCATATGCAAAACTAAATCATACCTGTGACAACGTCACTCTGCTTAATGGCCTCTTGCAGGCCAAGATTGTAGACCCGGGGTTGCGCCTGCGAGGCAGAAGAATCCACCACCGCCTTTCCTTTTTCCGCATAAGATGCTCCCGCCTTCTTTTCACTCTTTGGCGGCATCCGACAATCTCGCGCAATAAGCCCCATCCTACCACAATTGAAGCAGGTACGAGTGTCTGGCTTGGAGGTTGCCCCTGATGTTGCTCCCGTTGCAACTGATGAAGGAGCTTGTCCACTAGGCTTGGACTTCTTGCCCCATCTCTTCTTATAAAATGGTTTTCCCGATCGGGGCGCCTTCCACTCTTGTTGCGACACAGCCAAAGCTCTCTTCCCTTGCTGCACCCGTTTCATATCCTTTTCCAACGCGGTTGCGGTGTCAACCAACGCTTGGAAACCTTGGTTCACAGAACTTGACACAAGGAACCTCAGCTCGTCCCTCAGTCCTTCATAGAACCGATTAGTCTTCCTCTGCTCATCAGCAAAAATTGAACCCGCATACCGCCCCAAGCGAGTAAATTCATGCAGGTACGCGTCAACACTGCCATCACCTTGAGTCAACCGTTGGAATTCATTTTCCATGGCTATCCGTTGAGCCACAGGAAGGTGTTTCGCTAGGAAGAGCCGGGAGAATTCTTCCATCGACACTTGGGTTAACGGACGACCCGCCAAATGATGCAACTCCATCTCATCCCACCATAACCGAGCTTCTCCTTCAAGCAAGAAGGTGGCTAAGGTAACTTTCTGATGCTCCGCCGTTCCTATCGCCGTCATCACTCGCTTGACGCGCGATAACCAATCCTCAGCTTGCGTCGGGTTCCCACTCCCGAGAATGTAGGCGGATGGAAGCTCATAAAGCGGTAGTTAGTGCTTCTCAGCCGCTCGAGGAACCACATCCATGACAGGTTCCGGCCTTGCCGCCACCTGTTCGGGCCTCACAGCGCTTGCTCCTGCCTAAGTGGCTGGCCTTGGATCATGGTAAATAAGGCCTCCGCAACTAACACACATGTTCCGTAGACGGTGGAGGAGTAGGCACCGCAGCTGGTGCCGTACTTTCATCAGAACGCTGGGGCTCAGACGGCCCAGCTCCACCCGTGTCACCTAAAGGTGGACAAGACACACACATTAGCGGTCGTTCCCAAGCAAACAACACAAAATAGGAACACACAGGTTCCTCAAACATAGCAAGTTGCATTCCTATCATGGACATTCAGGAGTTCATACGTAGACTTTGGTGTGCACAAACACGTGCTCGCACCCCACAAAAGAAGTCGACCACGACTTCGAGAGGGAAAGACCAAGACAACCGATACCAAAAATGTAACAACCCCATCCGTTCATATGATATATTCTAGAAGGTCCGCCGGGCCCCACAGGATATACCACAAAACAGTCGGTGAAGGTACATGATGATATCAGAGTAGCGCGTCGCACCTATCACAAGCATTCTAGCGGAAGCCTAAACTACTTGAACTCCTCATGAATGTCCAAACATAAAACTCCACATTTTATAATATATAGGAATGTCTTACAACAAGTCAAAAGAGTTGGCCTTATGGCCTTACATGGCTTTCACACAGTGGCCTAAAACAGTTTGGCGCGCAGGCCGGCCACAATAAAAGAAAACACTCAACAGAACATATTTAGCCTTCGAGGGCTAACAGCAGCAGCAGCAACACCAGCAGGAGCATCAACCTCTATGCGTCCCGCTCGGTTCCCCCGTACCTGGAAGGGACAATCCACCCACCGGTGGCAAACAAAAGCAACGGTTAGCGTTCAGCTGACCAAATTATAACGACCCTACCCCTTCTCTCGGGCAGCGGTATTTTTCCCTGCAGGCATATCATATCCCAAGTATGGCAAGCTATATCATCAAAAGGTGCTTTCACGCACACAAGCCATCACAACCGTTCGCCACCCGGCCCAACGGTCCGTGCACTCAGGGCACATTCTTGGTGTTCTGGCAACCTCTTGCCCACCACCGTATCAGGGTTATCACCCAACGGTAAATCTCTTGAGCATTTACTCCATGACGTGCAGCCGGAGTTAGTCTTCGGACACCGGATGGCCCGTAGCCCCCTGTTGTGTCATGGCGCGCAGGCCGAAGACTCTTGCTATGCGCTCCAACAGACAGCACTTTTTGGTCTCACGTCAGACGGACATAGCGCAGGTCGGATCCTCCATCCCCCGTTGCTCAAATCCTTGCCTTCTCCGAGTACAGCGTACTCATGGCTATATCAAAGGCGCGGTAGGTCTCACCAATCCTGTTCTGGCATTCAAGCCTGGGTATTTCACTATACCCATTTCCTCACAACAACAGCGGGTCTTTCCTGGGCACACCAGTACTTCCTGTTACTCTCTTCACAGGTGGACACCGCACAAGCACAAATGTCAGGGGTCTTTCCTGGGCACACCAGTACTTCCTGTGACTCGCTTCACAGGTGGACACCCTATGATATCAAGCATCACAAAAGGGCTTTCCTGGTCCCACCAGTACTTCCTGTGTCTCAATCACATGTTGGACCCAAAACCATCACATGGATATTTTACCTGGGCTACCACCCCAGTACTTCCTGCTACTCCTTTTCGCAGGCATAACCCGTAGACTCCGTACACTACACGTTATCACGGAGTTTTCTCCGGTTCGTATGCAACATCACCAATCCAGACCAACCTGTCCAGATGGGCTTCACACAGCATGCCTATTCCGTACTCCATTTCCGGATCTATATGCTAACAAAAGGGGATTTCAAGCATCCACCCAAAGATTTCCAAAATCAGCCACCTCTTGGTGGGGGAAATCACAAGATATGCCAAAAAGGAAGCCTTCACATGGCTAGGAAGAAAAGTCGTTACCCTTGACGACCGCTTCGGTGCCATGAATCCAAGCTAGCTTGCAAGACTCGCAAGAGCGTTTCCTCCGCAACGCTGGCTTCGGATTCCTCGTCGGTAAACCGCACACCACCAACAGCAGCCCCCTTTCCTTCTTCCTCCTCCTTTCTCTCTCTCTTTCTCTCTTCACTTGAAGAAAGTTCAAGGCCAAAGAAAAGAGAATTCTTTTTTCATTTCGGCCCTTAAGGAAAAAGAAGAAGAAGCTTCAGCCCTTGGATCTAGACTGAAGGAATGGACGGCCACGATTCTGCCAAAAACACATATTTTGACCTGACACGACCTCTGACACGGCCGTGTGCCAGGCCGTGTGCCTCAAGCGTGGTCAACCGACTTATCCAAACCAGTGACACGCCCATGGGACACGCCCGTGTCATGGGCCGTGTCACCAACACGCCTTCAGACACGCCCGTGTCTGTGGCCGTGTACCTGGGTGAAAAAATCCCAAATCATCCCGAGACTTCACACGGCCTGTGACACGCCCGTGTCCCAGGCCGTGTGCCCAGACACGGCACAAAGACACGCCCTGTCGAAATCCTTCGACGGGCTGAGTTCGTCGCCTGATTTGACACGCCCTGTGACACGCCCGTGTCACAGGCCGTGTGCAACATCTCTACACTCGACACCCACCTCGACACTCGACGATCGTCGAGTAAAACTCGTCGAGCATGCGACACGGCCTTGGACACGCCCGTGTCCTGGGCCGTGTGTCTCCTCTCGACACATCGTCGACTAAAAACGTCGAGACGAAGGCCGATCGTCGACACAATCCTCGACACGCCCTGCGACACGCCCGTGTCGCAGGCCGTGTCAACTGACATACCCTGGGACACGCCTGTGTCACAGGCCGTGTCACCCAAAATTTCCTGATTCTGCACTTGGGCTGTAACATAATCAATCGAGAAGGAATTAACTTAAACCATAGAAGAGGTGGCACAGGAAAACTTGAAATCCAAGAGGCATATACATGAGAGATAAAATATTACTCGAGTAGATCGGAATTACTCGAGTAGGTCTATATGAGTTACACGAGTAGGTCTATAGAAGTTACTCGAGTAGGTCTATAGAAGTTACTCGAGTAGGTCCTTTGATTACTCGAGTAGGTCAAGTCTAACTCGAGTCAGAAAGATCAACTATTTTTGAAATGCAAATTTTGACTAACCATTTAATTTTATTTGCTTTCTAGAAATCCAAACTTCTCTAATCTTCTCTGTTGAGCATCCCAAGTTCTGTTTTGAAGAATGAGAACTTCGTCTCATCCAGCGGCTTCGTGAAAATATCTACAACTTGCCTATCTGTGGAGACATATTGGAGATCTAAGTCCCCATGCTCTACATGCTCCCAGATGAAATGATACCTTAGCTCGATATGCTTTGTCCGACTATGCGAAATTGGATTGTTGGCTATTGCAATTGCGCTGGAAGAGTCGCAAAATAATGGGACATTCTTGAACTTTAAGTTGCAATCCTCAAATTGATTCTTATCCATCCAGAGTAACTGTGCCCAACAACTTCCTGCAGATATGTACTCTGACTCGGCCGTTCAGATTGCTACATAGTTCTGCTTCTTACTACTCCAGAGATATTAGCTTCTTCCAAAGAATTGGAACATCACGGAGGTACTTTTCCTTCACCTTTGCTTCCTGCAAATCTGCATCTGAAAAACCAATAGTTCGCTGTCATTACTTCTTGGGTACCATAAGCCAAGATTGGTGTACCTTTAAGGTATCTCAAAATCCGCTTTGCAGCGGCGTAGTGAAATTCCTTAGAGTTCACCTGAAATCTAGCACAGACACATGCTGAAAACATTTTGTCGGGTCAATTAACAGTAAGGTAGAGCAAGGATCCAATTATGCTTCTGTACTTGGTTTCATCAAAAGGTTTCCCTTTTTCATACTTGTCCAGAGACACAGTGAGCCCATTGGAGTGCTCATAGAGGTTGCGTTCTGCATTCCGAATTTCTTAATCAGCTCTTTGGTGAACTTGGTCTGCGAGATGAAAATTCCATCTTCAGATTGTTTCACCTGAAGCCCTAAGAAATACTTCAGCTCGCCCATACTGCTCATTTCAAACTTCCCTTGCATATGTTTTGAAAACTTCTTGCAGAGGTTGTCATCAATAGAGCCAAAAATAATATCGTCGACATAGATTTGCACTAGCAAAATCTTGCCCTTAATTTCCCTAAGAAATAAGTCTTGTCTATCTTTCCCCTTGTGAACTTGTTCTCAAGTAGAAAGCTAGACAGCATCTCATACCAAGGCTCGAGGAGCTTGTTCAGACCATATAGTGCTTTATGCAGGAAATAGACATAATCAAAAAGTTAGGATCAACAAAACCCGGAGGTTTGTTCTACATACACTTTGTCCTTTATGTTACCATTTAGGAAAGCAGACTTCACGTCCATCTGATAGACAGTGAAGCCTTTGAATGCAGCATATGCTAGGAACAACCTTATTGCCTCCAGCCTTGCCACTGGAGCATATGTCTGGTCGAAGTCGATTCCTTCTTCTTGACGATAGCCTTTTGCGACAAGTCTGTCCTTGTTCTTTATGATCATCCCGTCTTCGTCCATCTTGTTTCGGTAGACCCATTTTGTTTCCAATGATGTTTCTTTCCTTTGTGTCTTGAAACTAGCATCCATTCATTGCAGCGCTTGAACTGATTTAGCTCTTCTTCCATTGCCAATATCCACAATGCATCTGAGTTTGCTTCCTCAAACTTCTTTTTTTCAACCTGCGAGAGAAAACCTAAATAAGATTCTCATTAGTTGTACCTCTAAGAGCTCTGACACCATCTCGGGGATCTCCTATGATCTGGTCCAAGGGATGATCCTTCAAATGTCTGAGCTCTAGAGTTCTTGCATCTGGATTGTCTTCTATCACCGGAGTGATTTCTTCATCTTGGATGACTTCTTCATCTTGATCATCAGCCTCTCAATAGGGGCTGGAGTGGTGATCTTGATGAACTTTTCGCCTTTGTCTTCGACGGTTCATCTAAGCTAATTTCTTTCAGTTTTGCACATGCATCTTCAATAAGCACACTAGACGGATTACTTTGCAGTAAGCTCGTCTCATCAATACAAACATGTATTGATTCTTCTACCACCAGGTTTTTCTCATTAAATATTCTATATGACTTACTATGGCTACTATAACCTACAAAAATACCTTCAAAACTCTTTTCGCTGAACTTGGTGGTATGATACTTGCCATGTTAAGTACGAAGATTTACAACCAAAGAATCTAAAGTATGAGATAGTTGGCTTCCTGCCCTTTAGAAGTTCGTAAGGTGTCTTATCGTGGGGTTTTGTTTATGAGTGCTCGATTTTGCATGTGGCATGCGTGATGACGCCTCAGCCCAGAAGTACTCCGGAAGTGAAGCATCACTCAACATTATACTGCAGGCCTCTATGATGTTCTGTTCCTTCTCTCAGCCACATTCGTTCTGTTGTGGAGTACGAGGAGAGGAAAACTCATGAAAGATACCTAAGCTTTCACAGAATTCTATCATGGCCCCAGATTTGAACTCTGTTCCATTGTCACTTCTGATTTTGACTACGGAGCAGTTGTACTCATTCTGGACTTGGCAGACAAAATTAGTAAAGATGTCGAAGGTATCTGACTTGTGTTTCAGAAAGAACACCCACACAAAGCGCGAGTAATCATCAATAATTACCAACGTATAATCCTTACCTCCCAAACTTCTATTTGTAGTGGACCAAATAAGTCCATGTGCAGTAGATGAGACATCTATTAGAATCTTTGCCAATAACGCTTTTAAAGGTAGCCCTTGTTTCTTGCCTTTTACACATGCATGACAAGGTCTATCTTTGACGTACTACTGACAATGGGGCATCACGAACTAAGTTCATTAAAAATAATTTGTTAATAGTTTTGAAATTAATATGTGTAGTCTCTTGTGACATTGGTCACCAAGATACGCGCTATCTTTTGCTAAAAGGCACACTGATGTAGAGGAATCTATACAAATGAAATTTAAACAGAAAATATTCCTGCTTCGAGTTCCGGATAGAATCGTTTCCATATTGTCAACGGATTTTATCAAGCACTTATCAGCATGGATTTCAACTATGTATCCTTTATCGTAGAGTTGGCTTATACTTATGAGATTGTGTTCCAATCCTTTGACATAAGCCACATCCGAGAAGGATATATTGTCGTTAGTGATCATACTACAGCCTCTAGTAATTCGACGGTCTGAACCTCCAAAATGACCTTTGGTCCGTTCATGACTGGAGTAAAGTTCTAAATAAGGCTTCTAGTCCCGGTCATGTGTCGAGAGCATCCGCAGTCCAAATACCAGATTGGCGTATTGTTGGCCATTGGACATACCTGCAGTCATAATCAATTTACCTTAGGAACCCAAACACGTTTGGGTCCTTGGTCTTGGGGTTAGAGTACTCCCCCTACGAGTGTTAGCATTATTGGTGGTCTTTCTCATATTGTTGACATGAGGAGTTGCAGCGTTTCTGGGATTGAACCAGCAATCAATGGCGAAGTGACCAACCTTGCCACAACACCAACAGTCAAATATGTTGTACCTTTGCATCATGATCTCCTGCTTGACCTTTTGGAATTGTGGTCTAGCAGGGGCAGTATTCTTGGAGGAAGATGCCTCATGATGATGGCAATCACATTGCTTCTTCTCCTTTATAGGCTTTTCTACAACAGGCTTTGTCTTTGGTGCCTTCTTGAAGTTATGCCCATGATTGAAAGGGCCATAGATCTGAAGAATAACTTCTTCATAAGGTGCCTTAAAGACACTTTCACCGAATTTTCTGGGGCGAGTCCACCCTTGATAACGGGACTTGGCTCTACATAGGTAGGACTAGAAAGTGCCCGTATGAAGAGTAAAGATCAAAATCATTTGATGGAAAGATGACTTTCTTGAACGTAGTCTGATCTTGAGGGGCTTTCCCCTTCTCTTGGCTAAGGTCTTTTTGGCGACCTTATTTTTCCATTGGGCCTTATTTCTCCTAGAGGATTTGCTAGGAGCTTATTCATGGACTAGCCCAGCTCCCTTGGCCTTTGCTGAGAATTCAGCAACAAATGGAAGAACTGTCTTGGGCTTCGAGAAACTTTCAACAAGTTTCTTTTCAGCGGCAAGTTGACCCTCCAATTCCTTGACGATTTTCTCTTTGAGGTCAAGGTGCTCAAGCCTTGTTATATTCTTCAATAGCATTATTGAAGTTTTTTTCGAGGGATTCAGTCTTTGCGACTTTCTCTCTCAAGATGCTCTTTCGGCTTTTAGAGATTTGATCTCTTTAGCCTGAGTCTTCACGACTCGACGACATTTGTCGTAAGCCATGATTAACTCCTTGTACTGGGACATTAGTTCTGACTCATCGTTAGAGGAGCTATCCTCACAATCATGTTCAGAGACTTCAGAATCTGAAAGTGGGTTATGAGAGTTTACCTTCCAGTGAACTGGGGCTCTTGATCATCATCTGTTTGAGCCATAAGCCCAAAATAAGCTTCTTCTTCTTCACTTGACTCAGATGAGTCGAGTCACTAAGAGTCTTGCTCTTTTTTGCTATCAGGCTCTTCTCTTTCTCTTTTGTTGTACGAGGATTTCTTTTCTCTCTTCTACCACCTCATTCTTCTTATGAGGCAGTCGGGGATGACGTGACTGACTTATTAATAGCAGAATATGTCAGTCGAAATCTAATCATATTCTGTTAAGAAAAAATCACT